>CAWUFW010015710.1:0-347236 GCA_963921515.1 Calotriton arnoldi
CCAGACCAACATTTAACATTCTTTTTTTTTCCGTAAAGTAAAATGTTTTTCAGTAACTTGTGCACAGCAAACCAGAATGTTTATTATGCATGCATCCCATTCCGTGTTCTTATCCTTGGGTCACCCAAACAGTTCCCCACTGTAAGAATTTGGATTATTATTTTGAGTAGGTGACTACCCACCTCAAAGAATAATTAAAACCCCTTGCAGGACAAACTTTCAAAGTCACGAAGTTAAAATGAGCCCACCCCCTGATAGTTATGAAGTACCAAAACAGTACTGATGTTGAAATGCAAAAAAATTAAACTCTCAAACCAAATTTAAAAATAGAGTAAAATGTATCAATCAAAATAACATCAAGATAACAAAAATGCACAATAAAGGGAACCAAAGATATGAGTTTTTAAGTGTTTAAACATGGTGTCGGAAAGCAGATTCAGTCCTCTTCTGATCTTTCTCCCGGTCCAGGAGTGTTCTGGTGTGAGTGCTTGGTGATGCAATATTTATGCCTGGCATGAGCTAAGCTAGTGGGTGGGAATAACAACTGGGCGTATCTCCTAACCAATGGAGTAAAAGTTCCCGGACCAACCCTAACCCTCAGGATGGGGAAAGTCTTCGGCCACACTAAATGTTGGCTCTGAGGGATGGGAGTGTTTCTGAGGGTTGTACTATGATAATCCTAGTGTCTTTCCACATTTAACACCAAACTCCAGTTTGATGCAGCCACAGTACCCCCAATAATCCCAGAGACAGAAGTCTGGTAGAACAAAGAGTTTTCTAGCAACCAGACAGTGGATACACAAGAATTGTTTTGACATCCCATGTTCCTTCCTTTCAAGTATGCCACACTGTTGTATGTAAACCTAGCAGAGCTGTTAAGCAGAATTTGGACATTCAAGCAGGATTTGACATTAATGTGAAAAAGTATGCGCTTAGCCCCACCCTGCATATTCTGTCGGATTTAGGGAGCCATTTCTGCCCATTCCGGTCAGCCGATTGTTTGCTGCTGGGAGGCACATCTCAACTTCTATTCAGATGTTTATTATTGGCTGGTAGTAGTGCGAGACCAAATGAGCAAATTCAAATTTATGTGGGTAGTGGCGCTTAGATCAGCAACTTCCCCTGGGCACAGCCTCTAAGGACCTGCGAACAGCAGGATATGAATGTTCGACAAAGGTTTATGAGAAGTGAAGGCTGATCAAATGTTTATTCATGAGCTGTGTTTATTCATGAGGTCTGAATGCTTCTTCTCAAATAAATCAATAAGAATCTTCCGAACACGCCGGCTGTTACGTTTGGAAAAACACCTCCTCTGACGAAGGGCGACCCGCCCGAAATGCATCGGGAGATATGTTTGAACTAACAGATGGAGCGCTATACAGCTTATTCATATCCTGCTGTTCGCAGGTCCCTAGGCTGTGCCCAGGGGATGTCGCTGATCTAAGCGCCACTACCCACATTGATTTTGATACCTACACCCCAGTCAGAGGGAGATATCCCCTGGTGCACGCCTTACAACTCTGCACCCTGAGAATACCCACTGTAGTGCGTGTTCTAACCCCTTACATTTGCAAATTCACACTTAGCCTCCAGGAAATGCAGACCCATCCCTAATATTTAATAAAACTTCAACTTGACCTTTGAATTGGATTTTTAACAACTATTCAATAATAGTTGGTGAATTATTTTCATAGCTAGTCCCATTCCTGAGATACAGCACTTGCACTTCTTATTCTGTACCTTTGAATTGAATTTTCAATAACTATTAAATTATAGTTGGTTAATTATTTTCATAGCTAGTGCCATTCCTGAAATACAGTACCAGTATTTTATTCTGTACTGAGCGTTAGGGTCTCGCCCTGCAGCGCCAGCGCTTGCGCTGGATCTGGGCGAGACATTTTGCAAGTGGGCTCTCGGAAATGCCGACCACTTTTAAGTTCGGTTGTATGAGCATGCGAGAATCGCGCACAGTAACGCGGCTTCCTCGCATGCTCCAGGCCATCTGGCTTTCCTCTTTATTGCTCCTCCCCCACCACAGAGCGCTGCCCCAGCGCCGCCGCTGGGCGGCCGTGAGTCACTCTCAAGGTCGGGGCGGCAGGCTGCTCCCCCTCCCCCACCAGAGCGCGCGGCCAATGCTTGTTTGTACTGCGGCCATATTACAACAATTGCTTTCTGATTAAAATCTTCGGCTTTAATACCATCTGTGCCAGCATGCTGTTTGTCCCAGCATTTCCAATAGGGCATAATGTTCCGAAGCTTAAATACCGCAGGAGAATGAAGGAGCTGCCGATTTTCTTCTGTCCCTTTAGTGATAATTGCATTAAATGACATAATCGCTTTCTGGAGCCATTCCTCCACACATTTTCGCTTGCACTTCCTCCCTGTTTTACTGGGAATATTCCCGAATGGCCTGTTTCCCCGATTGTTTTTTTTTGTTGCAGCTTTGTACATAGAGCTGAACTCGTCCTAAAGGCATTGGAGCCCTCTTACATGTGCACCAACCAGGTACATTAAGCAAAAGGACACCTTTCATTTCTGTAAATACTGGGAGATTAAGTGATTTGATCAGAATCACTGGATGTTGAGGCGGATCACGCTAGACTCGAACCTTGTTCTACACAGTTCCAAAGTGCTGGCAGCCCTGGCCGCTAAGCCACCTCCCTTTTTGTTCATACTGGGGAATATAGGGCCAATTAAAAATACAGATCATGGGTGGGTAGTTAAGCCTACACATGTTGCTTATATGAGGCCTCATAGGAAGAGATGCTCGTGCCATCTTAAGCCAATAGAGAAAGATTGGGAGGCCGGGGCCTATAAAAAGGGACCCAAGGATGGTTTGCTTGCTTCTGGACACTGTTCCCAGCTGGTCCTTGGATTGTATGATGAACCTTTTCACCACTTCCTCAATGTGGGAGCAAAAGTATACATATTCTGTGTGATGTTGGCTGCTTCAGTCCCACTTTAAGCTCCTTTCTATCTGTCACTCACTGGAAGCCATCTTGATTTCCCTTTGTTCTTCCGGAAAACATGACTGTTCTTTATCGTATCAAAAGTATTGGGGTGTGAAGGAACTCTCACCGTTACAATCTTTCCCATCCAAATTATTGATTGGTTTTCCGAGTTTTCCATCAGTGTTGCGCCTATCCTCTTCCATACTAGGTGCTCCCACCATAGGTGGTAATGTCAGGCAAGCTGGGCCAGATATGTAGGAGGAGGACAAGACAGTTTATAAAAAAGGTGAATTATAAAATACGCTTTAACATGTGTTGTGTGCAAATGTGTTTAATATTTCTGGAACGGTCCCTTCTTTTCATGAGCATGATATGTATGTGTAAATCATGTACACAGGCACAGCATATGTACAGGTCGATTGAATAAAAGGGCATCTTCTTGTATAAATCCAGTCATCATGTGCACAGACATTTGAGCATTGCACATGTTATGTGTGCACACCATTATGCACACTGGCATCATGTGTAAGGGTACCTTGTAGTGTGTGGGCAACTTATGTGTATTATGTTACTAGGGCAAATATTGCAAATATGAGAATCATAGTCTAAGTACATTATGTACAGGTGCGCTTTTTACTATATGGGCACTTTTGCGGGAATGGAGTACATTGTCTGCTCAGGCATCTGGCGACAATGATCATACCAGTGAGGAGCGTGGGATTTATAGGCGCATCATGTATATGCGTAAATCTTTGCCCAAGGGCAGTTCATGAATCTGCGCATCTTGTAAAAATTGCCAATGGGTGCATGAACACACTGTGCGTATTTGGAACATATCACGTGAATGGGCATGTGTGTGTGTGGTCTGAGGCACATCATGAGAATAGGTGCCTCTTGTGTGTGGACTAATCTGTGTACTACTGACACTTCTCTTGAGATTTGGCGCATCACATTTTTGTTCACATTGCGTAGCACGCATATGTTGTGTGCAGTCATACTGCAAGGATTGGACAGACAGTGTACACATACGTATTCGGTGCAGGAACCTGGTGTATAAAAACACAAATGTATGTATCGGTGCATTGTCACATTAGGTGCACATGTAGGTTACTCTGTATATATGTATTTGGATGGAAAAGATCTTGTGTATAGCAGCTTGTGCATTGTGTGTATTCACGATACAAAATATTGGACAACATCACTTGTCCATGGGAATAACTCCTTTTGGATACATGATCTGGGGCAGTCATGCTTGTACCCTCTGACTTGATGTCAAGTGGTACAAACATGAATACATTCACATCGGAGAATGTACAACCTGGAGTTGCACATGTAGGATATCTATGTATATTAGGATGAAGGAGTGACATATAGCTTGCCAATAGTTAGTTTCCTGTAAGGCCAGGGATTGATTCAGAAACAAGCATGCACAAAAGCCAGAAACTGTGTACACATTTCTCATTTCTTTGTTCCTCCCCAGAGGTGGACTTGTTCTGTAGGAATTCTAGAAGACTGCCCAAAAGCCAGTGATGCTGGAACCGAGTCGGGTTACATTATCGCTGGGGTCTGCAAACCTCCCAACCATAGACTGCAGAACATACAGTTTACTCAGTGGGAGAGCAGGGGGTCAGCATGTCAGTGGGGATATCGGAGAAAGTAGAAGCCCCCGAGAGAGATAAAAACATACAAACCAGCCTGGAACGCTGCCTGTTCAGCCAGAAAAAAACATTAGTGCAACGGGTCCAGTGTCATGACTTGAAGGTATCGGAGCGTCTTTACATGAGGGCCAGTCTGCATTTGCGTCACGCAATGACAGCACTCACTATATTTTTTTGTAGGCACAGGGAGATTGTTAGTTTGCCCAAAATCACAGGATGCTGAACCCAAGCCGCCGAGACTCCGACCTCGGTTCCCCAGTAACAAAATAGGCGGCTCTGTCCATTTCGCCACATCCTCTCCCAGTGACGCGTTTAAAAAAAAAAATAATGTGCAGAATGAACGCTTCAGCCCTGCTGATTCTAAGCGCTCAACAAGAATAGAGGCCAGCTTACCCAAATTATGGTACTCGCTGTTCCCGCCTCAGAGTGATGGAGCGGCGCGTGCCTTGCCCGAACTCAAAAATCATTGCCTCCAGAGCACGATAAGCTCGCCGTGGCGAGCTGTCAGCTCACTGAGCTAGCCTCCCAGCTATTACTAGTCTGTGGTATCTTCAGTGTACCCAGCATTGCTCATGCTGGGGCAGTCAGTCGGGCACAGGCCCGCAAGCGCCTCCGAGTAGGCGGAGCTGGGACGGGGCCAGGCGCACCCCGGCCCAGGGCGTCTGTGGAGGCTGGCAATGAGGGAACTGGATGGAGTACAAACACTTCCTGATCCCGGTCTCAGCGCCAGGAGGGCTGGGGGCAGAAGCAGTCCTGTTTTGGCTTGAGTTTGAAAGACGAATGCGAGATCCTGCTGCAAAAGTCAGCCCCTGTCTCTAGGAGGCACAGAGACTGTGACTGAGTCATCGTGGAAGTGAAACCCGTGCCTCTGAAAATGTGAGAATCTGTTGTTTTACAATGTTGCTGGGAGGGATGCCGCTGGCATCGTGGGGTGAAATCATGGAGGGCAGCAGGGCATGAGCAGCAGCAAAGTGGGCTGTTAGGGGTAGCTGCGGGGCAGGGATGGTGCACGGGTGCAGCAGGAGACTGGCGGCAGCCAGTGCCAGAAGTCTGGGGCTCTTTCTTGCAGCGGTGTTGCTTTGCTCTCAACTGACTGCATTAGCAGCAGCTGAGACCCCGCTGGCCTGGCTTTAGAACTTTGGAGCCTGACTTATCTAGCCAGGCTCTGCAAAAAGCCCACGACGGAGACGCAGAAAAAGCCGCAGTTATCTGGGGCTGGCACCGCGAGTGCTGCTGAATTGTGGCAACCTAAACTGGTGCCATCCCCAGTCAGTGACCTGTTTCCTTTTGAGCCCTGGAGGCTCTCAAGCAGGTCGCCTCCCGGGTCGCGATCTGTGGCTGCATTATCTAATCACAACTGCTGCTGTGAGATTCAGCCCATGCCCGCCTCAATATGGCATCCCGTGACGTCCCCAACAATAATCACACAGTAGGGTCCATATGATTTGCATACAGAAGTAGTCACTGCTTGGAGTGAGGCAGCAGAGCATCAGTTGTTTCTCTTGCGCCACGCTGCATGTGCTGCCAGCTTGGTGCCTTCACCGAGCCACTCTTGGCAAGAGTCGCCGGTCAGCCACCGGTCTGAGAGTATTATTCATGGCTGACATGCAGTTCTTCTTGATTTATGTATTAATAACGTTATTTTATTGGGCAGCTCTGTGTGCATTTTTCTTATATTCTCCTGAGCGCCAGAATGGGGCTCGCTGGTGCCTCAAGTCGGCCGTCTGGACATACTGAGTGTCAACAATTAATCAGTGATACCAGGGAGAACGGACAAGGCCGATGCAGGCCAGGGTGCATGGCAAGATGGATTTCTCACTTCCTGCGTGCCCAGGCCCCCTGGTGCTAAATTGTTACGTGCCGCCGCTGCACCGTAGCTAAATTAGGACAACACTTAATCTGACCTCGCCAAGTGCTGCTGCCCTGCCGTGGGTGTCCGGTGGGGTCCTGTCATGGTGAGTCTCGGCGAGCAGGCGCTGTCAGTGTCTTTTAGCGGCACAGCTCTCAAAACGGCAGTGCCATCCCTGACTCCGGCTCCTCCCATGGGGCAGCTCTTCTCAATTTCCGTCCCTGATGTGATACAGACTTAAATCTCAACTTCACTACAGCAGCTCTGTCTGCAGCAAGTGATTGGTGACAGTGACCTGCACGAGAGACACTTCAGCAACAACACATCAGCAGCAGTAGAATTGTTGTGACTCAGACATAGGTAAGCTGCAAAACCAAGGCTGCTATGATTCAATTGTTCTTGTCTCGAAAGTAGGAGATTTGTCTTTACTGGCAGTTCACTTTGCATGTTCTGTATCGCAGAGGGTTAATATCCCTGCTGCGAAGAACGTCACTACTATGCAAATTGGAAAACCGTTTGAGGATCGCTGAGAGTTACTGGATGCTATGTTAGTGCCTCTTTTCATTTCTAGTGCTCTGGAGCAGTTTCTTAAGATCTTAGAGTTTCTTGTTGCTCAAATGGGTGTAATTTCTGATACTTATGTGTTTCCCTGTCTTCATTTTGACTCGGGAGAAAGGGTCACTTATAGTCATTGAAATGTCACTCAGAATTACACTGAATTTTTTTTTAAATGTCACACACATCAACCCGAAACCTGGCCAGCTATGCATAACTATAATTTTATTTTCTCCCAACTCTCACTGGTTCCATGGTCGTGACAACATTGCAGGCTGCATGGGGGGCGTAGGATCCAGCATGTGCAATGCAACAGGTCTCGCATTCGCAAGCAGTTTAAGCTACTGGCATTGTACATAGCAATGCCTTTAATTTCCATCTGTTTAAAAATCAACACATGTGCCAGGCATTGCCACTTACAATGCCAATAGCTGAAACCCTTGCAAATGCGAGACCTATTGCATTGCAAATGCTTGTTTACAAGGGACATCTAGGCCTCGCCACAGTGAAAAATAGCTTTTGGCGCTAGTGACTAAAAGGTCATGTTAACAATAAATTTCTACATACCAACTTTGAACACTACCTTGCACGTTGCCCTGTAGGCCACTAGGCCTACATAGAGGTGACTAATATTTAAAATGGAGGCTTTTTTACCTGGCGTTTAGCGGCTGATTTTGATGGCCAGAATTGCAGTTTTTATGCTGCTACAGTCAGGCTTTAGAGGTAGTCTGAATCCACGTGCTCACCTGTCACCGTAGTGGATATCACAATAAGTGCTTTAGTTCAATTGTGTCAAATTACAACTCCCGTGTACATTTTGTACCATGTACTCAGGGACATCTCCAGATAAGTTAACACCTTCGCTGCCAGGCCTTTTCCCTCCTGTGCTAAGCCTTTTTTTGGCTATTTGGGGTAGTGCGCTTAGGCTCCTGTAACTTTTGACCACATAGGTATCCATGCCAAATTTGCGTCCTTTTTTCTAACATCATGGGGATTGTAAAGGTACTCTAGGGCTTGTGATTCCCCTGGAAGGGGACCCAGAAATTAGTCAAAATACAGCTAAAATTTTATTTTTTTGGGGAAAATGCGAAAAAAGGGCTACAGATGAAAGCGTCTTGATTTTTCCCTGCAAATGGCATCAAAAAGGTTGTGGGGATGAAATCACCATCTTCCCAGCTTCAGGGACAAGCAGACTTTGTCAGAAAACCAACTTTTTTACACAGTTTTGGCATTTTTCTGGGACTTACTTATTTTTGCTATTTTTTGTGCTTTCAACCTCCTTCCAGTTAATGAAGAAATGGGTATGAAACCATATGGATCCTGGAAAGCCATACATTTATGAAAAGTAGACAAAATTCTGAATTCAGCAAGGGGTCATTTGTGTAGATCCTTAAAGCTTTCCTTATAGAAACTAACAGTTAAATAAAGGAAAAATTGAAAATTAGTTGAAAAACAGCTATTTGTGTCAACGTTTTCACCTGTAACTTCTTCTAATTATGACAGCTATTTGAAGGCAATATACCGTTATATCCGCTGGACCTTTCTGGGTTGTGGGGATATATAGGACTTGTAGGTTCACCAAGAACACGACGAACCCAGAGCCAATAATTGAGCAACATCTTGCAATGATTTTTTAAGTACCGGGTATATAGCAATTATTTTGGGAAAATGTATACATGGAAAAATTGTTATGAAAGACACCTATGTATTTCTGAAATTTGAACAAAATGTAGATTTTAGAAACAGTAGATATTTGCACATTTCCGAAATTGGGAGTACCCATACTAGCATGAGAATTATAGGTCATTTTTCAAAATGACTTATTTTTTACACATTGTCTTTCATTTGGAAGGTAGAAATGCATCGAAAGTCAATAGGTAATAACAGTTGCTCTACAATTCTGTGTTACCCTAAGTCTCCCGATAAAAATGGTACTCACTTGTGTGGGTCGGCCTAGTGCCTGCGACAGGAAACGGCGCAAAACGCAATGTGGTCACACCTCAATTTCGCAGTGAAAAATGACCCTTTTTTGGCAAAGTGCCTAGCTGTAGTTTTTTAACCCTACCTCTGCCGGCACCTAGGGAAACCTAGCAAACCTATACATTTTTGAAAACTAGACACCCAGGGGAATCCAGGATGGGGTGACTTGACTGCCTCCCACCAGGTTCTGTTACCCAGAATCCCTTGCAAACATAAAAAATTGTCAAAAAACCACATTTTCCCCACATTTCTGTGGTGGAAAGTTCTGGAATCTGCGTGGATCCACAAATTTCCACCCACCCCGCGTTCCCCAAAGTCTTACGAGAAAAATGGTACCTCACTTGTGTGGGTCGGCCTAGTGCCTGCGACAGGAAACGGCGCAAACGCAACGTGGTCACACCTCAATTTCGCAGTGAAAAATGACCCTTTTTTGGCAAAGTGCCTAGCTGTAGTTTTTGAACCCTACCTCTGCCGGCACCTAGGGAAACCTAGCAAACCTATACATTTTTGAAAACTAGACACCCAGGGGAATCCAGGATGGGGTGACTTGACTGCCTCCCACCAGGTTCTGTTACCCAGAATCCCTTGCAAACATAAAAATTGTCAAAAACCACATTTTCCCCACATTTCTGTGGTGGAAAGTTCTGGAATCTGCGTGGATCCACAAATTTCCACCCACCCCGCGTTCCCCAAAGTCTTACGAGAAAAATGGTACCTCACTTGTGTGGGTCGGCCTAGTGCCTGCGACAGGAAACGGCGCAAAGCGCAACGTGGTCACACCTCAATTTCGCAGTGAAAAATGACCCTTTTTTGGCAAAGTGCCTAGCTGTAGTTTGTGAACCCTAGCTCTGCCGGCACCTAGGGAAACCTACCAAACACACACATTTCTGAAAAGTAGACACCCGGGGCTTCCAGGGAGGTATGGCTTGCGTGGATCCCCCAACGTTTCCTTACCCAGAATCCCCTGCAAACCTCAATTTTAGCTGAAAAAATCACTTTTTTCACACATTTTTGTGTGGGAAAGTGTGGCATCACTGGCCTCACACAAATTTCCTACCACCCAGCGTTCCCCCAGGTCTCCCGATAAAAATGGTGCCTCACTTGTGTGGGAGGCCCAAGTACCCGCGACAGGCAAGGGCCCACAACGTATTGAGGCGACCTCAAAATGGCCTTTCACAAAACCACCTGGTTTTGCAAGGGGGTCACCTGGGTTTTTGGCCCTGTGCTCGGCGGCCATCTAGGGAAACCTACCAAACCCACACATTTCTGAAAAGTAAACACCCGGGGCTTCCAGGGAGGTATGGCTTGCGTGGATCCCCCAACGTTTCCTTACCCAGAATCCCCTGCAAACCTCAATTTTAGCTGAAAAAATCACTTTTTTCACACATTTTTGTGTGGGAAAGTGTGGCATCACTGGCCTCACACAAATTTCCTACCACCCAGCGTTCCCCCAGGTCTCCCGATAAAAATGGTGCCTCACTTGTGTGGGAGGCCCAAGTACCCGCGACAGGCAAGGGCCCACAACGTATTGAGGCGACCTCAAAATGGCCTTTCACAAAACCACCTGGTTTTGCAAGGGTGGTCACCTGGGTTTTGGCCCTGTGCTCGGCGGCCATCTAGGGAAACCTACCAAACCCACACATTTCTGAAAAGTAGACACCCGGGGGCTTCCAGGGAGGTATGGCTTGCGTGGATCCCCCAACGTTTCCTTACCCAGAATCCCCTGCAAACCTCAATTTTAGCTGAAAAAATCACTTTTTTCACACATTTTTGTGTGGGAAAGTGTGGCATCACTGGCCTCACACAAATTTCCTACCACCCAGCGTTCCCCCAGGTCTCCCGATAAAAATGGTGCCTCACTTGTGTGGGAGGCCCAAGTACCCGCGACAGGCAAGGGCCCACAACGTAGTGAGGCGACCTCAAAATGGCCTTTCACAAAACCACCTGGTTTTGCAAGGGGTCACCTGGGTTTGGCCCCGTCCTCGGCGGCCATCTAGGAAACCTACCAAACTCCACACATTTCTGAAAGTAGACACCTGGGGCTTCCAGGAGGTATGAGTGCGTGGATCCCCAACGTTTCCTTACCCAGAATCCCTGCAAACCTCAATTTTAGCTGAAAAAATCACTTTTTCACACATTTTTGTGTGGGAAAGTGTGGCATCACTGGCCTCACACAATTTCCCTACCACCCAGCGTTCCCCAGGTCTCCCGATAAAAATGGTGCATCACTTGTGTGGGAGGCCCAAGTAGCCCACGACATGCAAGGACACAAAACGTTTTGAGGCAACATCAACATTGCCTATCAAAAAATGTTTTGGGCCCTTGCCTGTCGTGGGTACTTGGGCCTCCCACACAAGTGAGGCACCATTTTTATCGGGAGACCTGGGGGAACGCCGGGTGGTAGGAAATTTGTGTGAGGCCAGTGATGCCACACTTTCCCACACAAAAATGTGTGAAAAAAGTGATTTTTTTCAGCTAAAATTGAGGTTTGCAGGGGATTCTGGGTAAGGAAACGTTGGGGATCCACGCAAGCCATACCTCCCTGGAAGCCCCCGGGTGTCTACTTTTCAGAAATGTGTGGGTTTGGTAGGTTTCCCTATGTGGCCGCCGAGCCCCGGGCCAAAACCCAGGTGACCCCCTTGCAAAACCAGGTCATTTTGAGATAATGTGTTGTTTATTTCTGCAGCGTGAAAATTTTGGCACAATATTGCAAGGAAAATGTGACAGACATTTTGAGGTTTGCAGGACATTGTGGGTACCATAACTTGTTGGGATCCACAAGAGAGATATCACCATGTACTCCCATGGGTGTTTCGTTTACGACAATATCTACAGTTGGTAGGTTATTCTTAGACGGAATGTACACCTTGGCAGACAGACTAAAAAGACAAAGATTACTGCACAGCCATCTATTCCTCAAGCACACACACATACTGGTTGGATTTGGCACGAGGGCAAGTGATGGTTCAGTATATACAATTTTATTAACAAGAGATTTCACAAAAATGAAATGCACTGTCAATAATTGAAAGGACAAAAAACGGAACCAGTGACTCGCAGCTCGTGAGCTGTAAAGCCACGTCAAGGCCCCAACCGCTTTACAGGCCATTCACACACCTTTCATACGTGATACACACAAGACCATTCACACCCCCAGGCACGAAACAAACACATTACAACATTCACAAAAAGGGACAAGGTACACCCTGCTTGAGAAAGACAAAAAAAAATATTACTGCACAGCCATCTAATCCTCAAGCACACACACACATACTGGTTGGATTTGGCACGAGGGTGAGTGATGGTTCAGTATATACAATTGTATTAACAAGTGATTTCACAAAAATGAAATGCACTGTTAATAATTGAAAGGACGAGAAACTGAACCATTGACTCACAGCTCGTGAGCTGTAAAGCCACGACAAGGCACCAACCTCTTTACAGGCCATTCATACACCTTTCATACGTGTGACAAATACAAAACCATTCACACCACCAGCCGCGGGCCCATCACATTACAACACTCACACCAGCAGACAGCGCCATTCAAGGGCCCATCACTTTCACACGCCCACATTCCTAACACAGCAACCACACAAGCTGATGGATTGCGTGGAGTGTCGCTCGGCTAGCAGTGTGTGTAGTGACCAGCAGCAAGTCACTACTCACACACTGCCAGCCGAGCGCCAGTCCACGCACACCGCCAGCCAAGCGCCACTCCACGCACACCGCCAGCCAAGCGCCACTCCACGCACACCGCCAGCCTAGCGCCACTCCACGCACACCGCCAGCCAAGCACCACTCCACGCACACCGCCAGCCAAGAGCCACTCCCCGCACACCGCCAGCCAAGCGCCACTCCACGCACACCGCCAGCCAAGCACCAGCCTACACACACCACCATCACATTTAGGATTTTTTATACAAAAAGAAAACACAAACAAATTGCAAATAGATACAAATCTACTAACACAAAATCAGAAACTAAATACATTGCACTAATGCCAACCTTGAAACAGAACAACAATTCTTAAACTTCACAGACCAGGCAGTTCACTTTACCACTCATGGTTGCTCCCAATAATTCCTTTTGCTTGTGGTACGCTCTATAACAAGCAGGCACACACAGCCCAGGGTTAGAAGGACACTCAGGGCAGTACATACGAGTCTCCTTCCGCGTACCTCTTCGCCAACAGACTCTACATCTCCTAGTGGGAAAGTCTTTTGAGGGTGTAGGAGGAATGTGATCAGGAAAGTGGCGATCTTTCAATCGAGCCACATCCTCCACCACTCCAACTCTAGGAACACTTGCCTGTTCCACAACAACAAGGCTGCCTATGACAGACTCCTGAAACTGAACAAAAGTCAACTTTGACGCAGGAGAACACTCCTTGAACACAACAAAAGCATTGAAAGTTGCTAAATTGAAGAGATGGATGGCCAACTTCTTATACCAAATGTAAGACTTACGAATAGCAGTGTAAGGTTCCAACCTCTGATCTACTCTATCAACACCACCCATGTGCTTATTGTAGTCTAAAATGCACACAGGTTTGCGCACTTCAGCAATCTGACCCCAAACAGCCACAGGTGAAGTACTCTCATCATGGATGGTAGTCAGCATGTACACATCCCTCCTGTCCACAAATTTCACAGCTAGCAGTTCCTCACTACGCAAGGCACTGCACTGTCCCCTCTGAAGTTTTTTGCAAACAAGCTCTTTTGGATAACCTTTACGGTTAGAGCGGATTGTGCCACAAGCAAAAGTGTCCACTTTGAACAATTCCTTAAACAATTGCACAGCAGTGTAGAAGTTATCAAGGTACAAATGGTGGCCTCTGTTAAACAGTCCTCTAGCAAGATCCCACACAATTTTCTCTGAAACTCCAAAAGTGGACGGACAACCAGGGGGTCAATAGTGGAATCCCTACCAGTGTACACACGCAAATTAAAAACATATCCTGTCCTACTCTCAGACAACATATACAGCTTAATTCCATAGCGTGCCCTCTTGCTAGGAATGTACTGCCTAAAAACCAAACGGCCCTTGAACAGGACCAAAGACTCATCAATAGATATTTCTTTCCCTGGAGTATAGATCTCTGAAAATCGATCTACAAAGTGATCAAGAACAGGCCGAATCTTAAAAAGACGGTCACATTCAGGGTGATCTCGTGGCAACGCCAAACCATTATCAACAAAATGCAGCATCCGAAGCAAAAGTAAATACCGATCACGAGTCATAACTGCAGGAAATATGGCCGTTGCCATCAAGGGACTGGTAGACCAATATGAACCCATGGACGGCTTCCTTATCAAACCCATCAAAAAAGTCAAACCCAAAAACTTCTTCATCTCTTCCAGATTTGTGGGACTCCACCGGGTAGCTCTAGAATGGGGCCTAAGTCTGGCACTGTTGTTCCTCAAAAACTGTTCAGCATACAAATTAGTCTGCTCAACAATCTCACCCAAAAATACATCATCCATAAACAACTGAAAATACTGTATAGGCAAATAATGTTCACAATCCACTCTACACCCTGCATAACCACTAAAGGCAGGCAACACCGGCTGCACCATGTTTGGATCAACCCAGAGTCCAGCACTTCCAGTAGGAAGCCTAGCAGCCCCAGGCTGCAATCCAGATGCCTCTTGCACCATCGGCACAGTAGTATCCTCCTCTAAATCAGGCACTTCATCTGCACTGAGAGTACCTTCATCATCCGATGATTCCATGTGGAGAGAAAACTCACTGCCTGAATCTTCCCCTCCCTCCTCTCCCTCAGACGCACTGTCAGTCTCATAATCCTGCTCAGAGGAAGATTCAAGAAGCAAACCAACCACCTGCTGAGCAGTAATTCTACGGCTAGCCATAATGCTTACTAATAAAGGTTACTTGTCAAACAAGTCAACAACAACAAACCCTTTGTAAAAAAAGAAATAAACAAAATGTAGCTTTATCACAAAGACCTATATACTCCAACACTATACCACTCACGTGACAGAAGCAGCTAGACTCACCACCACCTACTCTGCACAGACACAGTAAGGATCAACAATATCCCACTAAAAAGAAGAAGAAAAAAATTACACATAAGACAATGCAAAACATCGCAAAGAATTTCATGCTCTGAACACTAACAAATATGCTGCCATTATGGCACCACTTACAAAAAAATTCATTCATGCATGACAATAATACTCATTTGGAGTACACACAACAAAAATATTTTTCTTACCAAATAAATGCAATTACGCAAAACTGCAGAACCACAACTGCCGAAACCGCAAACAGGAATCAAAAGCTTTACACTAGAATAAAAAGGAGAAAAAAAACATTACAATCACATATGCAAATAATGCACCAGTCCACACACAATCCACCAGCCAAGCTAAGGGGTAGGTGGGCCTAACAGTATAAATAAAATATTCACCCCGTAAAAGGGGAGCAACCCTTGCCCTTTTGGCCACTCCCCAACACAAAAATTAAAAAAAACCTGGTGCCTAGTGGGCATTCCTGCTGCACGATCACATGATCGTGCAGCAGGAATGCACAAAAGAGGCATCGGGGGAAAGGAAAACCCTTTCCCTCGATGCCTCTTTTGATACAAACCCCCCTCCCCGAGCCAAACCTCACCTGATTTGCCGACGCGCTGGAAGCAAATGGCTTCCAGCGCGTCGGGAAGAAAGGGAAACCCTCAATGATGTCAGCGCGCCTCGCGCGCTGACGTCATTGATGGGGCGGGGGAGGCAGGGGAAGCCCTTCCCCTGCCTCCCCAAAAAAAAACCTAACGATCGGATTCCCACGGGGAGCGCCAGCGCTTCCCCGTGGGTGGTCTTATGACGAGCTGGACTCGTCATGAGCACACGAGCACTGTGTGCCATGACGAGTCCAGCTCGTCATAAGCACCGAAGGGGATAAAGGGTCAGAGCAGGATCTCAGCGGCAGACGAGGAGAAGGAACCTCCTGGTCACAGGAACTACACGAGCATTGCGCTCGAGAAATTCAAGGATGCAAAGACCTCCATCAAGGATTACAGCTAACTTTTCAGGGTGTAAATGGAGAGAAGCCACATCTGCTTAACCACGCTCACGAATTCTACACGAGAATTGCGCTCGAGAAAATGAAGGATGCAAAGACCTCCATCAAGGATTACAGCTAACTTTTCACGTTGGAAATGGAGAGAAGGCACATCTGCCCTGCATATTTATCCACGAAGATGCCACCGTTTTGTGCAATACCTCTACTCAACTGGAGTACTTTCTACTGGCTAATCAGTAAGTGCTACCTCGTTGGGGAAATGTATAGTGCCTTTCCTACACTACAGCTGCGTAAAGGACCAGAAGAATTGTCTCCAGTGACCTGTGTGTCTGTAACTTTGCCACCGCGCCGAAAGCGCCGGGGTCCTTTGAGTAAGCTGTCCATCATAGTGGGGAAAGGGCGGGCATACGTTGCATACCGCTAGTGTATGTGTGGCGGGGCCAAACGAGCGGGGCTTCTAGGCCCGTTCACATGCCTCTTGTTTATAAAGGGTCAGAGCAGGATCTCAGCGGCAGACGAGGAGAAGGAACCTCCTGGTCACAGGAACTACACGAGCATTGCGCTCGAGAAATTCAAGGATGCAAAGACCTCCATCAAGGATTACAGCTAACTTTTCAGGGTGTAAATGGAGAGAAGGCACATCTCCACGCTCACGAATTCTACACGAGAATTGCGCTCGAGAAAATGAAGGATGCAAAGACCTCCATCAAGGATTACAGCTAACTTTTCATGTTGGAAATGGAGAGAAGGCACATCTGCCCTGCATATTTATCCACGAAGATGCCACCGTTTTGTGCAATACCTCTACTCAACTGGAGTACTTTCTACTGGCTAATCAGTAAGTGCTACCTCGTTGGGGAAATGTATAGTGCCTTTCCTACACTACAGCTGCGTAAAGGACCAGAAGAATTGTCTCCAGTGACCTGTGTGTCTGTAACTTTGCCACCGCGCCGAAAGCGCCGGGGTCCTTTGAGTAAGCTGTCCATCATAGTGGGGAAAGGGCGGGCATACGTTGCATACCGCTAGTGTATGTGTGGCGGGGCCAAACGAGCGGGGCTTCTAGGCCCGTTCACATGCCTCTTGTTTATAAAGGGTCAGAGCAGGATCTCAGCGGCAGACGAGGAGAAGGAACCTCCTGGTCACAGGAACTACACGAGCATTGCGCTCGAGAAATTCAAGGATGCAAAGACCTCCATCAACGATTACATCTAACTTTTCAGGGTGTAAATGGAGAGAAGGAACATCTCCACGCTCACGACTTCTACACGAGAATTGCGCTCGAGAAAATGAAGGATGCAAAGACCTCCATCAAGGATTACAGCTAACTTTTCACGTTGGAAATGGAGAGAAGGCACATCTGCCCTGCATATTTATCCACGAAGATGCCACCGTTTTGTGCAATACCTCTACTCAACTGGAGTACTTTCTACTGGCTAATCAGTAAATGCTACCTCGTTGGGGAAATGTATAGTGCCTTTCCTACACTACAGCGGCGTAGATCACCCTCCCTCCTCCCTCGTGGGCATTCCTGCTGCACGATCACATGATCGTGCAGCAGGAATGCACAAAAGAGGCATCGGGGAAAGGAAAACCCTTTCCTTTCCTCGATGCCTCTTTTGATTCAAACCCCCTCCCCGAGCCAAAACTCACCTGATTTCGCCGACGCGCTGGAAGCAAATGGCTTCCAGCGCGTCGGGGAAGAAAGGGAAACCCTCAATGATGTCAGCGCGCTCGCGCGCTGACGTCATTGATGGGGAGGGCGGGGGGCGGGGGGGAGGCAGGGGAAGTCCTTCCCTGCCTTCCCCCAAAAAACCCGACGATCGGATTCCCACGGGGGAGCGCCAGCGCTTCCCCGTGGGTGGTCTTATGACGAGCTGGACTCGTCATGAGCACACGAGCACTGTGTGCCATGACGAGTCCAGCTCGTCATAAGCATCCGAAGGGTTAAAGGAAAAGAGCAGAAAGGTTTATGGCTGCAAACAAAAGGCTTTGTAAAGTGTTTTAATTGTAAGGTCTGCCAGATTGCAAAACCTGTGACTGAAATCCGAATGGCCAACAACAAAATCTGGAAGATCAAAGAATTGATCACATCCAGAAGTAAATATACAATTTATGTGATTGAGTGTCCTTGTGCATTAAAATATATTGGAAGCACCACATGTGAGTTGAAAAAAAGAATCTTAGAACATACACGTGCAACAACAAACAGAGAAAGAAGCAACGCAGTGGCGAAACATATGGAGACTGTCCACAAAAGTGATTGGAAACTCTTGAAGTTTTATGGAATTGAAACAGTACCAGTGAACACAAGAGGAGGAAACAGGAGAAAATTCTCCGTCAAAAGAATCACGGCACATCCTAAACATGAGAAGTATGATGCCTTTTGGTCTGAATCAATCTGAGGAGTTATATACACATTTATAAAAATGTTCAATGTATTTCATTTCAGTGGAACATTGATATCTAAAAGGAGGACAAAACATGGGCCCCAACATTTTCGAATCATATGATTTGCATGACAGAATTGAATGAATAAGAGACAAGGAACAAAGAGAAATGAACATACAATCATGTATAATGTATTATTCAAGAATTTTGAGCAATTTCGATATGTTAAAACAAAAGAGGTCCTGTCTTAAACGGTAATGTGATACTAAAGCTGATGAATACATTGTATTTTATGTTTTAAATGTTGTGCATGATAACAACTAATTCCCCTTAACAACAGTTAAATTTCCAATCCACGTTTTCCTGAACAAAAATGCAAACAAATAAAAAAAGAAAAAAACATTTCTTTGGGAACTACATCTCCCAAAAGGCTAAGGGGCACCCACCACAAGTTGGAGGAAATGATGTAATGTGTTTTTTTACCTTTGAAAAGGTTGGGAAATGAGCGCGAAAAGCACACCGTGATCAAGGCATTTGAAATGCCGAAACGCGTAGGTTTATCGTCTGTAAATGCCGAAAGGATTTATTGATGCAACACGCCTAAGAAAATAAATTAAAAAAATTGCAAAAGAACCTGTGAGGAGTGCGGCCCGTTTTTCTGGGAAACCAGGATTTTGTGATATGAATAGCGGTTTTGGTTTCAACCGCAGGAGTAACGCACCGCATATGAGCGCCACAAAAGCTGATGACAAGGAAACCGTTTTGTTGGATATATATATATATATATTTTTTTTTTTTGCCATACGTCCACCCGCTGCTTCTCTCACGACACGGGTGCAATACTCCGCGTTGGTGAAACGCGAACTCAATTCCTCCTTGATGGCCCCTTCGAGGGCCGTACACGAGGCGCACACTGATGGGTTATTTATCTTAATTTATTGAAGCCACACACAAACAAACACACCCGACAGGATGCAAAGACCTCCATCTATAAATTAAGATAAATAACCCATCAGTGTGCGCCTCGTGTACGGCCCTCGAAGGGGCCATCAAGGAGGAATATATATATATATATATATATATATACTGGGCCCAATCAGGACCCCCAGAATTAGTACACACAGAAACTTTAGTATTTTATGACCATTAATATTTATTAACTGCTAATCTCATTTATATCATGTGAATAAGGATGGTCATCATAAAAACAGACCACTCGGCAATAATGAATATTATCGAAGATATAAACCTCGAACACTGTTCATCACACATAACGAGCCAGTTAGTCTAAGATTCCCTACTTACCTTAAGGCATCATATTATTATGCTGTTTGCTGCGGAGTCTTGTAATACCTCAGCATACTGTTGCACACCAGAGGCTCCTCGGTTGAGGGTCCTTATACACAGCAGCCTACCAGCATTTGGTTTCTCTGCAATTCTATAATTCAGGAGAGATTATATGCCTTTCTCTTTTTAGTATTTCCATGCAGAAGGTGAGGGCTGAATAATTGCCATTGGTTCACCTCTTTGTTTTCAAAATTTGCCCTGGGTGCCCTCACTCTCAAATGTACCCATGCACTCCGACTCACTGTTTCTCCCTCGCAAATGCATTTGTGCGCACACACACTATCAAAATAACGTACCCTCATTCACATCTACTGGTGTACAGGGGCTCTGATTTGACCTCCTGGGGTACAGGCATTAGTCTTTAATTGTGTAGCAGGTGCAGTTTCACCAGGGCCTCTTTGCCCTGGTGCAACTGCACATGGTGCACCATTGATAGTTACCCCTGACTCACTCCCACTCACTCACACTGCTTTACTCACTTTCCTTGCTTTTCCTTATTTATACTCAACTCTCACTTATTGGTTCTCACGCTTTCACTCTCATAGACGCTCAAACATATTAAACTAACACACACTCCCACTCAATCTCATACTCTCCATCACTCACAAACACGTTTTCACTCTCACATACAAAGAGAAACAACCCTTCTTTTTCTTTTTACTTACCTTTCGTCCTTTTCTGAAAACTCAGAGGTTCCATGGCAGCAGGAGGACAGGAATCTAGCACTGAACATTGGAACCAGTAAGCCATGATTCCTAACGAGGCGCCAGATGGAGCAGCAGGGCCAGGTTCAGAGGAAAACCCACCTCTAACCCTATCCCAGCTTCTTAATAGGACTGGAAGCACAGCCCTATTAGAAGCTGGGACAGGTCTAGGGCTCCTGCCCCTGCTGCTCTGTGTGGTTCTTCATTGGCCTCAGAAATGCACGATACACTGCCTGGCCGCCCGATGGATTTATGGGGGTCCTGGCCGTGGCAGCTTCATTTAAGTCCTCAAAACCCTCTCAAGGGCTATTTTCAAAAATTGGTTAGGCCTCCTATTGGCCGATTGCGGTTCATGCCTTTTTCCTGCTTTTGCATGCCCTTTGTTACACCCCCCCATCTACCTCTCCCCCTCACAAGGGTGGCGGGGTTGCCATATCCTGTTTCCTATAGAGCCCTTACAGGGGTGCGATCCTTTGTTCAGGCCTTAGCGGGGTTTCCCCTCCGGCCCCTCTATGCCCCCTGTGGATGTGGGCCTTCACCCAATATGCCCTGACAGAGCCTCGTTTTAGCAGATATACTGTGCTGCCTGTGCAGTGACACAGTTTGAACCTTCTTTTCCATACACGCATGACACAGAAACACTTCCCAAATAGGCTACTCTGTATTCACAGCCGCCCAGCACATCCACACAGCAGCTCTAATTAAGCATCCTATTACTCCCTCCCTTTCATTTCAGCTTCATGCCTAGGGGCAGAATGGAACACAGTAATAGCTCAACTTGGTTCTCACAAATGACATCTAAACACTACATCAGGGCTCTCTAATGTTGGCCCTGGAGGGCCGAATCCATGCCAGATTTTTAAGATAACTGCATTTATTTAAATGTGGATATGCTAAATATCTGGCATGGATCTGGCCCTCCAGGATCGACATTGGCTAACCCTGCACTACATAAATAGGCCACATTTCCACCAATCTCACTTCCACGGAGTAGCATGCTATTCGTTCACAAATAAACTGCAACGCCTCGTCGAGGGTATGAAGTTGTATAAATGGTATTGCAGTTCAATACAGTGAGTGCATTTTCATGCCCTTGGTGGAGGATAAAACCCTATTGGACACTCCTGCATTGATGTGTTTTTCTATACCTTGTGGAAAGTGGAAAACCCTGGGTGGAAGACGAGCATTTGTTTTTAGGTCTCGCCTAGGCAGCGCTTGCGCTGTCTCTTTGAGATATACTGTATTGAGGTATGTACTTTAAGCTCTGCCCACTCTCCGCCCATGTTTGTAATTGGCTGCTGTTACTGCACTTTAAAAATGTTGCCTTTTGATTTGTTAATAGGCTATTAGTCCCTCTTTAGTACCTCCCTTTCTTCTATTGTTACCTCCCACGAGGACTGGCCCTTTTACTTGTGTTGTTACTCAGGATGTTTAATAAACTGTTAATGGGGACTATTTTGGGAGTGAATGTGTTTGTCTCTATATTGCTCTAGCAGGAATAGCACGCTCTTCCTTTGTTTGCATTTCATTTACAAGCTGCAGAGGTAAATGTGCCCTGCATGCTTTCTATTTTAGAAAGGTTGCCTGCCACCCCACAGAGCACTTGCGGGACGCCGGAACTTGTTGTTAAAGGGCAGGGGTGTGAAAAGAGGACATTTCTCACTTAATCCACCACACTTGAAACACATCATTTAAGGTCTACATATAGGGGAGCAATCAGGAAAGGTACAAGGATGCAGTGATTGAAAGAAATGAAATGCTCGGAGTCTAACCAAAGAAGGGTGTGTGTAGCTGTACACGGCCTCGGTATGAGTGACTGAGCAGCCAGACACTTTTATTTATGTGTTGGTTTTTAAAACATAAATAAAAGGCATTGCCATTTACAATGCCAATAGCTTAAACTCTCGCAAATGTGAGACCTGTTGCATTGAAAATGCTTGTTTTCTAAAGAGTTTTATTCTCATCAAAACTGTGCCACAGCTTCAACCTTCAAAACAGCTGGCCCTGTACTATGCTCCTGTCAACGGCACATTGCCCTGTCCTTTCAGTATACACATGCCTGCCTGTTGGGATATGCCTCTGTCTCCATGCTCTTGACTGTGTGCATAACTGTGCAAGTGAGTACGGCTTCGGCATGAGGCCACAGCCAAATCTATAACCAAGGAAAGTTAAATCTATTGGACATCCTTCAACAGTTCAGGACCCCTGAGTCCTGCAGGGCCTGCTTTGCGCGTCCCACATAAGCAAATCGGTTGACCTCAATCAGAATGTCTTTGAAGAGTGAACTCAGCAAAGTTCTCCAACCTACCACCCCATATGTAATGCCTCTTTCCCTCTTCTGAACTGTCACTCCTTATACTATCTTGCAATGAAGCAACTTGTCTATTGCGCTCAAGATTTGCCGATCTTCTAACTAGAAAGGAATCATGGTTAATGATTATGCATGTGTCTTTTACAAATTGCCCACAGTATCCATAATTGTGTATAATGTACAATGAAAATACAAATAGCTTTCATGTGCCATATGTGCAGAGGCAAATTGTGCACAGGAAATTTGAAAGTTACTTTTAAAATTAGCCTTTTGTACACGCATAGACAAAAATAATACTCTACAGATGGCAGAACTGTTGCTATATTATTGTGCACAGTTGCACACCAAGAAAATCTCAAATTAAATGTTAGTTTCCTAACCACGCCCCAATCCCCGCCCCCTCCGTTAAAGTTGATGAGTACCTGCACTTACTTTTTTCCATTTAAAGCATTCGTCTGTTCTGAAATGGAATTCTCATGATGTAAGCTCTGTGTATTGGGGCGTGGGGGTGTTGACAGAAAAGAATGAGGAGAGAGGCTGAACATATTGAGCCAGACTGGACGGTTGTAAAAGCAGTTGGTAATTGCCGATATGTTGAAACTGATGGAGCGGTAATTTCACGGTAATTTCTCAATGCAAAACATCATTACCTCTTGTTTACCGCTTAAAGGGGATGGACCTTTGCCACCGTGTATCACCAATTAGGAGACTTTGCATTAACATGAAAAAATCAAATGCAAATAATATTTAAGGCAATAATGAGAGTTATGAGTAGTTTTAAAGGGTTTTATTTTCTAGTCAAAAATTAAGGTTCTCTGACTCTTTATTCATTAGTCAAATATCAATCAGGTTACAGAATTGAAAAATAGAAAAAAATAAAATGAACACAGAACATATTATAGATTGCATATAAAGCACTTCATAAAGGAAGGGAATGAGGCATAAATGTCAGTCAGAAACTCATAAAGAGTTTCAGCAAAAATAGAGTGAGAAGGCAAAATCAATAATTAATAATAGCAGAAAATCTCCCATAAAGAGAAATAAAATGCATAGGATAAGTAAGTCTTTACAAACTAGTTAGCATAAAACTCAGAATTTTAGCATCAAAACCTGTCCTGATATCTCAGCTGATCTCTCTGCTTCGCGCTGTTCATCTCTGCCTCTCTGTGTCTGACACAGAAGCTGCTCATGAATGAGCCCCTCCTTTCTCTCTCTTCGCAGAATTTTTTTTTAAAACTGTGTGTTCTGCCTCGCGTCCTGCTAAAAAAAATGAGCAAAAAGCCAACACATCTCAGCTAGCAACCAATATTTCTAACAAAAATACACGTGACTTGGTCTTCGTAGCTTGTCCAATTGGAGCTTCAGAACACATCGACAGCCCATGGGCTGACTGGACACGTCATCAATAAGGCGAGTTCTTGTAACACATTTGAGTCTTGTGCTAAATGATCTCATCTCCTAACATCCTAAAAACAATTACATTTTCTGCAACAAAAAGTATTAATTATGCGGAAACAGAGTATACATATTATAAGAAAAATGTGTGCTTTGCAGTTTTTTCACTCCACGTGATGAAGTGAACAAAGCTTTGTTTAAACAACTGCATGGAGATAAAAGTATGCAACAAGTGAAGTTCTTTTCATGAAAGCCAGAAACAGGAGGCGTAAATTATAAGAAAGGTCTTGAGACCAGAGGAAAAGAGCACATTCCATTTCTTATCTTCAAGGCCAGAGGCCGCAGTGAGCTGAGCCTGCCCAAGCAAATTCAGCCTTTCTACATTGTAAAATGTGTGTTAATTCAGCACAAATATATGCTACTTTGAAAGTTCAAAACACATTTTCTAAATTAAATGTACATTCTATAATGAGGTTAAATCTAAAATAAAGACAATCAAACAACCATGATTAATTAATTGAGCATGGTTCTACATGATCCATTAAGCATCTGAGCAGGCCTCATTCATGTTTTCCCTTGCACCAAACTCTGCGTGCCATTTTGTTTTTATAATGCAGTTTGTCTGAAACTTAAAGCAGCTTTTAGTTATATAGTAATACATAAATCTTATAGGTGAAATCTGGGCTCCATCAATACCCCCTTTGATAATAAACAAATCACTTGGTACCTCAAATGATTTGTTAATTATCACACTTATTTAATTTCACATGTTACATTTCTTTAAAAAACACTCATTAGTTGAGTCAAATATATGTTTTTCTCTAACTAAAATATTACTACTCATCTTTAGTGTATGTAGCTATGGTAATTTCATTAGCACACTTAATTTCACACAGGTATATAAAGAAAAACCCCTACTAAAATTAGTATCTTCATTATCACTTGTTATTACAAAAGCAGAGCATGTAACAATTTTACCTCTAATTCTAAGGCAACACAAGTTTTGTCTGTAATCAGATCATATATAGCCAAGCTCAAAAGTTTAGTGCAGAGTTCTGTAAGTAGCTTCTTGGAACTGTTAGTTTTCTCTAAAATAAGTAACTAAAATAATAAAAAGGAAAATCCAACGGAACAGTTCTCTTTTCTATTTCTTTTTCCTCTTTTCTTCTTTTTCTTTCATCATTCAAAGATTCTTTTCTGTTCAGCTCTTGACAGTTCTCAGTTATTGTTTCAGCATTTCTTGGCTCTTTGTCACCAGCTTGCCATCAAGGTGGCTCATACAGTTCAAGCCTTGCATCAAACAGTTCATTCAATGTGGCATTCTGTACTTTTTCCATGCAATTTGACCACTCAGGTGCTGAAAAACTCTGACAGAGCACCATCAATTCTTTGCATGTTTTCAATCCAAGCCTTTCACTTTTATTTTCACTTTGTTCAGATTCAGACGTTTCAGCTATGGGTGCAAATGATTTTTCAAGGGACCACTGTAGACATTTTGGATACCCTTTCAGCCAGCTTTTTTCTACCTCCACTCGTAGGCCCACAGCACTAATTCCTTCTTCAGAGGCTGCACCTGACTCATTCACCCTTTTGACACCGCTTTCATCTGAGCCAGTTTCCACTTTTGGCTTTTCCAGTTCAGTTTGCCTTAGTGCTGCTTCAGACTCTGTGTGTTCCCTTACAGCTTGACTGACCCTCTTCTGTGGACTTTAGCCCACTGCTGGCATCTTTTCTTGAAGAGGAGCTGTTTTATCAAGGGGACACAGGACCATACGTGTATGAGAGGCATGCACCCAATTTGGAAGGCCACCACACTTCACAACAGTCATTGCCAGGATCACTTGGAACAGGCCTTTCAATCTTGGTTCCAGCCAAATCTTCAGATTGTGCATTTTGTTCACAACTTTTCTCTGATCAAGGTTTTGGCACTGTCCACTATGCAGATCTTGTGTAGCAGCTGCAATCTGGTGAGAAACTACACGCTCCACATCAGCCAATCCTTCACAGCAATGGCTAGTCTTTTCATCTGTGGTTTTCACAAGTGCGTTTGCATGTACATATTCAAGCCACTTCAGTGATACTGAGACACAGTCTTTTGCAAAGTGAGACTCCGTGCTGACTTTGTGTAACACCACTTCAGGCAGATAGCTACAATCCAATCTTTGTCCAGTCTGTGGTTCTGCACACATCATCTTTGAGACCTCATTATGATCTGATTTCAGAGAAACTGGCAATCTATACCTGGGCATCAGTTTTTGCAATAACACATTTGCTACTATGCAGTTGTCACTTTTCTCAAAATCTGTTCTGATACAACCTTGTTGATCTGCTTCTGAAACATTTTCGTGAGCCTCTATTAATTCTTTCCAAGTGTAAGTCATTAACATGAGCATTAGATAAACAATTCCATTGAATGCATAGGCTAACTGGACACAATATTGTACAACTGAATTAGCATTTCTCTCTCCCATGACAATGGTGACTCCTATTTGAGCAGTTATACTGCATGTTAAGGTAAGGGCAATCAATTTTGGGCTGAGATAACTACTGAAAGCCATGAAGCTTTGACAACATAATGTATAGGGAGCACAGCATGTGCTGCTCCTAATGTGTCATTGTTGCCTTTCAAACATGGGCCATCTACAAAATGGACATTGTTGGGCTCAATCAGACGTTCATCATTAAAGTCTAACCTTGGTTTCATGCATAGATTCATGACACCTAGACATTCAGGTTCAGTTTCATCACAAACAATTTCATTTGCTGGTAGTAAGCTCAATACATTTGAATTTAGACATTTCTTGATCACAGTATTTTCCAGTAGCAACTCCACAAAGGAAGGGACCATTTCAGTAATTGGAAATTCCATCATTACATTCTCACTATTTTTATGACTGACATCTACCACAGCTACTAAGTTAAGGCAGCTGGGTATTTCTGTGACGTTGGGGTCAAGGGTCATTTGGAAATCCGTCACAGACTTTTGAACACATTCGTGTTTTTGAACAGGCACTGAGAGAGCGCAGCCCTCCCTCTCACTGCACATCAGGGCCGGACTGGCCCTAGCGGGCACCGGGCATTTCCCCGTTGGGCCGCCAGGGCAGGGGCCGTTTTTGTTACAGGGCCGTTTTTGCAGCATAGCTGCAATATCGGCCCCTGTAAGAAAATCGGCCAAAACCGGCCCTGGCAAACGGCTCGGCCGCACCCCCAACCCCCAGGGGGGCCAGCAAAGCACTTTGCCAGGGCCGGTTTTGGTTCCCAGTCCGGCCCTGCTGCACATTGGTGTATTTTCTTTTAAATAAACTTGCATCCCTAGTGCCGGGGCGCGACACTTTTTCTCTTTCAACTCTAGGAATGATTTCGTGCAATTGTTGTCCAATGGAAGCGGATCAGACACATCCTTGTGTGTCAGCCTCAGTAAAGGCTTAGCCACTAGGGAAAGGTTTAGTAACCACTCTACAGCAGCCAACCATTCCCAAAAACATCCTGACTTCTTTCTGAATTTTAGGTAGATTCATCTGGTGAATTACTTCCACTCTCTCTGGTGACACCTCTCTAGCTCCTTTTCTAATTATGTGTCCCAAACATTCATCTTCTTTTTGACAGTACTCCTTACTATCCTCATGCAATGGCACTAGGACATGAACTTTACAAAAATCAATAACAGTAAGCTATTCTTCAGCACATGAAATGTGAAAAATATGTTGGCTGGATTCAGTACCATAGGACAACTTGGAACAGTTATGCTGCTAATCTCCTGCACTTTTCTGTTCTTTTCATTTGGTTTCTGTAAACCTGTGATCAGAAAGTTACATAAACTTCCAATCAATTCCATCAAAAACCTTTACTCAGTTTATCTCCAATTATGGGTGAAATTTCTGCAACTGATGGTGTTCTTGGATACATGTCATCTGGTTCTAATTTGAATAAGACATGTTCTGCATCTTTTATTAATCTGTCATCTTTTTCTGTGAACTCCCTTACTTCTGTATTCTCTATGTTTTCCAAATCAGAGGGTAATTTTTCAACTGTCATTTCTGAAAACAATGCTACAGCTGTCTCTTGTTGGGCCATTTTTAACTGTGCATCCTCATCAGGAATCTGATTTTTAACATCATCTAGTGTACAGTAATCTGTGCTGTTTAATTCGCAAAACAAATATTTTCCTGTCAGGCCTGAGTCACAAACAACAAATTGGTAATTTTTCTCAAATGGACCTATTTTTGCTGCAACCTTCTCTAAAACTGGGTTTGTAATTTCTCTGTTTAAAACTCCTACAACTAAGGGGCCGATTCCGATCTCAGTCGGAGGCGCACCTAACACCATTCGGTCGGGAAAAAAAGCCATGCGAATGCCTGTTTCCCGACCGATCCGCACAACATTCCGAATGAGCAAGTACGATGCGCACAACAGCATAGATTCCGACCCAGTCGTACTCACCCAATCCAGGTCCTGTTCCCTGACCGAGCCGGATCCGGAAACGCAGAATCGAGTCGCACGGAAGCCAAAATGCAGCCCCGTCCGGCCGGACAAGTACGATGCGCTTCCCGTACGCGCCGAACCCGTCGCTACGCACGGCACGTAAGCTCCGATTCGCGCCACAAGACGATCCACGGCTACGAGACGAACACGCCAGCGACGAGGACGAGGTGAAACAACGAGAAAGACGAACGAGACGAACCAACCATGAATCCCATCGTCCCGATCCTACCAATATTCTACATCTACTACCGGAACAGGCACGGACGCGTACGGCGCAGAAGGTAAGTCAGACACCAACCACAAAAACAAACTACACGTACCCGACATATCACACACACACAGAGGGATGCAGAAATTACTTACACCAGCAACAGCAGCACCATAGGGGCGGGATGGCCATCACCAATGCCACATATACACATAGGGGCCCGGATGCCCACCACCACTACCACCCCTACCCAGGGGGGGCCAGATGCCTGTCACTACTACCACCCTTACCCAGGGGGTGCCAGATGCCTACCACTACCACCACCTCTACCCAGGGGGTGCCAGATGCCTACCACTACTACCACCCTTACCCAGGGGTTGCCAGATGCCTGTCACTACTACCACCCTTACCCAGGGGGTGCCAGATGCCTACCACTACTACCACCTCTACCCAGGGGTTCCAGATGCCTGTCACTACTACCACCCTTACCCAGGGGGTGCCAGATGCCTACCACTACTACCACCCTTACCCAGGGGGTGCCAGATGCCCACGACTACCACCACCTCCACCCAGGGGGTGCCAGATGCCTACCACTACCACCACCCTTACCCAGGGGGTGGCAGATGCCTACCACTACTACCACCCTTACCCAGGGGGTGCCAGATGCCTACCACTACTACCACCTCTACCCATAGGGGGCTGGATGGCTGTCACTACTACCACCTCTACCCAGGGGGTGCCAGATGCCTACCACTACTACCACCCTTACCCAGGGGGTGCCAGATGCCTACCACTACTACCACCCCTACCCAGGGGGTGCCAGATGCCTACCACTACTACCACCTCTACCCATGGGGGGCTGGATGGCTGTCACTACTACCACCTCCACCCAGGGGTGCCAGATGCCTACCACTACTACCACCCTTACCCAGGGGGTGCCAGATGCCTACCACTACTACCACCCTTACCCAGAGGGTGGCAGATGCCTACCACTACTACCACCTCCACCCAGGGGGTGCCAGATGCCTACCACTACCACCACCTCCACCCAGGGGGTGCCAGATGCCTACCACTACTACCACCCTTACCCAGGGGGTGCCAGATGCCCACGACTACCACCACCTCCACCCAGGGGGTGCCAGATGCCTACCACTACTACCACCCCTACCCAGGGGGTGCCAGATGCCTACCACTACTACCACCCCTACCCAGGGGGTGCCAGATGCCTACCACTACTACCACCTCTACCCATGGGGGGCTGGATGGCTGTCACTACTACCACCTCTACCCAGGGGGTGCCAGATGCCTACCACTACTACTACCCTTACCCAGGGTGTGCCAGATGCCTACCACTACTACCACCCCTACCCAGGGGGGGCTGGATGCCTACCACCAACAACACCCCCACTCACAGGATGGCTAATACATGACACAACAAGCACACACCAACATAAAGAATGCAACATAAAGACATCCCCCCAACACCATGACAAGCGTGTGTAGACTGTGTCAAATGCCTACAACACTGAACATGACTTTGAACATACAATGTGACCCCCTATCACATGTGCCACATATAAATGTGTGTGGCCCCCACAATGCAAGCAGGCCATGACCATTGTGGCAATGGGGTGCAAACCCCCATCATCACAGTGACCAAAATGTAAGTGTGGGGTCCATAGCTGAAGCACAATTTGAACATTGTGGCAATGGGGTCCAAACCCCCATCATCACAGTGACCAAAATGTAAGTGTGGGGTCCATAGCTGAAGCACATTTTGAACATTGTGGCAATGGGGTCCAAACCCCCATCATCACAGTGACCAAAATGTAAGTGTGGGGTCCATAGCTGAAGCACATTTTGAACATTGTGGCAATGGGGTCCAAACCCCCATCATCACAGTGACCAAAATGTAAGTGTGGGGTCCATAGCTGAAGCATATTTTGAACATTGTGGCAATGGGGTCCAAACCCCCATCATCACAGTGACCGAAATGTAAGTGTTGACAAAGAAAAAGCTGCAACTGCCAAACTGCATGGATGATTCCTGGTCACAGTACAACAAACACATCAGTGGCAAAGTAGTGCTTGTGTACCATAGCAACATAGATTGGGGGAGGCAAACAGTGCAGTGCAAATAAGACATACTTTTGGCCATGTGCAGACAAACATCACCCATGGGGGCTGACACTGTCAACATTCATCAATGACACAATGACAGAAGTGACCATCAGAATGCAGACCCACATATTTGCACCAATGGGCACACAAATGCAGATACCCTGTGGAGACTGTAGATGTGAGGTGAACAGATACCATACCATGGCAGCAATGGGACACACAAACAATGATCATTGTGCTGACTGATGACCTAGGAGTCCCAGGGACAGCAGGGGAAACACACCAAACAACATACAGCCAATGGCACACTAAAGATATGCCAATGCAGTGGTGCAGATGCACAAACACAAACAGGCAGACCCACACTGCACATCAAACACAACAGGTGAGGGGGGGTACCAGTGTCCCCAGGCAACCACACAACACATGAGGAGGCCAGAATACCAATTACACAGATGTGCATACAGTGCCACACAAAGGTACCTCATGGTTCCAAATCCCCTATGTGGGCAATCGGGCATTGTCAGATGAGAGGGAGCACAAATCACACATGTCACACAAGCATGTAGGAACAGCAACTGACACAGCAAGACACAGAGACACCACAGCACTACCCCCAGAGCCCCCACAATGTGGTGACCCTGGGCTGCATTACAATCCCACTGTGATGACAAAGCTAGATGTCGTTCACACTGTGAACCACAGTCATGTGTCCTGAGCAACAAACTACCATCACACCTACACAAGCACAAATCAATCACCACGGCCAGTAAGCCAAGGCCAACATGGAGGCAGGGGTCTAGCCGGGCAACAACTCTCATCTGCACACACTTAACACCACACACCTCGACCTCCAACAATGTGCAGCAGTGAAGCTCACATGCACTGGTGACATTGCACATGCACCCATGACAATCCCAGGGGGGGGGTGGGAACCAAGGTGCAGAAACACATCACACATGGCCACTCAACCAGACTCCTGAATGTCTGACACACTGCACACTACGCTGTACATGGACATGACGCCAATACCACACCAACCAATGGGATCCCAGCCACAGTCACACACCAATGAAGAAGCCAAGGTCACCCACAAAGAACACACATAGACAACTACCAACATTGCAGCCCTGACCCTGAGGAGTGCCAGCAGTCACACACAGAACGTGTCACAACCAATGAAAGCTGACACAAACCAGAAATCACATTACAGGTGGAAACAACAAGTGCCAAGGGGAATCCTGACTGTGACCCATCAGCGTCTGCCCAAAAACTCAGCCCTGACAGCAAACACACCTATGGGTGACACCCTGATGACCAGTAATGTGCCATGCACCCACATCACAGAGAACCCAGGGAGAAGAATTTGGGGTAACATAGGTAAACTCAGCAAGCATCACAAACAGGAACATCACTAGGGATCCCAGCATGCACAGCAAAATGGAAGTGAACACACAGACATGCTCATACAACACACACCTTGGGCGCAGGCGATGTCACAGGAGTACACACTGCCATGAGGGGACTCCACTCCTGTGTGAGGAAAGCTGTGCCATATGTCGCATCAGAAGGGCTCCATCATGTCAGCAGAACACTTGGTCACACAGTCAACAATTAGCACCAAATGAAGGCTCCCGTCACATCAGCATGGTCATGGGAGTTTCAACAAAATCATCAGCACAGATCCAACACACATGTATAGCAAGTTGCACTGACAACACAGATGAGTCCGTCCCCATTGATGCCCAAACCTGCATGTCCAGTGGAGATGGCCACACGGTCAGGGAAGTAGACTAATTGAACAATGGCAAACACAACAGATGTGCAGGGGTGGAACCCACAGATGTGACATTGCAAATGTAAGTAGGAAATCCCATTGCCAATTATTGAAAACATGACACACTCAGATGCTGCTAAGGATGACATGGATACACCACAGGATAGGACACTGTCCCCCTGGACCACATGGGTTCCTGCACAGTAACACTTCATTTTCATGAGACCAAATATCACCATCACTGCAGCAAGGGCATGGTTAGCATCATCAACATCATGTACATCAGAAGCAAAAGCACTAGAGAACAGAAAGGCCAATGCCCAGTCCAACATGAAACTCACAACAGGGTGACAGTGGCAGATGCCACCCTACGCATGCCTGCACTGACAAAAACCAGGGACAATCCCCTAGGAGGGGCATACGGGGGGGCCGGCCAGGCACCGCAGGGACAGGATCAGGGCTCACCAGGAGGAGGCAGGGAAGGGGTGGTGGGTGCTGGAGAGCCACTGACCACTGCAGTGGAGGTGTCTGACATGGTGTGTGCCGGCACAACTGGGGGGCATGACTCAGATGTTGTGGGTGCCAGCACGACTGCAGTGGACCGTGCAGATGGAGTGGACAGTTTTGCCACTGCAGTGCCCAAGTCAGACAGGGTGGTAGTGGACTCCACTGCAGTGCCTACCTCCAGGGGAGGAGAATGGGGATCAGGTAAGGTGGGCAGGACAGAGGGGGAGGACACCCTCACCACACCAGTGGTACAGACAAGCGCAGCGGGGGTGTGGGGCCGGAAGAGCAAGTGGCAGGGGGAGAAGGCCTGATCCTTTTGGGGATGGTGTATCTGTGGGTGGGGGAACCTGGGGCAGGGTGTGGTGGGGGCACCTGTGGAGTGGGGGCCTGAGGGATGGAGGAAGGAGACTTGGTGCCTGAGCTGCAGGGCGGCGGCGGGGTCTTGCTCTTCCGGGTCCGGGGGGACTTGCGGGTGGGGGCATCAGTCGGTCTGCGCCTGGGGGAGGGTGTCCGGGGTCGAGGGGCACTCCGCTCCGTGTGGGTGTGTTTCCTCTTCCCCCTGAATGCTGTATCAGCTGTATCGGAAGGGAAGAGGCCAAGGTCACTGAGGAAGAGCCGCTGTGTCTTTGGGGTTGCAGGTGAGGCAAGGGAGGGGGCTTTGGAGGGAGAGGCAACTGAGGACTGCGCAGTGCTCGTGGGTGCGTGTGTGTGTGCCTGGGCCCCATCCCTTGTGAGTGTGGTTTCAGTCCCCTGACGGTGCGTGCGTGTGCGTCTTGTTTGTGGCGTGTGTGTCTGTGTGCTGCACGTGTCTGTGCTGGTGTGTGCCTGTGCCAGTGTGTGTGTGCTTGGGACAGGTAAGGTGCTGGGGAGTGTGGATGGGGCAGAGGCAGGAGGGGTGAGGGACTGTCGGAGGAGGGACACTGCTGCCATCAGGGAGGAGTCCATCGACCTATTGCCCCTCTGTAGGTCAGACATGCCCGATGAGATGCCCTCCATGAACGACACCAGCTGAGTCAACAGAGTGGTGTGTGCATGGAGGACACTCAGCATCGCTGTCTGTCCTACATGGAGCTGGCGAAGGAGGTACACAGACTCCTCACTCAGTGCAGCAGGGGACACAGGGGCAGGGGGTGCGGTGCCTGGCCCGAAGGAGACACGCTCCCGAACATGGGAGCCTCCACAGACCGTGGAAATGGGAGCCGGCGGGAGGGCGGTGGTGGTGGTGGTGGCGGGGACAGCAACACTAGCTGGTGTGTGTGGTGGCTGCTGACACCCGCCTCCATAAGGGAGTCATCGTCCGAGCTGCTGTGGTCCTCAGCTGAGGTGGATGCTGCTGAGGACTCCTCGGTGTGGCTCCCCTCGCCCTCCGTGCCACTGGGTCCCTCCGACCACTCCTCGGCTGCGGACCCAGTCTGGCTGTGCGGCTCCTCCTGGTCCGTGGAGCTGTCCCCTCCTGTGGCCGTGGATGTATCTGCAATCAATAGGAAACAGACAGACATCAGTCAGCTGCACCGAACGCACACACCACAGTAAGTACAGCACATTACAGAGCAAGCCCTGGCATCCTTAGTTGAACATTGCTAAAAGTGCCCAAACAGAACAGGAGAAGTCAATTGTCAGTCTGATGGTCAACCATGGCACTCACATCCCACCTGGCCTTGCACCCATCTGTCTGGTGTCTGTTGGATGGCAATACCCCAGTGTGGGCACATGCACCACCTACACAGTATTTGGACAGTGCAGAGAACCCAGTGAAGCATGTGGACATGCACACATCACAACTCTTGCCACTGAGTCAGTACAGGTGTCCGGATGAAAGGGATGCCCAGAGTCAAATAGGAAATGCATGTCATGCATACCAGCGACAGACACCATGATGCACCCATGTCCTGATAGCCATTGCCACAATGGTGTGCATGTAGCACTTGTCACTCCCCTGCAGGATCACTAATAGGAAGTCACATGCCATGGCACAGGCATGCCTGCTAAGTCATACATCACTGTCTCCAGTCACATGGGCAGGGCAGCCAGACAACAACACTCTGCACTGTGTCACAATAGTAGGTCATGGGGAATGCAAGTCCTGGAGCTGAACAAGTGCACATGTACATCCCCCACACACCACATCATTTGAACCCTCATCTGTCCAGGTCATACCAATTGGACATATGGGAGACCTGTAACACTACCCTCTGAACCTGAGCACCTCAAAATCTGCTGTGAATGGGAAACAGCTGCCTAAACTTCACATTCGCATACCCCAGTCTGCAAGGTCAGGTGATCAATCACCTATGTGTCACACAAGTATCGTCTCCTATGGTCACATCTCCGGTGGCATGCTGAGCCCCAACCGAGAAACACCCCAGCAGACCTGACAACGAAGCCACAGCACACTGACACAGAGGCAGACACCTGAGGAGACAAATCACTGAGCACAACGAGTCAGCTGAACACGGGAGTGGGAGTACAGGTGTATTGGATGGGCTGGAGTAGGCATGACTGTCCTGCCCCACATGAATGAGGGATGAGCCCTGGACAGTAGGCAGCTGGCTAAGTATGTGTGACACACGTTATATACACACTCCTGGGGCCCAAACATTGTTCCCACCCGCAGCATGGGTGTGTGCCAGATACCCCAGGCACATGTGGTGGATCAGCTCAGCAATTGGACCACATATCAAAGTAACACGCAAATTACATGTCAGAACACAGTCATTGTGTAAGCAATGGACCCACCCATGATGCCCACCACAGAGTCAGGGAAACAGATGCTGTCCCCCACCTTGAGTCAAGCAAACTGCAAGGACACAGTACCCAAGTGACACAATTCCCTGACTGTAAGGGCCACACCTGGGTATCAGATGAGGAGTGGGCAGTGCACAATAGAGGGACATGGGTCCTGGAGCACATGACTGATGTACTGTGGAAGTTTAACCAGGCCAGAGGAGGGCACATAGCATGGCAGACATAGTTCACAATGCAGTCATGGACTCACCCCCTCCTTGCTGCTCTCTGGCCTTCAGCTGCCCATCCAGATCAGGGAAGACCACCGCCAGGATCCTGAGCATGTGGGGGTCAGGGTCCGGTGTCCGCCCCTCCTGCGAGGAGGCGACAGCTTCAGCTGGACCCGTGCGATCCTCCGGGTCCAGCCCCGAAGGTCCTGCCACCTCTTCTGGCAGTTGCGGATCCAGCGCTTGTAGACCCCCACGGATCTCACTGCCCGGACGATGGTCAGCCATATCTGCTGCTTCTGGTGGGCATCTACCTGTGAGGATGACAAAGTGAGAATGCCATTACTACACATGCAACATATCCGTGCATTACACAGTTGGATATACATGTCTCAATCACTGGGGCACATGATGTACACAGGCAGTGCAACGATGGCCATGGACAGTATGCCAGCAGTTACTACATGGTATCATTGCCTGGGAAGTAAGACCTTGTTTAAATGCACTGTCATTGCACTATACCTGTCCAGTGCATGTAACTACACACTATGGGGGTGACAACTACTCAGTGAGCCTGCTAGCCAGTGGCGTGCAGACTGTTAGCCTTGCTAGTCAGACAACATGCACATTTAGAAAGGCAGTGGACAGAACACTCACGTGCTCCCCTGGTGTCCCATACAGCTTGCTGTACTGTGGAAGGAGGTTGTCCAGCAGGGCCTGGTTCTCCTCAGTGCTGAAGGCTGGGGCTCTCTCCACAGTACGGGCCATTGCAGGGTCCAGAGGGTGCAGATACAGCAGCAGTATAGTGGCAGATGTCGTCCTGGAGCATGTAGTGCAGGCAAGTGAGCTCTCAGGGGAACAGCCAGCATTATATGTGTGCTGCAGAGGCAGATACTGTCCCATGTGTCCAAAGTGATAGGTCCAAGTCGTTTGCATCTTCTGAATCTGGCCAATCCATGGAATTGCACCACTTACACACGCCCACAGCATCCTTCAAAAATTCAACTTCATGACACCCATGAATTTGCAACATTGTTGTGGGTGACCAACTGAATTTACAGCATCAGACTCGTTCTAAATTTGAAAACGCGTCCGTTGCCAGGCCAGGCCACAGCCAATGGGTGCGCACCGATCGGTCCATTGCTGTTCAACGCGTACCTAGGATACAACGCGTACCCGCACACATTGAATGCAATGGGCCGGCCGGGCACACCGATCGGTCCATTGCTGTTCAACGCGTACCTAGGATACTACGCGTACCCGCACACATTGAATGCAATGGGCCGGCCGGGCTCACCGATCGGTCCATTGCTGTTCAACGCGTACCTAGGATACAACGCGTACCCGCACACATTGAATGCAATGGGCCGGCCGGGCACACCGATCGGTCCATTGCTGTTCAACGCGTACCTAGGATACTACGCGTACCCGCACACATTGAATGCAATGGGCCGGCCGGGCACACCGATCGGTCCATTGCTGTTCAACGCGTACCCGCACACATTGAATGCAATGGGCCGGCCGGGCACACCGATCGGTCCATTGCTGTTCAACGCGTACCTAGGATACAACGCGTACCCGCACACATTGAATGCAATGGGCCGGCCGGGCACACCGATCGGTCCATTGCTGTTCAACGCGTACCTAGGATACAATGCGTACCCGCACACATTGAATGCAATGGGCCGGCCGGGCACACCGATCGGTCGATTGCTGTTCAACGCGTACCTAGGATACAACGCGTACCCGCACACATTGAATGCAATGGGCGGGCCGGGCACACCGATCGGTCCATTGCTGTTCAACGCGTACCTAGGATACAACGCGTACCCGCACACATTGAATTCAATGGGCCGGCCGGGCACACCGATTGGTCCATTGCTGTTCAACGCGTACCTAGGATACAACGCGTACCCGCACACATTGAATGCAATGGGCCGGCCGGGCACACCGATCGGTCCATTGCTGTTCAACGCGTACCTAGGATACAACGCGTACCCGCACACATTGAATGCAATGGGCCGGCCGGGCACACCGATTGGTCCATTGCTGTCCAACGCGTCCCTGTACAAGTCACTGGCATATGTCACCATGCCTGTCACAGGTGAACATATGCCAGCCACATATACTTCCCAGGGAGTGAGGGGCACACCTACAACACCACAGCCTGTCCAAACTGTATCCTAAGGCATGTAAGGCTGCATTACCTATTCCGTGTATGGGGGTGAACATGTTGTTCTGTGGGTGTCACTTGGGGGCAGCCACCCCCAGGCTGTGCACGTGTTCATGGGGACAGAATCCTTGGTGTTTCGTGTACATGACCACTGTGATGTGCAACTGTTCATATCTGAGCATGTGCCATGGTCACATTTCATGGTGGTGTATGTGTATGTCATGTCACATACCCCCTGAGTCCCATGTGGGACGGTATGTTTAACCCAGGGTGACCCATTGGCACAATAGTGATGGTCCTCCACAGTATGTGTGCATGTAGTGTTTACAATGTCTCTGATTTCATGTGCACAATGGGAGACGGTCTCCACATCCACGTTGTTTGTGCATGGACTTTGATGTTGTGCGTGTGTGTGTCACAGACGTCCATGTCTGTCCTGCAGAGGCAACAGGGACCACTACCTGTGGGGCTCATGGTTGTTTTGATGTGGTGTATACATGATACACCATGTCATGCCAGTGTCCATGTGGCTATACAGGGTCCCTGGGAATCTACCTGTCGTTGAGCTGTGATGCCTGGTGCACATCTGTCCTCACATGTCACTGTGGGGTGTGTTTGTAACGTGGCAGCAGGAGATGGGAGCTGTGACACGGCCTCATGATATCCAATGGCACAACCTGGGACTCATTGATGCCACTTGTTGAACTGTGATGTTAGATGTTGGCCATGTATGTGCCATACATTTCCTTACGGAACTGCACACATCATGTACTTGTGCCTCATAATGATGTATCATGTGATATTGAGTGTGTTCAATGCCACATATGTAGGGTGACTGACAATCTTGCTTTCTTCACCTATGCACTGCAGGGCACCAGCTGTCCTTAGACCATTCCCTGACCTGGCAACGATGGTGGAACGTGACAGCATCCGACGGTACCGCTTCACCAGGCAGCTGATTGAGGATTTGGCAGTGCGCTTGGCACCACATTTGCAACCTGGCCGGCCGTACCCTACAGCGCTGACCCCCAAGGTGAAGGTGATGGCAGCCCTACACTTCTTTGCCACCGGTACCTTTCAACACACTGTGGCGACTGCTGGTGGGATGTCACAGACCATGTTCAGCCGTGTGCTGCGCGATGTTTTGGAGGCTATGTTAATATACCTGAACCAGTACATCTATTTCCCTAGACTCCAACGACTCACTGACGTGAAGAGTGACTTCTATGCCCTGGGGAGGATGCCGCATGTCATTGGCTCCATTGATGGGACACATGTGGCTTTGGTACCACCACAGGCCCAAGAGCAGGCATACAGGAACCGCAAACACTACCACTCGGTCAATGCACTGGTGGTCTGTCTTGCAGATATGAGCATCTCACACGTGTGTGCCCTTTTCCCTGGGTCAGCACATGATGCCTACGTGATGAGGAGTAGTCGCATCCCGAGGATGATGGCACAGATGCAGAACCAGCATGCCTGGCTTGTTGGTGTGTACTGACTTTGTACCAGTGTGTGTGTTCTGATCTGTAGTATTCCGCCCACTTTACCAAATCACCTAATGTGCATTTGTCTGTCCGTAGGTGACTCCGGATACCCCAACATGCTGTGGTTGCTGACACCCCTCAGGAACCCTGTGACACCAGCCCAGATGCGCTACAATGAGGCACATGGTCGGACCAGGAGAGTGATTGAGCGGACATTTGGTCTCCTGAAGAGCCGCTTTCGATGCCTGGACAAGACAGGAGGGTCCCTCCCATATGCCCCAGCAAAGGTGTGCAAGATTGTCATCGTCTGCTGCATGCTACACAACCTGGCAGTGCGGAAGAAGTTGCCTCTCATCCTGGATGACGATGACCAACATCCGCCACCTGTGGAGGATCCTGGCCTGGACCACGATGCCAGTGATGATGATGATGATGATGATGATGGTGATGTCCGCACACAGCTCATCACCAACTTCTTCAGCTGAATGTGAGTATCCAGAGATGTCATGTCAATGATGTGAGTTTGCATGATATGTGTTGTTGGTGCTCTGGTGCTGTTTGAGTGTGTCCATGGGCTACATGACTGTATGCGTGTAGCGATGTGTCCTTACAGGTAGTCTGTACTCCCCAACAGTGTTGACATGCTAACTTGGTTCTGGGTGGGTATCTTGTGACATGTATTGGGCATGAGTATTGCAGTTCTGTCCTGTTCATCAGTGCTTTTGACTGTGTGTCATTTCTGTCCTTCACAGGGTACTTTCAGAGCCGTTTGGTCAACTGTGATCCCCGACACCGTGATTCGACTTCCAGGGTGGTAGCTGTCGTGTCCCTACAGGTGATGTGCACCACACCCATGGACTTCCTTCCTTCTACACTTGTTGACTGTGTGCCCGCTGCCAGGTGGGATTACCTTGCATCTGTAGTGGTTACGACATGTTGCAACTGTGTAATAAACCTGTGCTTCACTTGGTGATGTGCGTTGTCTGTGGTCACACATTTGACTGACATTTGCTTTCTGCACCAGTGGGCTAGTTGACTAAGACTGTGAATAGGTGTTGTGTCTGTGCATTGCACCGTATTTCCTGGCAACATCAGTGTCGGCAATGAGTCAGATGGCCTAGGTGTGTATGTGTTGTGTAGCCCTGGTGGTGTGTCTCCCTCATATGTGTCACGTTGCCATGACTCACATGCCTGTGTTGTACTTGCTGTAGCAGTTAGCATGCACAGTGTAATTTCCCTGGTCATCATCTCCATGACAGAAACCACGTTGTAATCACGACAGAGGCAGTGATGGTGTATTAGTGTGTTTATTGTCATACATGTGTGTGAATAGTGCACAGGATGGTGAGTGCTGTACATTCTGATTGCAATCCAAAGTTCCTAGATGAATTGGAAGTCCTGGTAGCAAAAATGTCCAGTATCAGGTCCACAGTCATCTGAGACATTGGTCCAACTTGTACTCCCCATGTCATGTGGGAGAGTTGTGTTGCAGTCAACAGGGTGAACAGTTTGCGCACAAATGTGATTATCCAGAACAGGTTTTGGCTTCCTGGGGGTTGCACATGGCCATCGGCCTCTCACTTGCCCCTCCTCGGACGACCCCTCTTCTTTGGGGGGGGACCCTCAAGTGCAGGCTGCTGCGGTGCAGGGGACTCTCCGCCAGAGTCATCCTCCCTCCCTGTGGCAGTTGCAGTTGTTTCAGCACCAGATGTTGTGGGCACACAGGGAGGTGTTGACTGGTTGCTGCTCATCTGGCGGAGGCATTGTAATATGTCCCTATGCACCGCCGTCATCTCTTGCAGTGTGTCCCACTTGGACTCCACGCGGGACATGTGTGAGTCCAAGCGGGCATGATGGGCAGCCTGCTGCTGTTTAATGTCTCTGAGGAGCCCCACTACCTAGCTGAGCTCTCCGGTGCTGGACTGGTACGCATCGGCTATGCGTGCCAGTTGTGGGTCATCATGCAGTCCAGACCCCTCTGCGAGCATCGACCTATGTCTCCCACCCCTCCCACCACCCCTGGCGACACGTACAGTACCTGAGGTGGCACGCACAGGTGACCCTGGGCCCCCTTGGGGGTTGTTGGTGGTGTTGGTGTCCATGACCCCACGTTGGTCCAGGGTCCCTGTGCTGGTGATGGTGGTGCTCCTTGGTCTGTCCATGTCGGCAGGGGTGGTATGTGTGTTGACAGTCGTTGGAGGGGTGGGTGCAGGGGGTGCAGCTGGTGGTCCTGCTGGTGCTGCATGATGACTTGCTCCGGAGGTGCCAGGTAGGTCTTCTTCATCCGAGGAGGGCAGAGGCTGTTCCACACCAGTGAGCTCCGTATCCTCTTGAGCCTGGGACGAGGACTCCTCAGCGTCTGCTGCTGTGTCCCCATCATCACCTGTTTTTGGGAGACACACACAATGTATGTTATGTTTCTGCAGACATCAATGGTTGACACACCTGACAGTTGTGACTGTGCCTCTGGATGCGGGCCTGTACATTGCATTGTCCTAAGTTGTCACAGTCAGGGGTTGATATTGGTGTACCACATTGTCCTGCATTATTTGGGCATTTCTATGTGAATGTTGGGGTGTGTACATGGTCTGCATTGGTTGTATTTGGTTGACATCCGGCCCTCCTTCCCACCCAGGCAGATATTCCACCATGGAACGTGCTTCCATTGCAGGGAGTGCAAGTTGTCTTTCAGGATGTATGTCAGTGGTGTCCTGCTGTTGGTTGGTGCACAGTTGCCAGCAGGGCCTTGTGCTCCCCACAGCAGTAGCCAGTGTCAGCCATCTTGTCAGTTGTTTTCCACTCCCTGTGATGTGCGCATGGTTCAGGGTGGTGTTGATGGGACAGTTGTAGGGGTGACCAATATCTGTGACTACCACTCCCATCATGCTATTGCCTCCACCCCACTTCCCAGCATGCCCATACTTACTTGCTTTTGGCTGGACTTCAGTGTGTGTGAGTGTGAGAGCAATGGCAAGATGGCTGACAGTGGTGTCCTGCTGTTGGTTGGTGGGCAGTTCCCAGCATGGCCTTGTGCTCCCCACAACAGAGCACCAGTGTCAGACATCTTTGATGGGGCATTCCACTCTCTGTGGGGTGTGCATGCTTGAGTGTGAGCTTGCTGGGCCATGTGGGTGGGGAATGTTGACCTGTGACTACCACTCCCATCATGCTATTGCGTCCACCCCACTTCCCAGCATGCCCATACTTACTTGCTTTTGGCTGGACTTCAGTGTGTGTGAGTGTGAGAGCAATAGCAAGATGGCTGACAGTGGTGTCCTGCTGTTGGTTGGTGGGCAGTTCCCAGCATGGCCTTGTGCTCCCCACAACAGAGCACCAGTGTCAGACATCTTTGATGGGGCATTCCACTCTCTGTGGGGTGTGCATGCTTGAGTGGTAGCTTGCTGGGCCATGTGGGTGGGGGATGTTTTACTGTGACTACCACTCCCATCATGCTATTGCGTCCACCCCACTTCCCAGCATGCCCATACTTACTTGCTTTTGGCTGGACTTCAGTGTGTGTGAGTGTGAGAGCAATGGCAAGATGGCTGACAGTGGTGTCCTGCTGTTGGTTGGTGGGCAGTTCCCTGCATGCCCTTGTGCTCCCCACAACAGAGCACCAGTGTCAGACATCTTTGATGGGGCATTCCACTCTCTGTGGGGTGTGCATGCTTGAGTGGTAGCTTGCTGGGCCATGTGGGTGGGGGAATTTGAACTGTGACTACCACCCCCATCATGCTATTGCGTCCACCCCACTTCCCAGCATGCCCATACTTACTTGCTTTTGGCTGGACTTCAGTGTGTGTGAGTGTGAGAGCAATGGCAAGATGGCTGACAGTGGTGTCCTGCTGTTGGTTGGTGGGCAGTTCCCAGCATGGCCTTGTGCTCCCCACAACAGAGCACCAGTGTCAGACATCTTTGATGGGGCATTCCACTCTCTGTGGGGTGTGCATGCTTGAGTGGTAGCTTGCTGGGCCATGTGGGTGGGGGATGTTGAACTGTGACTACCACTCCCATCATGCTATTGCCTCCACCCCACTTCCCAGCATGCCCATGCTTCCTTCCCTTTGACTCTGCTTCCCTGTGGGGTTGTGTGCCTGTGCTGACAAGATGGCTGACCGTGTTATCCTGGGGTTAGTTCTGCTACAGGTCCCATGTGTGTCCCTGTGCTTCACTCAGCATGACCCAGCGTTGTGGTTCTTTGTGGGATATTTGATTGGAGTGTGAGGCAATGCATTCTCCCAGGTGAGTTTTGTGGAGTTTGTGTTAGGGGTGTGTGTGAGAAACGCTGCTGGTAACTATGGTCTGTGCTGTGAGTCCTCCTTCCCACCCAGCCAGATATCCCACCATGGAACGTGCTTCCATTGCAGGGAGTGCAAGTTGTCTTTCAGGATGTCAGTCAGTGGTGTCCTGCTGTTGGTTGGTGCACAGTTGCCAGCAGGGCCTTGTGCTCCCCACAGCAGTAGCCAGTGTCAGCCATCTTGTCATTTGTTTTCCACTCCCTGTGATGTGCGCATGGTTCATGGTGGTGTGGATGTGACAGTTGTGGGGGTGACCAATATCTGTGACTACGACTCCCATGATGCTATTGGCTACACTGACTTGCCCAGCATACACAGAATTCCTTTCTTTCAGTGGGCTTCACTGTGTGGTGGTGTTGTAGTGGTGGCTACATGTCTGGATGTGTTTGTTAGTTATATTTGTGCCACTGCCTAGTTGTAGTTGTGTTTGTACATGTGATGACACAGTTACATGTCACTATGAGATGGCATGTGTTGTGTTTATCTGACTGACATACACATTTTGGGATGATTCTGTTCTGGTTGCTGTGTATTTGCGAAGGGTGCATGGTTTGACTCCCCTTGACAGTGATGTGTGTGTATTGTTGCACAATATTGTGTACATTTGTTGTGTACTCACCAGGCTCTGGGATGTTTTCTAGTCCATATACGCTCACTGGTGGTAGGATGGCCCGCACCTTCTCCTCCCAGGGCCTGAGGAATACTGTCTTGGCAGGAGGGCCACTGCCGGTGTGTTGGCTCAAGAGGTAGTCCTTCTTCAACAGCTCCCTGACCCTCCTGCGCACATCATACCACCTGTTCTGGATGTCTATCTTTGTGCGCAAACATGGTGATTGTGCATTCACCCTGTCGACGATCCTCTCCCACATCTTTGTTTTCTGCGACATGGGTGTCTGTTGGACCAGTGTACCAAACAGCTGTGGCTCTAACCTGAGGATCTCATCTACCAGGACTTCCAATTCACTATCTAGGAACTTATGATTCTTCTTTGGGGGCATGGTGATGGGTGGTGATGGTGAGTGATGTGTGTTGGTGTGCAGGTGAAGGTGTGTGAGTGTGTGTTTTGCTGGGTGTATGTGAGTTTGCTATTTGTTGGGGTGCTGGTGGTGTGTGGCTTGTGTGATGGATGAGCTGTGGGTGTGTGGTTGCTGTCTGTTGAGTGCTGGCAGGTCATTTGAATTTGCAAAGGATCATGGTATGGATTTGTGTCCTTTATATAGGTGGAGTTGTGGGTGTGTATTTGTTGCCTGCCCCTCCCCCCACAGTATTTATTGGCTTTGTAATTGCTTGTTGGGCCTTTTTTTGTGTATTTTCCCTTTGTACTATTCGTGCATGTAGGAGACGTTCTTGTGACCGAGTCGGACCCTGCAGTTGTCTCGTACGGGCTTCTCCGATTCGTTCACGCTGTGTTTGTGCTGTTTTCTATGCTGCGTACGCGTCGGTCGCGGTGTTTTGGGTTGCTTCGGCTCGCAGTTTTGTATGCGTGTCGGTCGTACGGCTTGTCCTCCGTGCGACTCGGTCGTGTTTTCCACGCCTTGCATCGTACTTGGCGGGTAGGAGTTCGCGGGGTCGTTTCGTTCGGGATTGTTCCGGGTGCGTGTCGGTCGGTTCAATTCGTGTGTTTTTCCGGCCGGATTGCAGTTTTCCGCGCGGCTCGGTCGTTCGGCTTGTGTTCCGTACGAGTCGGTCGGGTTTTGCACGCTTCTCATCGTACTTTGCGGGTCGGGCTGCACCGGTACGTGTCGGTCGGAATGAATTCCGGCTCCGAGTCGGTCGGTACGTTTTCCGGCCCGAATCGGAATCGACCCCTAAGTCTGGACCTTCCACTGTTTTCACAATGGACTTGGTAATTCCAGAATTGTTAGTGCTAAAACTCTCATTTTCAAATACAGCAACCTGTTGAAATGGGTTCTGATTTTGTTTCTGAAAAGAATTCACACTTGCTCTGGACAACTGATTTAAATTAATTTGAGCATTTTCCATATTTTGTGGGACCATCTGGGCTTGAAACATTCCTGTCATTGGTACCTGTTTCTGAACTGACATTTGCATTTGCTGAGCTGGCACATTTTGCACCTGCATTTCTCTCTGTGTTTGCGCATTTCCATTTGCTGCGTCTAGTTTAAATTGACATTTCTTCTTCCAATGCTCAAATCTGTTACAAAGATGGCAAAAGGACACTTTTTCCAACACTGTGACATCCATACTTGAATTTTCACAAACCAAAACACCTCTACTTCTAGCCTGTGTAACACCAGATTTTGCTTGAGCACCTTTAATTTCTGCTTGTGAAACAACACCTTGTAACTCACTTCCATTCACTGCAAACAACTGATTCTGAAAACTTTTCTGAGCAAACCCACTCTGAACCATCATAGGTTTTTCCTCAAACTATTTCTGCTTCATTCCTTGTCCAGCACTATAGAACCGTTCATCCTTCAGAATCCCATCTATCAGCTTTCTTTGCAAACAAACCAATATTTGCTGTACGTGCACGCTGATCTGATCAGAGAACATTAATCCAATAACCAACTGAGTCACAAAGAATCTCATGCCACTGGCATCAGGACATTCTCTCCCACTGTGTTGCTGAAACTCCAGACACACACTTTCACAAAACTTATGAACCAATTCTTTTAGCTCTTGTGTGGTTCTTTTAATCTGTACCCAATTAACATCTTTTGCTGGCACTCTGCCCTTCAGAAAAGTAATCATTACTTCGTTTTTCTCCATAACAACAGAAAATGATGGTGCATTCATGCACATATTTTTCATTGCCTCCTCATCTGACCCTTGCACAACAACTTTAGATTCAAACCACAATTCAGTCTGCATGGCAGTGTCAAAGAACATTTTCAAATTAATACACAACTCCTTTGAAATTTCAACAAATCCATCAACTTGTGGGTACCACAGCATAGGCTTGTCTCTCAACTTTGGGACTCTGTTCAGAAATGCTGCAAGTTCACTTTTGTTCCGTGGCACATGAACATGCACGTCTCCCACCATTTCTCTCAATGAGTAAACAAAAGCTTCTCCCTCATCCTGTTTATTATTTTCCTCAACAAGGTCTTGTGGTTTCTTTTTCTTATCCAGTTTCCTTGCTAGGTCTGGTGGTTTCTTTTTCTTCTCATGTTTTCTTGCCCACTTGTCTCCTAATTTCTCAAACCCATTGCATTTGAAAATATATTTCACCATTTCTGCACTGTGTAATTGCATTTCTGAAGAACTCATGGTCTTATTTGCTTCATCATCCATATGTACCCTGAATCTTTCCTGAAATGGAAAACTTCCTGAAACATCAATTTCATATTTTTGAGCCAAATCAATCAGTCTATCATGTGTATTTACTGCACATGTAGTTTCCTTACTCAGGGAAATTAATTCTTTTTCCTGACACTGGTTCACACTTTCATGATTTAAACAGCAGGGACTGTTAATTTCTTCATGTTCAAATTTTAAATTTGAAACATTAAGCTGTCTCTCTTTTTGGGGTCTGGGTTAATTTGTTCCCCCATGCTCTCTATCTTTTTAATAACTGCTGCTTCCTCAAAGCAGGTTTGAAAAATCCCATCTCAAAATATATTCATTTTATCCTGCGCTGTGGGTGTTGTAAAGACCATTTTTCCCCCACCTTTCAATGCTTGGACTGTCTGGGGTAGTTTCTGTTCAATAATCTGTGAATTCTGAGTTTCTGAAATAAACCCTGATGTAATTACTCCTTCTGCAGCTCTTTGCACTTTTTGAGTAGGAACCATATTAATTAGGACAGTCACAATTTGTCTAGGCACTGCCTGTGCATCTGCAGCTTGTAGTATTTGTACTGAATCAGTCACAGTTGAAGCAGTAACACCTGGAGGTATCACTGTCAGTGCTAAATCAACAGGTGGTGGGTCAATTTGAAATGTCTGCACAGTTCTCTCAATCTGTATTTCTCTCTGTTCAACAGAAGCAGTAGCCACTGTAGCACTTGCTGGTACACTATTATCAGTATTTTTAGTGTGGACCACATAAATTGGTTAACACTCAGTTAACAATGCATCCAATATTTCATCCCCTGAATCGTTATTCATTGAATTATTCATTTGAAGCTTTTTGTCATCATTAATTCCCTTCTCCTGTTTCTGGTGCTTTACATTTTTATCCTCACTTTCTTTGTCTCTTGCTGTCTTTTCCCACATGCTTAACCCCTTGACCGCGATCGGAATTCCGCCCAGGTGCTGGACATTCCGATCGCGGGTGTGGTCGTGACGAGCTCAGCTCGTCATGCGCACACGCCCACCGCGCAGCATGACGAGCTGAGCTCGTCATGAGCATAGAAGGGGTTAAAGCTTCAAACTGTTCAGCTCTAGATGGTGTCTTTATTTCACATAACACTTCCCTTAATTTGTCAATAATTTGCAATTCAAAAGTACCTTCTTTTGGAAACCTCAAAGGACCCTCTTTTTTAGTAATCTTGCACCATTGGTGAACCCACATACATGCACTTTGTCCCAGATTGGTAGACATAAAATGCACAGGTGTTCCTTCAGGAGCATCACCAATTAAAAACGAATTTTTCACTTCACCTCCCAACAGTTTCTTAAAACCTTTAAACAATTCCATTTCTGCAATAGTTCAATGCAATTTATTTTCCCCAATCCTGACACAGTTGACAATTTCAATCAATCAATCACAGAATTTGTAAAGCGCACTACTTACCCGCGAGGGTCTCAAGGCGCTGGGGAAAAAAAAAGGGGGGGGGGTGCTGCTACTGGACTGGTCAAACAACCAGGTCTTGAGTAGCCTCCTGAAGGTCAGCAGGTCTTGGGTCTGTCGTAGGCTTAGTGGAAGGGTGTTCCAGGTCTTGGCGGCGAGGTGGGAGAAGGATCTGCCGCCGGTGGTAGTTCTTCGAATGCGAGGGACGGTGGCGAGGGAGAGGTCGGCGGAGCGGAGTTGGCGGTTGGGGACGTAGAAGAGGAGTCGTCTGTTGAGGTAGGCTGGGCCAGTCTTGTGGAGTGCCTTGTGTGCGTGGATGAGGAGTTTGAAATTGTCAGTTTAACTCCTACTACTGACCCTCACTTCACAAAATAATACTGCAATATATTTCTAGGTTTTCTTAACCAAAATTCTTGTTAGAAAGAACATAAAACAATGCTACTTTGTCTGCTCCACTAAATAAAGAGATAGTTCTTCACTTTTCAAAGAAATTTTCTTTCACTGCAAGTAAGAAATAACGACCAGTGCTATTTTACCTCTCTAACAAGCTCCAGGAGGACTTGGTACTCCTCTAGGGATAAGGCCAAAGTTTTGCAAGAGGACTTTTTGGTTTAAAAGAGGTTTTGGTACTCCCCTGGGGATAAGGCCAGAGTTTTAGAAGTGGACCCTTCACTATTTCAGACACTCTACTCACATACGAAATTGTCCCTAAATATAACACCTACAGCCTTCCGCCGTACAGTATTATAACAACAGACAAAGTACTTCTGCAGTGTGATTTCTTTATCCACACTCTTCTTCTGCCTACTTCAGGCTAAATTTCCATCAGGTAGCTCCATACCTGTACTTCTAGACAACATAGAACAGGACACTAACTTTTCATGTTAGAAACATAAAATCAAAAATTCTGTCCTATGAAATTACCAATTTAATCAATAAAACCATCTAGTAAAAATGAGCAAAATTGTCATCAACAGTCAAAACCCTTACTATTTTTTCAACACTACTTAAAATGCCTTCTAGCACATTAACAACATTTCACAACCCTATTGATACTCACACCACTCCAGCAATCTCCTTCTTGCATTACCCTCCAGTACCTCCTTGCTAGTCTTCAAGTTCTGAGCATTGGAATCAGGAATCAGGACTTTTTAAGGATCTGGACATTTATCTAACTTGGGCAATTATTTTGTAGCGCTATTTAGGCATTAAACTAAACTATGCTCCTTTTGGTGATGGTGTTTAACCTTAACTCTGCTACCAAACTGATGGAGCGGTAATTTCACTGTAATTTCTCAATGCAAAACATCATTACCTTTTGTTTACTGCTTAAAGGGGATGGACCTTTGCCACCGTGTATCACCAATTAGGAGACTTTGCATAAAAATGAAAAAATCAAATGCAAATAATATTTAAGGCAATAATGAGAGTTATGAGTAGTTTTAAAGGGTTTTATTTTCTAGTAAAAAATTAAGGTTCTCTGACTCTTTATTCATTAGTCAAATATCAATCAGGTTACAGAATTGAAAAATAGGAAAAAATAGAATGAACACAGAACATATTATAGATTGCATATAAAGCACTTCATAAAGGAAGGGAATGAGGCATAAATGTCAGTCAGAAACTCATAAAGAATTTTAGGAAAAATAGAGTGAGAAGGCTAAATCAATAATTAATAATAGCAGAAAATCTCCCATAAAGAGAAATAAAATGCATAGGATAAGTAAGTCTTTACAAACTAGTTAGCATAAAACTCAGAATTTTAGCATCAAAACCTGTCCTGATATCTCAGCTGATCTCTCTGCTTCACGTTGTTCATCTCTGCCTCTCTGTGTCTGACACAGAAGCTGCTCATGAATAAGCCCCTCCTTTCTCTCTCTTCGCAGAAGTTTAAAAAAAAATGTGTGTTCTGCCTCGCGTCCTGCTAAAAAAAATGAGCAAAAAGCCAACACCTCTCAGCTAGCAACCAATATTTCTAACAAAAAAACACGTGACTTGGTCTTCGTAGCTTGTCCAATTGGAGCTTCGGAACACATCGACACCCCATGGGCTGACTGGACACGTCGTCAATCAGGCGAGTTCTTGTAACACATTTGAGTCTTGTGCAAAATGATCTCATCTCCTAACATCCTAAAAACAATTACATTTTCTGCAACAAAAAGTATTAATTATGCGGAAACAGAGAATACATATTATAAGAAAAATGTGTGCTTTGCAGTCTTTTCACTCCACGTGATGAAGTGAACAAAGCTTTGTTTAAACAACTGCATGGAGATAAAAGTATGCAACAAGTGAAGGTCTTTTCATGAAAGCCAGAAACAGGAGGCGTAAATTATAAGAAAGGTCTTGCGACCAGAGGAAAAGAGCACATTCCATTTCTTATCTTCAAGGTCAGAGGCCACAGTGAGCTGAGCCTGCCCAAGCAAATTCAGCCTTTCTACACTGTAAAATACGTGTTAATTCAGCACAAATATATGCTACTTTGAAAGTTCAAAACACATTTTCTAAATGAAATGTACATTCTATAATGAGGTTAAATCTAAAATAAACACAATCAAACAACCATGATTAATTAATTGAGCATGGTTCTACATGATTCATTAAGCACAAAGGAAAATAATTCAGAGGCACAGTTACACAGATAAACGACACTTGAACCAGGCTCTTTAATGCTGTTGATTTTATAAATAGGAAAATTAAGGTTTATTCTGTGAACAAAAGCTTCCCGGAGAAAAGCAAACCCTGTATTCACCATGAAGGACTGGGAAGCGTTTTTCATTCACTCTGAAAAGAAAAGCTGAAACTCTGCCAGATGGAATAAAAACAGGCAAGTTTCTTTAATTTGACTCATTGCAGAAACATTAACTGTGCTATAAGGCAGCATGGTAAATGTGCTCTGTACAGCAGCAGTCATTTGGCTGAACTCATTCTTGAGTTAAGATAGAAAAGGGATCGGGGCTAAAGGCCTTTTTGCCCACATGCTGTCAGCCACTAACATGTTATTTGTCCTTCCCCTCATTATGTCCCTCACTTTGGACTCGGGCCCATCATTGCGGGGTGGGGATTTAATTGAGGTTAACATCCTCAGCAGAGAGCATTAACCACTGTTAACAACCAGAGCTGGAGGCAATAATGATTAATCAAGAATTTTGATAGCCATGCAGAAACCGTGACAAATCCCTGCTGTGGTGACTGGAGACATTTTGTAGGCCTAAACACAGCTACTAAATTGTAAATTGCGTGTGATCATGCTGCAGTGATCATCTGGGCTGTCTACTATACTTGTCTTCCCCGAGTTATAGTGTCTCCAAGCTGGGCGGTTGGCAGACTCTGTGGCCAGTCCTGGGGATGAATGGGTTGGGAGAGTGTGACCTCACATTCCCTAACAGCCCTGAGCTCCCTTACACGCACATAATAATCCGCTCTCCTTCGTCCTGAAGGTGCTGGAAAGGTTGCACTTAGCCCAGTTTGTAGAGCCATCGTAGAACAGATCTCAGTAAATCAGAATATGGAGGGAATTACCAACATACCTCCCAAACCATCACCGTGCCATGGTTGCCCACAATTTTTCAGATATTACTACCACTCTTTCAGGGTTTACAGAATGTCAAGGTTGGCATCATTGTGCCAGAACTTTACATATGGTAGCACATCTGCTGACTATTTAAATAGTAAAGTACAAAATACATTGTCAGGGTTGGATTGGAATCCGAAATAGACCCGGGCACCCTAAAAAAAAGTGGCCCACATTTGCGGGTGGCACCTTTTCGCAAAACACTGCTTCAGTGTTTTAAGTATTATAAAAAGAAGGCGAGGGCTTTCTCTAAAAGAGGCATGTTTTCTTACCTTCACTGAGATAAAAAAAATATGCAAGTGTTGCCAGGACTCTTTGTGGACGGATTAGATCACAATGGTGAACCACACCTGAATATAAGTGAGGCCACTTCTGCTCAGGCACCCAGCCCTTGCTCAATCTGCACATACATTAATGGGCTGGCCCAGCGAGAGACTGGGAATGACACCTCCGCCCCATTAGTAAAAGGGAGGTAATAGAGGCCCATCTGCCTCCGTAAAGGCCGCTCAGGCCCCCACTGGGCCGCTGGTGGCATCTGAACAGCACAGACACAGCCCAAATCGGCCACCATGCTGGCCAAAAAAGCATCCCACAGCTGCAACTCAGATACCGGCCCATCGTTCATTGCCCAAGTTCCCCCTTACCAATCTGACCCTGTACACTGTTTGGTAATGCCAAGGTATAGATAGGAGGGTGCAACATTGGACCGTATCTTTGCTACCCGAGGATACACAACAGGGAGTGGTCAAATACCACACCAAATGCCATATTAAAGTGGACCAGAGTACACCGTTTAGATTAGCTGAATAACCACATACAGTGTAAGTTATAGTATTTATTACAATTCCAGAGAGGTGTTGCAACCATGATAACACTAGAAAAGGTAGATAAATGGTATCAATGTTGTTGTAAATAGCAATACCGTCTTCCCAAATCGTATTCGACAGAAGATGTTTGTGCAAGTTGAGAGTTTCCTCTAAAGAGACCAGGGCACAAGTCCTAAAAAAAGAAGTGGGGGACTAACCTAGTCAATCAGAATGCAAGTGGCATCGCGGCGCGTGACATCGCAGCGCGTGACGTCGCGGCGCGTGACGTCACGGCGCGTGACGTCGCGGCACGTGACATCACAGGAAGTGGCATCATAAGAAGTGACATCAGATCTTGAGCCCTCACATATATGTTTAGCAGGTCTATCATGAGCACATTTCGAGTACACAGGGAAACCCTCCTGATTTAGGCAGAAGATTCACACTTTTGAAAGCTACTCATAAAACAATGTTGCCTTTTGTCAGCGTAAACTTCCTCTACCAATAGTGCGTTACATGAAAAAATAGTGGTACTTAAATTATTTCAACGCCTCTTCAGGGGTAGTAAGCACTATATAAATTACATTTATTTTGTGTAAATACAGGGAAAGACCAACACATCTGACATTCTTAAAGTGCATGCATATCTCTTAAACAGAGCCTGAACTAAGTGAAAAGCTGCCTCTCTTAAGTAAGTGTGAAGTGCTAACAAGGTGTGAGCCTTTGTTTCCCCTCCGCTTCATTTGCATCTAGGTGTGAGGCTCCTGACTGCTCCCAGCCAGGAACAAAAGGAGGCCTGATGACCCCTCAGATTGGGCCTTTGTTATGGGCCCAGCAGGAGTCTGAACTAAGAAAGCCCCCATACCCGCCTGCACGTTGTTGCGGATCGAAAGCAGACAACAACGTGCAGGCGCTGCTGAATGTGTCCCGGTGTTTGAAAATTACCCCGGGACGAATTCTGCATATTTTTCAGTGGGGCCCAACTTCTTCGCAGGGTGGACGGTGTCCACCCTGTGAAGATAGTGGGCGGACGCCATCTACTCGTGCCCTGAAAGAGACACAGTCAACATAATAAGATGTAAGTGCAAGTTCAAAGCCTCTTTTTGAGAGACTTAGCCCAAGTTGGAGTGCTATATAATGTCCTTCACTTAACAAGCTATAGTCGGAGCCCATGAGATGTTTCTCCTGCAATAATATCGCGGTTGGGGCCTCAATAGGAAGGTTCTGAGAGACGATATCCCTTTTGATTGTATCACCTAGGCTGGTAATATTTCCGGTCAAGATCTTTTGATGTTCATCCCTGCCTACATTCGTCTACGTAAGCATTTGTCCAGTACTGCATCTATCTGTAGGCAAGCATTGCCTACGATGGAAATAGTAATGGGTATTTCTCATTGTGCCTCTTGTGTTAGACAATACTGCCTGTGACCTATACTTTGGGCCTCTGTTTGTTAGCCAAGTTATTCAACAAAAACAGCAAGTCGATAAACATGAGTATTCCAATTCCCCTTCACCCAGGTTATCCAACAAAAACAGCAAGTCAATAAACATGAGCATTCTAACTCCCATCTACCTACTTTTTCATACTGTGGATTTCTTACTCCCCTGCCCCCCAATGTACGGAAGGTATGTCGCTCCCTCTCATTTCCCCTTAACAACTGCTGGTGCTCCAGTGGTCAACCTTTTGAGGATATGCATGTAATATGTTTGACTTGCATCATTATCTAAATCATAATATTAAAGTAAAAGTTATCAGTCTTCGATCTGACAGCATGTGCCAATTGAGTTCTTCTTAACAACTTTTTACTGCCTATACATAGAGGATTTCCATTCAGTATGTGGGTGGTGGTGTTAGTTTGAGGGATTTAGGACATCTTTCAATCACAAAGCAAGAGGAGAGTTCACTTTCTGATATATGTATGAAGTCAGTCCACTAAAAACTGTTCCAAATGTCTCTCTCTTCAGCTCTCTTCCATATGCCCACTTTCCATATATATTTACAGCAGGCTCGCCCCTCTTCATTCTCCAACCTATCCTCCAGGGATTGAGAGATTCAGGCTACCTGCATATTTTTGACATGCAATGCCCATTAAGTATCTCACAGTTTTGAGTGCCAACCATCCACTCCAGTGACCCAATCAACAACTGTCCTCAAATCTTGACTCAGCAGAGTGACATCTACTCTGATCTTGGTTTCCAGTACTGTTTCAGTCTCGTTAATGGCCTTTAGGAAGTGGTCTGTGGATGAGGAGGTAAAGGCATCCTCGCCAGCCTTTCCCTGCCCCCCTCCTCAACCCTCCTCACTCCCCCAGTGGTCTACTTTCCTGCTGTCATCTCACTGGAATCCGTCATCATTGCTGCATATTTGTCTACTAGTGCTTGAATGAGCAGTTGACCCTTTTTAGTTTTCATTATGGCTTCTTTTGTACTGAGCACTGTTCTCCAGACTACCACTCAGTGGTCGAAGTGCATTAAAAAAGTTTTGGATCTGTGATGCTGTGCGCAAAGTGGCGGAGTGAGTAAGCGTAGGAGTGGAGTCAAAGGTGTGGCTAAAAAACTATCTATTCTGTAACTTGTTTCTGTCTTTCACTTTCATATAGCTGCTTATAAAATAAGGCACAGCTTAAATGAAAAATAAATGCAATTTAAGTTAATCAATGGGAAATGCACTTTCGTACATTATGAAACCTCTATTAGTTAATGCATTGCAGAGGTCTGTGTCTGTAACCAAAGAGCTGCAGAATTGCGTCCTGGTTGGTGCAGTAGAGAATAGTGACTTGTGTGTTTAGTGCTATGAGGTTCCAGTCTGTGACCAAAAGAACTGTGAATATGTAAGTCATTATTTTAAATTTGCATTACATACAGTATAAGATAGGCTGCTACAAAATGCGCACAAAGGTTTAAGATAAAAAAGTGTTCCAAAATATAGATTTTTGTAATACCCAGACTGTACATAGTGCAATTTTGTTATGTGTCCTTTAAATGCTCACACTTAACAGCTCAGCTGGTAACTCCCTTGCAATACCACTCAAAAAGAACAAATCTGCACCATCAAGAAGCTTCAAGTGATTCTATCAATCAAAGTCATTACCGGCCTTGAAGCTCCATTTGCATTTGCAGATTAACCAGTTGCACGCATTTACATTTCTTTGAGGCAAGAAGACACCATGGCAAGAAAGCTTGTTTAGCTGTCTGCCTCTCCCTCGGTTTCACTGCACAGGAGACCTCCTGCCGTACATTTTAGCTGAGCCTTGGAATTAACTACCCAGGGACGGTTGTCATTTCACATAAAATAAGGGGAACTTTTTTCATTACATTAAAAAGGTATCGGCACGTCGTGCCCCTCAAATCCCGCCCACTTTGACCACTGCTACCGCTTCTTCTGTGAAGTCCCTGTTTCTGGTCAGTTACTGACTTCTGTCAGCCGCAGTCGGTGAGTTTATGCTTGCTCTCCAAGCCGAGGGTATGTAGGTGTTTCGGGCAGCCCTTTTCCACCGCAGCAACTTTGCCCACATCGCCTCACCTACAGGGGACTCCATCCCCCAAATTGCATCATGGCAGGAGCCGCCTACGCATCTCGCAAGCACCAGGAGGCGCTTAAAAGCTGAGCTGGGCTCCCGCAGCGCGGGACGCGTGCGGGCGTGCCCGGGCTGCGCCCGGAAGAGGCTGGGCTGGGCCACCCCATTGTCAACGCACCTTATCTGTCCTGGCCCTGACATCTAACATCAACGTAAGGTACTGTGTACGTTCCTTTTTTCAGCGAAGGCAGTAGGACTCGGATTCTTTTTCATCAGGATATCGGCAGACTGCACTGAACTGTTGATCTTTTCCTTTGGGCAAAGTGGCTGGGCATAGCGATGGTAAAGCGTAAAAGTATGGAGGGGGGTGCAAAGGAAGCCTGCTCAAAAAAGATAAAGAAGAAGACCCAGAAATTAAGCTTGGTTGCGGGGGGAGGGGTGGGGGGAGGGGTGCTTGATCGAATTGACAATCTGTTATCTGAATGTGAGGGCCTCCTTGACCCAATCCCCACTAGCGTTTTGCAAGAATCTACTAATGCACAGCCCCCTATGAGCTCCACACACCTTGGCCGTATACCTGCCATGTTTAAAAAGGTTGCGGGCAGGAGTCAGGTACAGGACCAAGTTGCCTTGCATCCCAGAGGGCCTGCTAGTGGGGGCAGTAATGTATTGGAGACCGTAGTAGATCTATCAACTTTTTCCTGCAGTAATAGTTTTTCCCCCCTACTAGATTATGTTGAGCCTGAGGATCTGTTATCTAGCCCGGGTAGTGCAGCACAAAAAGATAGAGCGCAGACAAATGCCCAAATGCAGATGACATAGAGGCATCAAGGCTAGTCTTAAACCTAAACAATCATGAAGCCAGTAGTGCAAGTAGTCTATCATGTTGTACACCCAACACTATAAACGAGGCACCCACACATAGATCCCTAGCATCACAAATAATGGACATAATGCAGGAAATCAGAGCACTAAAAGTAATTGTTGGCACCCTCGCAGATTCCTTAAATAAGGTGCATATTGATGTTCAATGTGTCAAGAAATGACTGAAACCACAAGTACCTAGCCCAACTAGTGTCCAGGGGAGTATTGACAGTGGGAGCAAATTACTACGTGACCCTGTTCAACAAAACTCTGGAAGCCTAAGTAGAGAAAACCCAGCCCGGAGCATCAAAGCTGATCTCACAGACCCCAGACATCCTAGAGGGGCAGGACAGCCCAGGGCTGGTCCATGGCAATCTGCCGATTTTAACAAGACACATTCATCTCTACCAAGCCTTCTCAATCAGCAGGCAAATCGTCCACAACCCTCATATAGTGCTGAAAAGATCCCTGTTGGACTTGGCCCTTTTTGCAGGGTCATCCCTGAACTTTTTGCCTTCCTCCTGTATTTTTTCTGACTTGTTGCTTTTATGACTCTGGGCACTTTACCACTGCTGACCAGAGCTAAAGTGCATATGCTCTCTGTTATAAATTGCTGTATGGATTAGTGACTCCATGATTGGCTGGTTTGGTTTACTTGTCAGACCCTAGTACAGTGCACTGAGTGTGCCCAGGGCTTGTAAATCCAATGGTGCTGATGGGCTTGCAGCACTGGTTGTGCCACCCACAGAGGCAGCCTGTAAAAGTGTGTCTCAGGTCTGCCATTGCAGAGCCTGTGTGCAGTCTGGTACTGCCATGTTGACTGGGCAAGTACACCCACTTGCCAGTCCCTAAACCTTCCCTTTTCTGCATATTAGTCACCCCTATGGTAGGCCCAAGGGCAGGGTGCATTGTAAGTATACGGTAGGACATGCCCTGGTGTGTGTGGCATGTCCTAATAGTGAATTACAGCCAATTTCGTTTTTCACTATGGCAAGGCTACCTGTTCCCCATAGGCCAGAATGGGCAGTTTGATTATTACATCTTATAATCCTAACTGACCCAGGGAACACGGTAGAAAAACGAATTTAGTATGCCTGAACTCAGAATGATAAAATACATCTTTTAGTGAAGTTGGTTTTAACATTCTGTGTTTGAAAATACCACTTTTAGAAAGTAGGTATTTTCTTGCCTAACTATCCAAGCCTGCCTCTGCTAGGTTGTGTATTCCCTGTCTGGTTTGTGAGTGACAGGGGCTGGGGGATTCCAGGAGACAGGGTGAGTCAGCCCAGGGCTGAATAGAGAGATCTGCATGTAGATGGGTGGGAGGAGTTGCACCTGGGACCTGAATAGGGCTGTGCCTTCCCTCAACAATGCTGGCTCCACCTCCTGTGGGGTGCGTCTGATGTCCCTGGCCTACACTGTGAAAGGAAAGAAGGAGTCTTGTCAACAAAGTGCTCCAGGACTGACCAGAACTGGTTTGGACTAGGCAAAGGCCTCTCTGCCTGCAGAGCACAAAGGGAAAATGAGTATAAAAGAGGGGACCCAAACCCCAGAATTTTGGATCACTTTTGGGAAACAAGAAGAACCTTTGCTGAGGAGAGGAACCAGAGAAACTGAGGAGGAGACTATCCCTAAGCTGAGTGCTGTTTGGGGGATTGGCCTGCAGTGGTTGCCTGACTGCCAAAGAAAGGAGAAAGGAACTTTGTATGTACTTTCATCAACTTGTAAAAGATCTCCAAGGGCTTGAGAGAAGAGCTTGTCTCCTGCTGAAGTCTCAGGGACAACAGACTTCACCAACCAGCTCCCCAAGAGTCTTTCTGGAAAGTGCCTGCTGCTGTGCTGGACTTTCTGAGGGACTGCGTGTCGCAAGGAGCTGGAAGCGCGACTCACGAAGAAGAAACGTCGCCGCCGAAGCGCCTCGCATCGCTGAAGAAAAGGATCGACGTCGCATCAGACGCCGCCGCATCAACGGAGAAGAGTGTCGCAGCCGCTGTCGCATCGTTGCCGAAGCGCCTCGCATCGCCGGAGAAGAGGATCGACGTCGCATCAGACGCCGCCGCATCACTGGGAAGCGTGTCGCAGGGCCTGTCGCGGCTCAGAAGAATCGTTGAGTCGCCGCACGGCCGTCGGGCGTGCACGCATCGTGTCGCATCAAGGAGAAGATGCCATCTTTGTTCATTGCACCGGATCTTCATCGCATCACGCCGTTGCTGGTCGCATCGCCACGGAAGCGCAGTAAGAAACCGACGCATCACCTCCCCACGCTGAGAAGAACCGACGCATCCCCTAAGCATCAGTAGGGACCCGACGCATCACCGTTCTTGCGTGTAAGGAACCAACGCATCACCTTCCCTGCAACACTTTCGTTGTATAGCGTTACGCATCCTAAGGTACATTGAACTCAAAGTGTCGCATTTTACATCTTAAGAGAACTGAGCTAATTCTACCATTTTTGAAGTACAGTATTGTGGATTTTTGTCGTCTATGGTCTTGTGTTAAATCTATATAAAAGATACTAATTTTTAATATACAACTGGTGTGGTGTCCATCTGTAGTGTTGTCACTTGATTACTGTATGTGTTCACAAATGCTTTACACACTGCCTCTGAGATAAGCCTGCCTGCTCGTGCCAAGCTACCAAGGGGGTGAGCAGGGGTTATTTTAGGAGTGTACCCCCTTACCCTGACTAGACGCAAGGGTCCCTATTTGGTCAAAGGTACCTACCTCTGCCAACTAGAGACCCCCAAATCTAACAATCCCTGATAGGAGACGAATAGTTTATATGGTCAATGTACCAAGGCTTCCCCCAAGCTCACATAGAGAGGATGAGGGTTCGCTAATAAACAAGTGTATCCACTGGATTCGACGATTGAGAGGCTGTCGTTCCCTAATAAGAGAGGACATCACAGGGGCGAAGAGGCTTTTACACCCGGGGGTTTCCCAGAGGCCGTTGACACCATAGCTCTCACTTTCAACCATCATACTTTAGTGGAAAATCTGGTGGCTTTTGATATTCGTACTCAACACCTTACTACAACCGACATTCGTTTTAAATATAACCGCCTGGAGATGGCTCCAGTGATGAACCCTGCTCACCACACAGCTCCCCATGACAGCGTGTCCCCACTATTGGAGATAGACTGAAGGTCCCCTTCACCTCTCGCTGCTAGTATTCAAGCCAATGATCCAGCACTTGTCAGTGAATCAACAGTACTCCAGCAAGGGCTAAACCCTCCCGTAGAGACGAGCTGTTCCACCAGCGTACAAAATGGGATAGATTGTATCCTAGAGAGTATAGCTCTAGGGGATGGGCCAACGTTAGAGGTACAAGGAACATCACGTAGATTAGCAATTCTATCATGGAACGTAGCGGGGCTGAGGTCTAAGGGAGTGTCTCCAGACTGGAACTCTTTTGTTGAAGAGTTTGATATATGTGCCTTCCAAGAAACATGGCTAGTTGAGCCACTTTATCATGTGGGGTATTTAAATTACAATATACCAGCCATCCAAGGTAGCAAAGGTCGTCCCTCGAGGGGTCTCACAATTTGGATCAGACATGACATTGGCTTTAAGATACAGGCACTACCAACAGAGAGCAATGATATCCTTGCAATCCGGTTGATGTGCGGTCCTTATGGCAACATTGACATTTACAATGTTTATGCGAGAGGACTCAGCGGGGGACGAAGGTCGGAAACCATTTCTGCATTAGGTGAGCTCTTAGATAATCTCTCTTGGGCTACCTCCGTGGTTATAGTGGGGGACCTAAATGCAACCTTTGAGCCCCTCGACTGCGGGGAAGTTGATATAGCGGGGGAGGAAGATGAGCAGTGAGGCATTCCACACCTGGACATACCCCCTATTAAAAGGTGGACTGAAGCAGCCTTACAGATGAAGGCTTTAAGCCTAGAACATGGCATAAGGGCTGCCAATGGAAGAACGATCTCCGACAAGCAAGGAATTCACACGTTCAACAACAGACACCATTCTAGCCACATTGATTATTTGTTAATTAGCTTAAAACTTTGGCACACCCTAGTAGATATGGTCGTTACGGCTAGAATGGAAAGTGATCACAATCCCATATGCTCTACGTTCATGTTTAGGGATCTTCACGAACAGGCACAAACCCATAATTCACTTATTACAGGTGAATTATTACCAACCAATGATATGCGGCGCTTAAAGTGGCCGATGATCATCGAGTGGCCTGAAATATTAGCAGCCATTAATAGTGACGTTGAGCATACTTTAAGTGAGATGGAGATATCCCTCTGCAATCGACAGTAGCCCAAAGAAATAACATCATTGCATAATACCCTATTCTTAAAAATGCGGTCATACCTCCTAAGGCCCCATAAGTCTAAGGGGATTGATACCCAGCCACGGCACCACTGGTTCAACAAAGAGTGTAAACAAGCCAGAGGAGCTTTGGGGTAGGCAATTAGATCAGGTAAATTGACTAGAGTACAAACGACCAGGAGGTCCTATAAGAAAGTGATGCTCAACCCAAAAAAATCCTGGGATGAGAAAAGATGGCAGGATCTAAAAGAAACGAGCTATGGGAGCAATATGCAGCGCTTTTGGAGCCTGGTAAAATGGGGCACAGGGGGAGTTGCACAATCCCCCCAAAATCATGTGGACCCCAGTATGTGGGTTAATCATTTTGCAGAACAATATGCTGATAACGATACTGAGGCATGTGAGCCTTTTCAGACTAATTTTTATCTATCTGACAAAGTCTTTGACATAGCAGACGTAAATGTCGCACTTAGTACAATTGCTGCAGGAAAAGCGCCTGGTATCGATAGCGTGCCTGCGGATATTTGTCTGCAGGAAAAGGCCAAATGGAGTCGGTACATATTATTGCTAGCGAATGCTATTGCCCATGGCGCCCCTATCCCAGATACTTGGCGGGGACGGAGATCATCCCGATATATAAAAAAGGGGATAAATCCCTACCTGGGAATTATAGGCCGATAAGCCTTATAGATTCGATCCAGAAAGTAGTGGGCCAACTAGTTTTAACAAAAACCCAAGACTGGATCGATGATAATGCCATCCTTAGCCCACTTCAGACAGGCTTTCGGGCCCACCTAAGCACTATAGACCAAGTTTTCCGATTTTTATTGATTTATTGGCGGACGGTAGTTCTTGGAAAAGGCAGCATGTACGCTGCCTTCGTTGATTTGAAGTCAGCTTTTGACTTGGTATCCCGTGAGAAACTATGGAGGGTACTCCAGGAGCTTGGGATGCCTTCTGACTTACTTTCCCTAATTGTCCGCCTTCATGAAGGAAACTTCTCTCAAATCCGGTGGGGGACACAGGGGAGTAAAACAGACCCATTTCCTGTTGAGAAGAGAGTACGCCAAGGTTGCGTTTTAGCACCCACATTATTTTCACTATTTATCAACGGCATAGCTAATTTTTTTTATCTCTAACGCCCACAGATGTGCCAGTTTTAGCAGGTAAAAAAACTTCCAATCTTAATGTTTGCGGATGACACGCTTATAATCTCTAAGACACCAAGAGGGTTACAGCGAGCACTGCAATGTTTTGAAGCATTTTGCTCATTACGGGGATTAAAAATCAATGCTGCAAAAACAAAGTTTATGACCTTCAACCAGCATTGGTCATACAAGGGTAGCATGGTCATGGGTGGGTCCCCCCTGGAGCAGGTAGATGCATTCACTTACCTAGGCATCATTCTGCAGAAGGTATTAAGTTGGAGGCCACATATCGACTCCATGGTGTTAAAACACCGGCAATTAGCCGGTGTTTTGACCAAGGAATTTAAATCATCATTGACCAAGCCTCTTACTCCGGTCTTGCAGATTTACGGTGCAAAGGTAGTGAGTTCAGTCTTGTATGGTGCCGAGTTATGGGGCCTTGACAAACTCACCCAATTAGCTGCATCAGAGGGCAGGTTTCTTCGAGGGATTACAAGTCTACCCCAAAGTACACCTATGCTCCCCTTGCGACATAACCTAGGTAGAAAAGCACTGGTTGATCTTGCAAGATTGCGCCCCATCCTCTACTGGCGCAGAATCTGGTGTACGCGAGAACTGGCTACTTTTGCTGAAGGCCTTGCAGACATTATGGCGGCCGACCGCTTTCATAAAATTAGCTGGCTGCACGACATCAGAAGTCTTTGAACTATTATGAGCTTGACGTCGCTCTGGGAATCTCCCAACAGTTCCCAATATCCTTCAAGGGATGCAATAAATCAAAGATACTGGGAACTGATTGAATATAATGAGAACAGAAGTAGCGATGGTACTACATTGACAGGGAAGTTTTTACAAATATAATCACGCCCGAGTTTTGAGTTTTATCGGGATGTAATCTCTAAACCATTAGATCGCGAACTGTTTTTCCAGTTTAGAGCGGGCTGTTTACCTTTAAAGTCTTTTACTGTCAAATGGTCCGCTGTAGGTGACAACAAATGTCCCATCTGCATCGACCTGGAGGAATCATACCTCCACGTGTTGTTTGTATGTCCCGCGTATGCTGTACCCCGAAAAGTATGGTTGGCACAGACATGCAGGAATATGGGCACTAGTTCGTCCAGGGTAGCTTTGAGAATTCTTTGTACAGACTCATCCCTTAATTATGCAGTACCAATGGCAAAGTTTTTAAGATGGATGTGGACGATAAGATCCATATTATTGCCCGCAAACAACAGAAAATAATGGGATGTAGAAATGTGTAATCTGTGGAAATAAAATAAGCTTTTAATAACGTTGGGATTTTTTAAGGTATTTTAAGTCTTTGTCATCAACTGAAAACATATGTTGTTTTAATATCAGATTTTGTTGCATTTCTAATGCATCTCGATGCAGTAATTTTATTCTTTACCTATTTATTAATTGTAACCCAATGTTTTTATTGTGATACTATTGTTTTATGTATATAGCTTTTATGACTTGTATTGTCGAAAAAGCTTATGTTGATGATGATGGTGTTTCGGGCAGGCGATGATTGTAAGGTAGGGAGAGGGGGTGAGGAATCCTTCAATGACTGTGGAATCTGCGATGTCATTCAGCAGGGCTCCTCTGCTGGTGTTAGCAGAGCCCAGCACTTGCTTTTATGAGCCCATTCTGAGCATCTGTATTCACTTTCTTGGCATGGTTCCATTCCACTCACCTCTTATTTGGGATTCATTGTCTTTTCTACCTCCTTTCCTTAGGAGGAAGATCCCTTCCCTCCTAGCTGTGCAGCTTCCGCCACCATCGTAATCCCAGCTGCCATCAGTGTGGGAAGACCTACCACATGGCGAGAGCTCTGCCATGCTCCATCTCTTGAAGCTGCCTTTACTGTTCTCCTGCGCTCCTTGGCATCAGAAGTTGTCTAGCCACTTGGATAAGTGCTCAGGTATGAGCAGCCTCGTGGTACTGACTCGGTCTGCTCACTCCTTACGGGCGTCTGATATTGACTTTGTCATTTCTCCTCAAGGCCTTCTCTTTTGTGGCCATGCAGCTCCAACAGCTGGCCAGCCCAATGCTGCCATGGCAAGGTCCACCACCTGAGAGATTCTTGCTATGTCCTCCCCAGTCTCTCCATGGTGCCCTCCTTTCCTCTCCTTGATCCCAGGGGATCCAGAGCAGTCAGGCCACATGAATGTACTCAGTGTGTTTTTAGGTCTCGCCTAGGCAGCGCTTGTGCTGTCTCTTTGAGACATGCTGTATCTAGGATATGGGCTTGAAAAAACACCCATCTTTTTCATTGGTTCCTGTTGCTGACCTTTAGAAATGGTGGCTTTTCATTGGTAAATGCACTTAATAGTCCCTCCTTTTGGAATGTTGTATCCTCCCATGAGGACTGGCCCTCTTACATGAGTTCTTACTGTTCAGGTTATTTATACTTTGAGGGAGCACTTTTTTGTTTGTTGGGCTGTGTCTTTGCTCCTGAAGTGTTCAGTATACTTGTGCAATGAAACTTCACTCGCTTCATTTGCTTGCGGTCCGGTCGCTTTATTTGCTTGCTGTCCATCCCTTAATCTCCTGTGCCTCCCCCTGGCCCCTCCTACAACATTGCCCCAGGCCCCCATTACCCCTCCGAGGTCACTGCTGCTTTGCTCACGACACTGCTTGCCTGTGCCTCCACCTCTCCCCTCCCGCAACACTGCTCCAGGCCCCCACCACCTCTCCGAGGCCACTACTGTTTTGCTCACGACACTGCATGCCCGCCCCCGAGCATTGAATTCTTCTATCATTTTACATTTCTAGATTTTATTTAGTTCGGGGGAAATTAAACAATCTGACTGATACCAGACTCGAACCAGGATCCCCAGCTCCCCAGTCTGCAGCTCTCACTGCTGCGCCATATCCTTTCCTTGGCCATGTTGCAGGATGCAGTACCATATGTGGCCAAAAGAGGTCCCACAGGACACCTAGTGACAGTCTGGGGTACTCCACCCTCACAACACTGCTTTATTTTTTTTAGGCACGGGGAGATTAAGTGATTTGCCCATAATCACAGGATGTTTGAGCCTCCCGCCAGACTTGAGCCTGGTTCCGCAGCTTCAAAGTCAGCAGTTCTGGCCGTTATGGAAAGGTGGCCACCCTATATGCATCGCCTTGAATGGGAACAACGTGGTGGTGTGCCTCAATATCAGATCAAGCTTCTGAGAAACATTTGAAGTTGCAACTTCACTTCTATAAATGGTCTATTAAATGACAACATCATGCAAGCTGCCAATCCTTCCCATTACAAGATGGCTGCCGCGTACACTAGAAAAGTTCAGCGCCCCTATGATATGCTCAAGGCATTTGTATAGTGCATTTCCACTATGTAGAGTACTGTAACGCGTGTGGCGTCGCTTTTTATAGGGCTTTAGAATTTTCAGTGGTGTCTTGGCTTTGTATAAAAAAGACAAACGCACAGCAACGATCCCCGACTACATGAATCTCTCTAATAAAAAGTGAAAGAAGCAGATGAGCGAAACTTTGTTGAGGCGACAGCAGTCAGGACAATAAAAATTATTAGTGGAATTACTAATACACCGCAGGCAAGCCACTCACTTGCTGTCCTGTTTTATGATAACGCGCGACGTAAAAAGACATCACCCACGTGAGGATTTTGTGGTCTTAGGGTATCATGTGACGCGCAGGAGGCTGGTAAAAGTCACGTGATACAGCCAGGAAGCGCCTGATGCTTCTGGTGGGAAACGAAGCTGTTGAGACCCTCATGGCATTGCTGCACCATGGCTCCAGACCCCTGGTGAGGCGATGGGTTGGGACCCCGTGGGGGAAGCAGGGTTGTCAAAACCAGTAACTTGCTGGCGTAGGGAATCAGGCACTCGCCATATAGGGCTTCATTTCCAGCAGACAAGAGACTACATCCCCCATAGTGCCTTCTATAGAATATATTGTCAGAGCCACTGGAATTCTACGGCAGGAAAGAAGCAAATTATGCGGCAGGGTTGACTAAATTATACAACAAGAAAAGGAAAATTATGCAGCATAACACGACACATTTTGTGATAGTATTACCTAATAATTTCATAATTTTTAGACTATCTGGGCAAAGTTTTATCTCATTACTAATGGTTTTACACCAAAATACAGCAATTAGCAACTGAAAGATAGCCATTCATCCTTTGCGCATCAACACGTGTCTCTGCGTTGATCCCTGGGTGGGGCAATGTCTCCCAGTCCGCAGCTATACTTCTGGGGAGCCTCGGACCCTGGCCCAACCTCTAGTCATCGGGGCTTCTCGGAAGGAGGATGCCTCATAAGGTATGCCTTTGCACTCTCTTTGGTGTTAACTTAGATAGGCTGCTTCCCTTTGGGGAAAGCAATGCGTTTTCTGTGCATTGCGGCAGCGTGATACATTTAAGTTCAACAGAGTTCTCAATGTATTGCACTAAAGCAGTTTTTATTTTTGTCCCCAAATCTTTGGCGGTTATGCTAATTTACATGAGACGTTGCAAAAGTAATGCTTAACATAAATATGTTGCCATGAGAATGGACATTAAGAAAATGCTGAGAGTGGACAAAAACCGCACAAAAAGTCCTACGGTAATCGATAGTGCAAATTTGAAGTACATTTGTTTTCCGTGTAGAGCAAAATGTTTTCATTATTTGTAAATTTTGGAGCATTTGGAAATTCCTTGCATTTGTATTGCCTGAGTTTTAAGCTGTTTATTACAACATATGTACAAAATGTTATAACCAGACGCTTTATTACTGCACACCCTGATAATATACTGCATTGCTAAACACTTGTAAAGTCCCAAAGGTCACTGCACTCAAAACTAAAACACATGTGTAAAAGACATTCTCATTTACAACGCCAATAGCTCTAACTCTCCCAAATGTGAGACCTATTGCATTACAAATGCTTGTTTTTTCAGTGTACAGGATTGTGCAGGATTATCAGCGACTCGGACTGAGCTCTAACGAGGCCCGTCCTCCATCATGTCTTGTGAGGTCCCACCGCCCTCTAAGTCAGCTAAACCTTACCCCACCCACACTGTGTACATATTGAAAGTCACAGGAAGTCTCAGCGCCAAACGACTCTTATGCAATAGGATTTTTTATTGATATACGGTTTGCTCAGTTTTTATGAGATCATACTGTCAAAAATACAATGCCAGAAGATGTTAAAACAGTGAATGGTCCCACTTTAGGATTTGTTCTCATGGCCCCAAAATAGACTGTGCTCACATGAGTGGCTTCTTGCCAAATACCTGTTAGCCAATGCAGGAGACTTACGGATCCAGAAAACTGCCACACCTTGCTCCCCAAACTCTCATGCCGGTCCACCAGAAAACAGAGGTCTCCCAAAAAATGTCCAGGGGGCGGGGGGAGGGTTAGAGAAACACAAACCATCTTCATCATAGAAGAGTTCTGGTTCTGATAATCTGTTGGGAGGCAAATTCACAAGGAAAGGTAAACTATATGCAAACTTTCACAATGGACTCACATTATTCCCTTTCTTGCCACCATCCTCCTCCTGCCCATGCAGCATCAAAATGTTAGCCTAGCCAAGCACCAGGCCTCTCCATTGGAGGGAGGCTGTGGAAGGATACTCCAGCTATGCAGTACAGGTGCAGTGCATCGGGTGACCCAGACCCCCAAGTACCACAGTTTTTAAACCTCTTTATGTAGGTTTCCTTATGCAAGCCCCTGCTAGCCAAATTTGCGATTCTCTGTTACAATGCATGAGGAAAATAGGGGAATTTGGTATTGCCCCCCCCCCCCGTCCCCCCCCCAGGGATACAAAACTGGCTACATTACTGACAAGGCACTTCATATGAACACTTCAAACCTTCAGTTTCAGGAGATAAAAGGAAACCTAGGAGGAAACCGTTCTTTAAGAACTGATCTCCCTACATTTAAGAAACGCTGCATCTTGAAGCACACCTAAGATGTGGGAGTCACTCCCAGTTGAGATCCATCTTGGCAACCTCCTTCACACTCTTTAAAAATAAACTGAAATACTACCAATTATGCAATCACTAACCTTTTCCTCCTCTGCTTTATAGTTTTTATTTGATGCAGAGTTTCCTACCATTACCGAATCACAGTTCTCCTCTAATGCTTACAAACAATGTAGCCTTAAACGTTATAAAGCACACTCCTACCTTTGGATAGGGTCAATATTGTGCTATATAAGAATCAGATAAATACCTTAAATTTCATGAAAATAATTATCTCACTATATACCAAGTTAAAGGACCAAATTGGTGAGATTGTGGCATATAAAGATTGAACACCCTAACAAGTCTTCTGGGATGGGGTAAGTGAGCATGTACCCACAGCCACATATGTAACTATTGCTATTGGTAAGCAGGCAGTTAGAAGTAGCTGTAAAATAATTTTGCCAATGATCGGTGTCAGTGAACATAAATTGCCCACTAGCATAACAATAGCCCCCTCAGCCCCTGCAGTGTGTGGGGGCCGCCGAGCTCCAATGGGCCCCCTCCTGCACTATGCAGGGACATGCCTGAGAGCTCCTGACTGGGTCAGGAGTGTGGGGGCCCCCTCCATGCACTTTGCAGGGGGGCCCCGGCAAGTTTCTTTACGACACTGAAATTGCCTTCATCTGTCCCACAGCAAGGCGACCAAAGGGTCATGTAAAACCTGGATGGTATTGATATCTTTTTTGGGTTTAATCTTTTCATTTACATTTATTACAGACACTCTTGCGGACACCCGGCCACAGAAACATAGTTGTACCAACGAAAGGAAAATTATCACATCTTTCCCCATCCAACCCCTATCTTCAGAGGGACACTTCTTTGCCTATATGACATTCATGCTATTGACTTAGACCTCTCTCATATGCAGTCAGTCAGTTCCCAAAATTCGCTGCTATAGGACATAGGGTTACTGGTTGAGCGGGATGAAACACTACTGAAGCAGTAACCACAGCTCTTGTCAGGATGAAACAGAAACAAACTCCAAATTAAACTGTGCTCGACACTCCGGTAGCTTGGCACTAAAGCAGTCAGGCTTAACTTAGAGGTAATGTGAAAAGTATTTATGCAGCACCCAAATAGTAATAAAGTGAAAACACAACACAAGAAAAATCCCACACCAATTTAGAAAAATAGAGTAAACTTTAATAAATTATTTGACACCAAAACAGCAAAAATCCAATTAGTAAAACCGGAGATATGCAATTTTAAAGGAGTTGAGAAAATAAAGTTCTAAGAAGCAAAAAGTGCCAACTGCGATTATCTGGTCGCTGTAAACTAGGTCCAAGTCACAAGTTCAGCCCGACCGCGATGCAGCGTTGGCCGGATACAGGACTGAGTTCACTCTGCTGAAAAGTACCTTGTGGCCTAGACGTCGAGATGCGTGGGCCGACGACGAGGAGTTGCGATGAGAGGTCCTGCATCAAGATGCGTGACGCAGAGCAGACCGTGGGCAGGGGCTTGCTACAAGTGGTCCTGAGTTATCGTCAAAGAAGCCAGTGGGGCTTGCAAAGACCCATGTTGTGCTGCGTTGGCTTTGAAAAAGCCGTCGGTCCTTGCGAGGGCTTGTGCTGAGATGTGTCAGCATCGAGGACAAGCTGCATCGTGCTGGGCCGGAGTAGATGGCGGGCTGTGTCACGCTGCATCACGCTGTGTCGAGATGCGTCGAAAAAGCCTGTTATGTCCCTGTGGCTTGAACAGTGTGCCAGCCTACTGACCCTTGGAGATTCTTTGGATTCCTGGGTGCACCAAGGCAGGCTGGAATCAGCAGGGCAGCTCAGAGCAGCAGACGAGTCCTGTTGCAGCAGCAGCAGGCCTTGGTCAGCAAAGCAGTCCTTTGTCAGCAAGCAGGTTAGGAGGGCAGACTTCACAGCTGGGCAGTCCTCCTTACTGGCTGGCAGAGTCCACAGTTCCAGAGGAGATCTGAAGAGTTGAGTATAGGGGTCCAATATTTATTCCTGGTGCCTACTTTGAAGTGGGAGAAGGTTCTACAGTACTCACCCTACAGAGGTGCACTAAATTTCGTGCCTCCCTGCCCTGGCCCCAGCTTGTCTGGGGGTACAAAAGACTAGTGTGAAACCCTTTATGAGTGTGCTGAGGCAGAGTCTTTGTGATGGGTAAATGTGGTAGGTGACAGCTCCGTCCCTTCAACCTGACTGAGGTGGTCCATTCTGACACCCATTTCCCTTTGTCTCACTGTCTGGGAGTAATACACAAAGAACAACTGTCATCTACACCTAGTCATGTGACCCAGGATACAGGCTGAAGGCAGACCAACACTATGGAGGAGTGAGAAGCCTTAATTAGGTAAGAACCCTTAGCCTCCCAAACTATCTGAAGTAATTACACTATAGAGGGTTAGCCTATCTTTTTAAACCTCGTTATGTTTTGCAAGATAGTTGCATGGCCCATAGTATATCTCTTCAGAATGTGAGATCAACACCCAGGTGAATCACACTGATTCACCTGGGTGTTGATCTCACATTCTGAAGAGATATACTATGGGCCACGCAACTATCTCGCAAAACATAACGAGATTTTAAAAGATAGGTTAACCCTCTATAGCGTAATTAAATGACTGCAGGCTGAAGGCACCTGGGGCCGTATTACAATCAGTTCCCTGGGAGCGCAACTGGCGTTTGTGCCCGCTTTGCGCGCCCCGGGGCACTTTGGTATTATAGAAGGGGGCGCAGACGCTTGTGCATCCCCTTCTATAATACCGATAGCGCTGGCGCACTTAAAGCGCCAGCGCTACCTCCAAAGGGTGTTCCCTCATTTGCATACTGGCGTGCCCTGTGTAAATGAGGGGATTCCTTTGACTCTGTGCTCGCGCCATATTACAGAAGTGGACGCAGAGTCAAAGGATCCCTCATGAGGCGCACTGACAGTGCCTCATGAGGGACACTGACACTGACAGTGCTCCATTTAAAAGGTGGCGCACTGTCAGTGCGCTTCCTGAGAGCAGGCCTCTGCAGGGGGTAAAGGGGGTCCCATGGACCCCCCAGACATCCCCTTGCAGGCGGGTGCAGTCACTGACTGCACCCGCCTGCAAGGGGATCTCTATTACCCTGTAAAAGTGCAGGCAGGTGCCGCCTGCACTGTGAACACACAGAGCAGCTGCTCCGTGTTTTCACATGAATGCGCTGCTGTCAGAACCCCTCAATCCTGTTCCAGTCTAATCTCTGAAGGAACCATGGTGCACCCTAAAAGGTTGTCTTTATTTAAATATCCACGTTGGTTAAGAATTGGTCCTACCTGGAAAACTTCCCTCAAATCCATTTTATTTGGATTAAGGAATTCCTCCACTTACTGCTAGGCCCGCTTTCAAATTACCTTTAGGAGTTCTCGGTCTAGTTGTTTTCGACACGAGACGCTCCTGTGTGCACAATGCGCCTGCGCGAGTTTCGCGCGGCGCACTTCAACTGAAGAAATTATCGGAACGGTCGTTTTTCCTCAGTGCTTGCTTCTGAGGAGATTAGCAAGCGAAATTCTAGGAGCTGCAGTTGCCTTCCTTCAGGGAAGTTACGGAAGCTATTTGGTAATGTGGTGCTAGCAATTTCTTGACAAGCTTGTAATTTATTTTCCACAGCGTGTGACTCAGCCTTCAGGGTTTCCAGTCTTCGTTTTGACTTTCAGCAACCTCTCGCTGAGAGAGAAGGAGAGAGTCGTGAGAAAAGGATTCACCGAGTTGGTTTCTGTGAAGAGAAGCCGTCTCACTCGTATTCAAGTAAGCGTATTTATTCTGAATTTCAAGTCAGCATCCAGAGTTGTCATCAGCATGAGCAGCAAGGATAACAGCAGCGCTTAACTGGTGACTTTGTCTGAACTGTGTTTTTCATATTGAAGAGAGCGCTAAATCTCAGCTTGTGAGTTACTAATCAGCAAGCACATCTCAACTAAAAACTAAAGACTTGAATTAAATTCTAAAACTGTTCATACCATCAGACTCTTCAATAACCAAATCTGAAATCTAATTTAACCTTGAGATTTATACTAAGACTGCATTGGTAACCTACTAATTGAATGTAATAATTCATACCTTCTATCGCTAAGCTGTTGAAATAACGAACTCTAATTTCTTAAATCTTCCCCATGGAAGTAACAGAAGGTTCTAACAGTTTGATCAAATAATACAAGGGCAAAACATCATAGAGAGGGGCTAGGACTCAATGAGGAACAGGTAAAATAATAAGATTAGGGGAATAAGGACTCAGTGTACTAGGTAGGGAGAAGTAATTGTTTGTGCTTATATTCTAGGTCTTCTGCAAGAGAATACCAGAAGAAGAACCTGTGTCCTGAGGCAGTCTCTCTTGTTTTGTCTTCCACTTCCCCTTTCCCCCGAGCTGAAGTCTGAGACTGTTGTTCTTCATCTGTCGCTGGCCTTGGCAGGAGGGATTTGGGGCAAGGTCATCTGCTTCAGAGGAGATCGCTCATCTTGACTTGACAGATTGAAGTGCCTCCCTCTTAATTGAGGAATACAGATCTCCTCCTGAGTAGTATGGCGGAAGGGATTGCCTTAAAAACCCTAGCCTCCATATTAGATGGAATGCAGGAACAGTTAAATAGTGCCTTAGAGGAAAATAAGTCCTTGAGAGAGGAAGTCAGGAGGTCGAGTCAGGTATCCTTGCATACTAGACAGAAGTTGGACGAGTTTGTTGCTGCAGGCCCTAGTTTTAAAAGCACACAAGGGACGCCTAGTAATTTATCCTCCTCAGATATCTCAACTCAGGTTATTCATGCAATCTCACCCATTATTCCTCTGGCGCCCCCTGAGCGATTTGGTGGAGACCCTCAGAAGGCGCAAATATTTTTGACACAGTGTTCTTTGCATTTTTTGTGCCGACCAGTCATATTTGCTGAAGATCAATCAAAAGTGGCATTCATACTGTCGTATCTAAACGTCGACGCGGCAGCATGGTCAATGTCGTTGGTCACTCAGAATGATCCGATATTATACAATTTTGACAATTTTAAGATTGAATTCCTGCGAATTTTCGATCGACGATCGGCCTCTCAGGCTACAGACAATGAGCTGTTGGAGCTCAAGCAAGGCAATCGAGAATTGGTCGCGTATCTGGCCCATTTTAATAAGTTAATAGTGGAGACAAATTGGCCAGAGGCTAAGAGAGCTGCTATTTTTTATAGAGGTTTAAAAGACGAACTTAAAGATGCATTGGCTCAAATTCCAAGGAGACCTACCAAAGTCTCTGAGTTGATTGATTTGGTTCTGCAGCTTGATCACCGTTTGAGTGAGCGACGTAATGAGAAGAGGAGATGTTCGTCCGCCGCCTCCTCGTTTTGATCGAATAAAGACCGAAGGCCACAAGACCACAGAAAGTTCATCCACGGAAGAGCCCATGCAAATAGGATCCACAAGAGGTCCTTTGTCTAAAGAAGAAAAGGAAAGACGAAGATCTGGGCATTTATGCTTTTATTGTGGACTCTCTGGCCATTATGTAAAAGATTGTCCCAAGAAGACAAAATCTTTGCAGCAGGGAAAAGATCGGCTTCACCTGTAAAAGGAGTTGCACAGGTGGAAGCGAAATTAAAGTCAGCTCCCATTTCGCAGCAGGTAGTGAATACCTTGCAATCATCTGCTCCCCATTTGGTGGTTTCCTTTACAGCAAAATTTCGAGAACAGGAAGTGAGTGGAATATCGGTGATGATTGACTCAGGGGTGACTGGGAACTTTTGTGATATCAAATACGCCCAGCGAATTGGATTGAAGTTTGTTGAGAAGAAAGTGTTAGAAGCTGTCAGGGCCGTGGACGGTACAAATCTATCCTCGGGGCCCATCACCCATGAAACCGAATTAATTCAATTATCCGGACTAAATGGCCACTCAGAAGTTCTAACATTTAACTTAATAGATGCGCCACAGTTTCAGTTAATCCTCGGCCTTCCCTGGCTAACTGAACATAATCCGTGCATAGATTGGGAGAAGAGAACCGTTTCAATGAATTCCTCCTATTGCAAAGAGAACTGCTTTGGTGAGCAACCCAAGTCGTCGGAAGAGTCACCAGCCAGGAAATTAGCCTGTCATCCAGCCTTGATTTGCTCTTTGGAAACTAAGGAAGTTCCAATGGAATACCAGGATCTGTCTTCTGTGTTCGACAAGAGAGAAGCAGAAAAGCTCCCCCCTCATCGCCCCTACGACTGCAAGATAGACATAGAACCGGGAGCTGTACTATCTTGCAGTCGTATATATGCTTTAATCGAAGCTGAAAACCAATATCTCAAGACCTATTTGGATCAACATTTGGCAAATGGATTTATACGCCCCTCCAAGTCCCCGGTCTCCTCCCCTTTATTTTTCATACCAAAGAAGGATAGAGATCTTCGAACTTGTATTGATTATAGGGCCCTAAATCAAGTAACAATAAAGAATCGCTACCCCCTCCCGCTAATATCCGTTTTACTGGACCAAGTTAAGAATGCGAAAATATACACCAAACTGGATCTACGCGGAGCATACCATTTAATCCGAGTTGCTCCAGGAGATGAATGGAAGGCAGCATTTCGAACCCGTTATGGCTTATTTGAGTATCAAGTAATGCCATACGGGTTATGTAATGCTCCTGCAGCATTTCAACACTTTGTTAATGATGTCCTTAGAGAATTCTTGGATAGAATTGCTGTGGTTTATATTGATGACATTTTGATCTTCTCTGGCAGCGTGGAAGAGCATGTCACCCATGTGAGATCTATTTTGATGAGATTACTCGAGAATCACCTTTACGTGAAATTGGAGAAATGCGCTTTCCACGTCGAGAAGGTGGAATTTTTAGGATTTGTGTTATCCCCGGAAGGAGTGAGTATGGATTCTGCGAAAGTCAAGGCAGTTCAAGAATGGCCTTCTCCTAAAAATGTCAAAGAGGTCCAAAGTTTCATCGGGTTCTCGAACTTTTACAGAAGGTTCATTTCAAATTTTTCCCACAAAGTAAGTCCAATCACTCATCTGTTACGGAAAGGAGTAAAGTTTGTATGGGACTCTGAAGCCGAAGAAGCCTTCCAGTTTTTAAAGAGTTCCTTTACTCAAGCTCCCATACTATTACATCCAAGCACTGATGAACCGTTCTATGTGGAAGCGGACGCCTCAGATGTAGCCATAGGAGGAATTTTATCTCAACGTCACAAGAATTCAGGTCAGCTTCACCCGGTGGCCTACTACTCCAAAAAGTTATCCCCTCCAGAATGCAATTATTCAATCGCCGACAAGGAATTGTTGGCTGTTAAGAGTGCCTTTGTGGAATGGAGGCATTACTTGCTTGGTGCTAAGCACAAGGTCACCGTGTACACGGATCATCGAAATCTTCAATTCCTTAAGTCAGCAAGAACATTGACAGCCAGACAATTACGTTGGTCCTTGTTCTTTGCGGATTTTGATTTTGTGATCACCTTTAGACCAGGTACAAGTAATGTGAAAGCAGATGCACTCTCCAGGATAAATTCTGACAATTTAGAATCTAATCCAAAAGAGCAGACCATAATTCCAAAAGAAAAAGTTGCTTTGGCCACCTTCAATATTGATTTTAAAACCGAAATCCATGAAGCAATGTCTAAAGAGGAAATGTCTTGTTGGGCCGAAGAAAATTCAGAGAGAGAGATCAGGAGTGGTCTTCCATATCAAAATAATCGCCTGTTCCTACCAACCAAAGAACTTCAAGAAAAGGCGTTGAAGTCTTGTCATGACAATTTGCTTGCAGGGCATAAAGGAATTCAAAAAACCATGGAATTGGTGGAAAGGAATTTTTGGTGGCCTAGGATGAAGTCGCACATACGGCAGTATGTTTCCACTTGCGAGAGATGTTTAAAAGGGAAGTCAGATCGTCAAGCTCCTCAAGGGCTTTTGATGCCTATGCCAACTCCACCACATCCTTGGCATACGGTATCAATGGATCTGATTGTAGATCTCCCTCCTAGTCAAGGATACAACACAATCCTAGTAATGGTTGACACATTTTCTAAAATGGCACATTTCGTTCCACTGAAAAGCATTCCCAAGGCTCCTCAATTGGCGCAATTGTTTACTCACCATATTGTAAAATTACATGGAATCCCAAAAGTCTTAGTCTCTGATCGTGCCTCACAGTTTGTTTCCCACTTTTGGAAGGCCTTTACCAAGAGGTTAGGTATTGATGCTCGTTACTCCACCAGTTTTCATCCCGAAACTGATGGACAGACGGAAAGAGTCAATCAAGATCTAGAACAATACCTTTCACTCAATTTGATGGATCAGAAATCTGGTTGGTCAGACTTAGTGTGGGCAGCTGAGTTTGCTTATAATAATGCTAAACATTCCTCTACAGGTTACTCTCCTTTCTACTTAAATTATGGTAGACACCCAAGTTTAGTGTTAGAAAAAGATGAAGGACCAGTTCCTGCAGTGGAAGAACTGGTAAAAGAAGTGCAAAGTGCTCTGAAACTAGCTAAAGAAAATATTGTTTAGGCTAAGAACTCTTATAAAATCCAGGCAGATAAGAGAAGGAGAGAAAGTCCAGTTTTTAAATCAGGAGACAAGATCTGGTTGTCCACAAAGAACCTCAGGTTAAAAGAAAATCATAAGTTCCAACCTCGATTTATAGGTCCTTTTAAAGTAGACAGAATGTTAAACCCAGTGGCAGAAAAAATCCACTTGCCATCCTATCTTAAGGTACATCCAGTATTTCACGTTTCATTACTTAAGAAAAATCCACCTAATTTGAGATCCCATTCTCCTCCAAAACCAGTTTTGTTAGATTCCGTAGAGGAGTTTGAAGTTAACAAGATTTTAGATTCAACCTTTCGAAAAGGTAAATTGTATTATTTGATCGATTGGAAGAATTTTGGTCCTGAAGAGAGATCTTGGGAGCCGCATTCTAATGTTCACGCTCCGAAACTCATTCAAGATTTTCACAAAGCCAACCCTACTAAGCCAAGATTGAAGGGACGCCTTTTGGTGGGGGGTACTGTCAGAACCCCTCAATCCTGTTCCAGTCTAATCTCTGAAGGAACCATGGTGCACCCTAAAAGGTTGTCTTTATTTAAATATCCACGTTGGTTAAGAATTGGTCCTACCTGGAAAACTTCCCTCAAATCCATTTTATTTGGATTAAGGAATTCCTCCACTTACTGCTAGGCCCGCTTTCAAATTACCTTTAGGAGTTCTCGGTCTAGTTGTTTTCGACACGAGACGCTCCTGGGTGCACAATGCGCCTGCGCGAGTTTCGCGCTGCGCACTACAACTGAAGAAATTATCGGAACGGTGGTTTTTCCTGAGTGCTTGCTTCTGAGGAGATTAGCAAGCGAAATTCTAGGAGCTGCAGTTGCCTTCCTTCAGGGAAGTTACGGAAGCTATTTGGTAATGTGGTGCTAGCAATTTCTTGACAAGCTTGTAATTTATTTTCCACAGCGTGTGACTCAGCCTTCAGGGTTTCCAGTCTTCGTTTTGACTTTCAGCAACCTCTCGCTGAGAGAGAAGGAGAGAGTCGTGAGAAAAGGATTCACCAAGTTGGTTTCTGTGAAGAGAAGCCGTCTCACTCGTATTCAAGTAAGCGTATTTATTCTGAATTTCAAGTCAGCATCCAGAGTTGTCATCAGCACAAGCAGCAAGGATAACAGCAGCGCTTAACTGGTGACTTTGTCTGAACTGTGTTTTTCATATTGAAGAGAGCGCTAAATCTCAACTTGTGAGTTACTAATCAGCAAGCACATCTCAACTAAAAACTAAAGACTTGAATTAAATTCTAAAACTGTTCATACCATCAGACTCTTCAATAACCAAATCTGAAATCTAATTTAACCTTGATATTTATACTAAGACTGCATTGGTAACCTACTAATTGAATGTAATAATTCATACCTTCTATCGCTAAGCTGTTGAAATATCGAACTCTAATTTCTTAAATCTTCCCCATGGAAGTAACAGAAGGTTCTAACAGTTTGATCAAATAATACAAGGGCAAAACATCATAGAGAGGGGCTAGGACTCAATGAGGAACAGGTAAAATAATAAGATTAGGGGAATAAGGACTCAGTGTACTAGGTAGAGAGAAGTAATTGTTTGTGCTTATATTCTAGGTCTTCTGCAAGAGAATACCAGAAGAAGAACCTGTGTCCTGAGGCAGTCTCTCTTGTTTTGTCTTCCACTTCTCCTTTCCCCCGAGCTGAAGTCTGAGACTGTTGTTCTTCATCTGTCGCTGGCCTTGGCAGGAGGGATTTGGGGCAAGGTCATCTGCTTCTGAGGAGATCGCTCATCTTGACTTGACAGCTGCCCTGGGGGCAGCGCGAGTTCATGGCTGCCCTGGGGGCAGCACATACATCATAATAGGACGCATTGTGATTGTTTGCGCCTGGCGCACCTTTTAAAAGGTGCGCCGAGTGCAAACAATCACAATGCATAATACGGCCCCAGATGGTCAAGACAAGAAAATGGCAACTTTCTAAAAGTGGCATTTTCTGAATTGCGACTTAAAATCCACCTTTAGAGGGTTTTAAATTACAATTCTTTAGAGACCAAGCTTGACTCTCCTATCTGCTCCCAATTGATTGTCATCACTTATTAAATGTAAGACGGTAACCCAATGCTATCCTATAGGAGAAGCAGGTCCTGCAGTAGTGAAAAATGAATTGAATAGTTTTTCACTACCAGGACATGTAAAAGTTAAAAGTACATGACCACCGCTTTAAATACACTGCACTCTGCCCTCTGGGCTTGGTAGGGCCTAACCTATGGGTGACTTACATGTATTAAAACAAAAGGTTTAATTTGCCACATCGAAATGGTAGTGTAAAACTGCACACACGGGCTGCAATGGCAGGCCTGATATATGTTGAAAGGGCTACTTAAGTGGGTGGCACAATGAGTGCTGCAGGCCAACTTATAGCATTTAATTAACAGGCCCTGGGTATAGGTGATACCTCCTTACTAGGGACTTTCAACTTAATTAAAAAGTGTCAATTGGGTATAAGCCAGTGTGGCCATGTTTGGGGGAGAGAGCACAAGCACTTTAGCACTGGTTAGCCGTGGTAACGTGCGCAGAGACCTACAGCCAGCAATAACGAAGTCAACATAAACACGAGGATTGAAGGCAAAAAGGTGGGGGAAAACTACACCAATGATGTCCGGTCCAACAGCTGCTGATATCTGTCTAACTTTCTCTCTGCAACTTGAATCGCTCCAGGGGATTATTTTCAGTGTTCGAAGGTTTTGTGGGCATGTAAGCATTCTAAATTCAGTCATCAGGTAGTCCAAATAAGGTGCACAATCTACTTCAAAGCACTTCCCTTTCTGAAACAGCGTTAAAGTATTTTTTTCCATGCACAGGAAAACTTGCATTCTGTATAACCATTCCCTAAAGTCAGGGACCCTTACCTTACCCACAAAGCTGTGCTTGGCTGTGTGCCTTCTACTTGCCTCTCAATAAATGTAGTGTGTAGGTCTGCATATATATGCTAACTGTGGGAGAGGGTATATTGGAAACCTAGGGACAGAATATAATGTCCATGGCATTCAAAATGTCTTTTCAGTACCTTTGGAGTTTTGAGTAGCGCCAATGTAATGGAGTTAATGTCCCTGCATTGCTGCAGCCTCGCCAACATCTAGATGTCTTACGGTGATTCCATTTATGAAGTTTAATCAGTGTGTGACACAAGTAGAGCATTATTTTTACAATTGCTTTTTTCCCTTTCTGCACTTTGTGCGGAGCTGTATGTTCTGCCAGTAATATATTTTATGCAAGCAAGGATTCCCTTCCAGAACACTGGTATTGTTCTACAGGTCCACCAAATATAAGACATAGTGTCTGATTGTTCACAGCCCCTAAAACTCTCGGCCCAATGTACACAACATGAGGTACTCGAAGGATGCACCAGGGAGCCCGGGGACCTTCCATTCAAACTTTAGAGACGCTTCCCCTACCCAGACAATGAGAGTTTATCATGCGTTGGATGATCAATTTCTAGGGGTCGCAGAACAGTACGATCATGAAGCCTACTTACTGATCTGGAAACCACTGGACTCAAGAGTTTGCCATTCCAAGCAGTGTTGGTCTTGAAAAACACTGATACTGTCACCATAATTTGAGTACTGTCCCCTTGTGGAGCGCAAGACTTTACTATAAGGAATATACTGACACCACCTAGAAACACATCAGGCTACCTTGTGCCTGTCTTCAAATTGTTTCCCTCTTTCTACAATCTTCAATTTTTCTCCCATCTCAACGGGTGCAGTGCTTCTTCCTCTCACATGACTTTTTTAGCAGTTTCATCTCCAGTTTTCTAACCTGCGTCCATATTCAGGATTTCAGCTCTATCTTCCTTTGTTGTGACTAACACTTGTTACTAACGCTAAACAATATGCAGAATGGCAAGCCTCATCGGAAGGAAATCTTCTCTTTTCTGAGGAAGGCATAAGCTTCTTTAAGGTCTGGATATGTGCTCACCTCCTGGCAAACAGGAGTTCTTTTTACCTGTAAAAACACTCCCAAAACAGTGTGTGCTGCATGCATCACTTTGTTTTTAAGTTAAAATGTAGCCTATGCTTTGTCTGTTCCCTCTAGGATAATGTCTGAGTCACTTTGTGTATATAGTGTCCCTGAAAAGTTCCTGGACATAACTTCCTTTCGGCATGTCAGTGTTTATACTTCCAATTGACTCATTGTTTGTTCACTGCCAGTATTCTCCATTTTCGATGTTATCTGCCCTGGCTTGTTGTTGGTATTTCACAGCTGAAAGTCGGGCCACAATCTTGTCGTGTTTTTGTGCCAGTTCATCTAATGATGTCACCAACTTGTTCTCTATAGAGTCTTCTTTCTGCAATGGGTGACCCGGATCAGTGTTGGATTTCGAAAGGTCCTGTCATGGGGAAGAAAAGTACTTTTTAGTCCTGTTTTAATTGCACAGTTCATCACACAAAAAGAAGTAAGAGTGGAAAAGAGCACTTAAAGAGTTATATATGGCATAGTCAACATGATTTAAAAACTGCCTTCACCCACACAAATGTGGCATGTTTCATCATTAGGCTGCTAAACACACCCCTGCGCAGACCAACGCATGAGATGGAGCAATAGGGTGGGGGAGACAATACAAACACAAAGAAGAGTAGGGATCAAGTGAAGAGTAAGTGCAGAAAATGATGTTAAAACTAGCTCAGTGATATCCAATTCCCTATTTTATTCCCGGACTCCCTGGCCAGGATTAAAAAGGTCTAACAACCTAGAGGATGATGGTGAACAGGGTAAATTATGAACCGTTCACCCCTCCTCCTTGCAGATAAGTCAACATATTTTAGCCGGCTATTGTGTCTTCCCCGGCTTTCTTCAAGACTGATAGATCCCTCTAATCCTGCCCTTTTTTCTACATAAGAGGGTCTAGGAATAACCCTATACTCACGTATGGGTCTTGTAATCACACTTCGAATATAATCGAGTTTCACAGCAGTATGTGCTCGAAAGGGCGTCGGAGCGAGGGAGGCCCCCTGTAGTCACACATTCGTCAAGGTGAGCCTGCCTCCGTCTCTATGTCTCTCCGTGCAGGTTAATTACAGAGGAGGTCGAAGTAGGAGTTTCCCCTCCTCCCCCGCTTGAGTGTGTGGAACGTTTTTTGCACAACTTCTGTTACCAATTCTTTAAAGCATACAGAGTATTTTTCTTTCACTACATGCTGATCGCTGTTTGGTGTACCATTCTGCCTCCTTTGGAGTAATTGCATTGCAACCCTTGAGGAACTCTTTTACATCTCAAAAATACACTGAATCGTCACACATTAAATTGCTATAGGTGCATTGTTTACATAAAGCAATCATGTTTTTAGGCTTGCAGTGCTTGAGAAATCTGCTGTTTTTAATATAAACTTAAACAGGACCTACATTCCACCTCCTCTGTTTCCTGGCTTCTCATTGGTTCCTGTGCCTGCCACAGACCCTGCCTCCATTTCTATTGGCTGTAGCATATCTTCCTGCATTTACCAATGCTTGGTCCTGGTCAGGGAGCTCTTTCCTTCTCCCTGACCATGATCGATGAAAACAGCTCTTTATTCGCCACATTGGTTATGCATTACCAATGCTTGTTTCTTTTAGCAGCCTTTTCTTTAATAGTTTATGGTTTGAGTTTGGTGGATGCGGGGCATCTGTCAACAAGGGACATTTGTGGGCTGCCCGTGGTCCACGAAGGGGACCCTCCTAAGAGGGCGGCCGCCTTAGTGCCACATGAGGGCACACGAGACAGGCTAGTGTGTTGGACCCCCCCCTTGAGGGGGGGTGGGCTGGGATGAGGTATAAGGGCCTCTCCCCACCCACCTGGCGGCCTCTTTGCCGCTGCCCTCGACACCGTTTGGACGTGCCCCGGGATCTCCAGGAGCTGATGACTCTGGTTAGTGTTTCCCCCCCCCTTTCTCCCTAGACATGGCGGCTATGCCCGGCCATTGCCGCGGCTGCCATGGGGAAGGGGGGGGACAGCTCCCGGGGTGCGGAGGGCAGTGGCCCCCCCAGAATATTGCGCTAGCCTGGTGTGTGCCGCGACCCGGCACGGCGTGGCCATTGTGCGGGGGGGGAAGCCGGGGAGCCCAGCGGGGCTCTCTTTGCCGTCCGTTCGGTTGGAGGGGCTGCCCAGAGCTAGAGAGCCTCGCGTAGGGGGGTTCGGGCCTGGTCCTAGCTGCGGGGGTGGACCGGCGTGTGCCCAATGCAGGGGGGGTGGAGCTGCGCGCTCGCAACGCCCCCTCTCTCCCTGAGCCAGTCACCCACCATGTGGCGCGTCCAGGGATGGCTCGGGGCCCAGGCCCGCGCGGGTCAGAGGTTACATGCAATCTAAGATTACGGGGGGTGGGGGCTGTGCACCCACGCCCCCCCTTCTACGTCATGCAAGGCAGGGACTCACCTGGCACCCGCTGTGACTGGTCTGTCGGGCGTGAGGCAGTAGCTTTGTTGACCGGGTGCGCAGATAGGCACCCGACCGCGAAGGGGCTGCTAGACTGTTCAGGCCCGCCCGTCTGGCACCAGGGGTTGGCTGTGCTCCGCCCCAGCAATTCGTCTGGTCGTGCCTCTCTGTGCCTGCTACCACGACCGTGCCGGGCGCCCACGGACTGTTGCGGCCAGCGGGCGGGGGGTCCAGGCCCTGGGTTTTTCTCGTCATCCCCTCAGCTGTGGGTTGGCTCTCTGCCACCACTGAGCTGGGAGGAATGTGGGGATGGGGGGCTTGCGGGGTGGCGAGCCTTCCTCGCGCACATTGCGGCCGGGGCGGGTCCACGGGCCGTGTGTGTGCTTCGGGTGCCATGAGGCCGGGCACACTAGGGCTTCCGGGCGCGGGTAGGGGCGCGTTACATACGCAGGTGTTCTCTGGGACTCGAAGCTGGCAGGGGAACTGATTTCCGACAGGGCACCCTTAATCCTTTCGGTGAGCCACGAAGTGGGGGGCCCGACGGTTGCGATGGAGCCGCGGGTACGAGCAGGGGGGGAGCCCTATCTAGCTCTTGCGACCAGCTACCATGACAAATCCAACAGTCCTAACGGTTGTAGGGATGTTGTTACTGGTCATGCTAGGGAGTCGGCCGGTAGTTAGCGGATTTTCTGGCAGTCCGGTAGCGTTATTTGCAACTGCGCTAGCGCGCCTCCAGCAGCTTAGAACAGCGATGTCTCCCGGGCACAATATGCAGCGCCAACGGGGCACGCTGAACCATCGCTCTAGGTTGAGAGGGGGAGAACATTTGGAGCAGCGGGTCTGGCTATAATTACTGACTCAAGCACACGAGCCGATCAGGGTGCAGGTGATGGGTTCAGTCGCGAGTAAATTATGCATCTTCACACGCACATGCCGGCCATTGCCACCTCGGGGGTGTATCCAATGTAAGTAACCTGCGGCAGTAATCGTCGTTGGTACGATTGCTCTCGTTCTGATAGATCACTGTTATTTGAAGTGGTTTTCTTTGAGGGGCATGGTTGGTGTTGGCATGACCGAAGTGGTGGTCAAGTGCGTTTCCCTCTTTGAACCGAGTCAGCCTTCCCAGCTCAATTACAGCCGACCAGTGACTGCCAGTCAGCTTAGCCTGTGCGCGTCAGGCACTGCTTCCGCCAGAGGGGCGATTTAGTAGGGTGATAGCTCCATGATCATGTGCTTTGTGAATTTTGGGGCGGCGGTTTAAAGGAGATTTTGAGGCAGTCAGGGGAGAACTGCGTAGGGCGTATTTGGAGTAACTATTGAGCGGCATGAAAGGCTTCATTGGCGGTCGGAGCGGTGAACTGGGAAGCTTGCCTGTCCAGTTTGTGCACCGGTGGCTCCCCAGCCTTCGGGGCCCCCGGGCAGATGACGTGGCATCGGAGGGTCTCGCGGGGTCTGCTTCTGTCGGTTCCGGCCCGGGTCTGCTGTAGCGGGAGTCAGGATTGCGGCCCAGCTCGTGTGCTGCTTATTTAGCTTATGCAACTAACGACCATTGACAAAGCCAACACTCCTGACTTGTTGGAGGTATGATGTTCCTTGTTAGATCATACATCGGAATGCAATGAAAGAAACAGCCAGATACAAGTCGGGCGGCACATTAGCTAAGCACAGATTCTTAGCTTACGTGTTCAAGCCACGCCCTCAAGTACATTGGCCACGCCCCCTTAAGAGGTCCCCCCACCCCGTGTTGTCATCCCTCTCAAGCCCGGGCTGCACACAATAAATACATGGATATCGAGAGAGACCATTGATATCTGGTTTTCCAGAGCAGTGAGGGATCTGTTCCCCCCTCCGAGGAACCTACCTTTCAGGGGCACCGACTGCCTTATTAATCTGTTGGGGGGGCCGCCTCGGCGTGATGCACTGTGTAACGGTGTTGGAGACAGGCGCCCGAGAGGCTTCGTCTTTACCCATAATCATCACTGGGGGGTGTAGCCCCTCCCCCAAAATTGGCAAGCACCGATTGACGACGGCCACGGTGTAATTTGGCTCATCAGGCGGGCAGGCGGCGGAGGGGTTGCCTGCCCTTGGATCGCCCTTAAGATAACCCACCATGTTGGCATATTTGTTATGCAAATAAACCTGCAGCAATTTTCTCCACAAACAAGGTGTTGTGTGGTTTATTTCCAAATAATATTGCTGTATGTGGGCTGGGGAGTGTTGCTGATATTGGCACTATGGCCTGTGTCCCTTATTTAAAGTGTACAGACTCTACACTCAAAACAGGGCGGACCTGACATCTGCTGCTTGTTGGCAGATGCCCCTCATCTGTCAATCTAAGTCAGGCCCTCAGTTAAAATGTAAAATGCAAGCCTGACCCAGTAGCGCTGACAGTTCTTGTTGAATTCTTGCATCAGCAGACGGATTTCGCCTTTTGTGGTGAGTGCTTTTTAAGTCAGAGATTGAAAGCGCCTCGTCACTGGGGCTTTAGTCAGGATATCCCGGTGCCTTGGATTTTTCTTGTATCGCTTCTGTGACACCAAGAGATCTTCTACCGAAGAAGCGTTTGCTAAGCAACATACAAATGTACCTTTCTGACTTAGCCTATCAGCGGCCTGTAGCAAATAAGCGCTAAATTGATAGCTGTAGAGTTGCCCCAACAAATACTGTAAAAGTAACAAATGTTTAGACCAACTCTTACAGAATCGTAGAAGAATACCTAAAAACGTATGAGGAAGTGACCAAACCTGGCAGTTTAAAGAAACACTAAGAAGGCTAAAAATGTTACAAATAAAAAAACGATGAAAAATCCCAAGTTAGGCTGTGCAACGGATGGTTATCGAGATTGCTTTTTTTTTTAATTTTCTTTTTTTATTGTTTTTCAAACAAACATTATATCAAAAGCATCCATATATGCAGCAGGTGATACATTTCCAGCATGTTATCTTTTCAGGCAATTAGTACATTAGTCCAGTTCGCTTGGCACAGCAAGACATAATACATTAATTACAGAACGTCATAAAGGCAGAGGACATTGCATCAATGCAGTATACAATATGCACGAAGTGTTGATCATGATTACCTTACAGCGTTAGTGTGCTATTGCCTATGCTGGTATTAAGCTAAACCATACCAGAATGCATTACGTTTAGTACACAGGCAGCATCTCTATCTCTCGCATGGGTGGGCCCTTCTATTTGTGGTGCGCGCTCTGTGCTCCTTAAGGGGAAATCGCTGCCGTGCTGGTTTTTGGGGTCTCATTTGGGCGCTGCAGCAGATAACATGTTAAGGGGGCCCAGATATCCCTGGGTCTAGAGGCCCTAGGCAGCAGTTCCGCATATGTGGTGAGTTGGTCCTGGCAATACACCAAGTCATCAAGCCAGACCTTGAATTTGGGTGCCCTCCCCCTGCCCCATCTGCAGGCCACCCGCCTCTTAGCCATGAGTAGTGCAAGGGCCACATATTTACGATGCGTCGCCTGTACTGGCTGGACGTAGCCCAGCAAGGCCGTCAGCAGTGTTGGTTCAATGTGTGTGTTCGTCATCAGATCTAGAGCGTCAAAGACTTGCCCCCAGAATTCATGCACCCCGGGGCACTCCCAAGCCAGATGCAAAAAGTCTGCTCCTGGAGCTCTACATCTGTCACATCTGTCCGAGTCTCGTAGATGGTGTCTGTGCATTTTGGCTGGGGTGTAATACAGTCTGTGAAGGAATTTATAGTGTATGATACGCAGCCTGCTGCTGGCCGAGACCCGCTCAGTCTGCAAGCAACAATACTCCCATTGGTCATCCGTCAGGGCAAGACCCAGCTCCTCACCCCATCTTGTGCGGGACAGTGTGACCGGCCATTCCCTCTGTATATGCACCGCTCGATATATAAGGGATACAAGGCGTTTTGTCGTTGTGCTTTTGAGCATTATTTGTAGTGGTGCAAGCACCTGAGGTTCCGCGGGGAATTCCGGGGTAAGAGACCAGACTCCCTGTCTTAGTCGAATATATAAAAAAACGTCGAGTGGAGTCTGTTGCAAGCCCTGGAAAACATGGTCAGCTGTGCGGAATTGGCCGTTTTGATATAAATCCCCCCAGGTATTAATGTGCGTGCGCTCTCTAAAGTTATGGAATATTATTTCTTGGAGGAGAGGCATACTTGGATGATAAGTGAGGGGTAATAATGGGGAGTAAAGCATGGGGACGTTCAGCATGCCTCCCATGCGTTGCCATGCTTTAGTGGTACAGTTGATAGTGGTCAGCGTCTTACCCCTAGTGCTGGCTATGTCGTACAATGCTCCGTCTATGGGGATGGGGTGTGCAAGCCATTGTTCCGCCGCAACTTGTGGCATATATCGTGGCTGCTTCACCCAGAACCATGCAAAGTGAGCTTGTGCACTGATGTAATATAATTCGAGATTTGGTATGCCGAACCCCCCCTGGGAGTATGGTCTGGTAAGCACGTTCCACTGCAATCTCGGTTGTTTACCCCCCCATACCAGTCGCGTCAGCTCAGATCTGAGCGTCTTAAAGAAGAATGCCCCTGGATAGTATGGTATGTTTAAAAACAGATAAAGCAATTGGGGAAGTATCACCATTTTAATTAAGGATGCTCGTCCCGCTATGGAGAGGGGTAATGTAATCCAGCGGGTCACGTAGTCAGTTATGCGAGTCATTGCGTTTCCATAATTTAGGCGCATCAATTCGTCTCTGTCCCTAGTGACGCGGATTCCCAAGTACCGCAGCTCCTCCTCGCACCATTCTAATGGATAATCCAACGGAAAGCGGGTTGTTGCTGTTGTCAGAGGGAAAATACAAGACTTCCCCCAGTTAATCTGAATCCCCGATAGTTTCCCAAAAACGATAAATTCCCGAAGTACTGGATTTAAATTATGTTGTGGGTCACGGATATACAGGGTGATATCATCGGCGTATAGGGATATAGGTATTTGCCGCATATTGCACCGTAGAGCCTTGTCATTGTGATGTTGCCGCAGTTTCGCCGCCAATGGCTCCACTGCAAGAGCGAAGATCAAGGGGGACAGCGGGCATCCCTGCCGGGTGCCCCTGGTGATCTGGAATGTCTGAGATGTGTGTCCATTCATGAGCACCTTGGCAACCGGTACTTGGTATAATAATTTAATCCAGGAAAGGAAAAGGGGTGGGAAGCCCATCCGCAACATGACCCCAAAGATATAGTCCCATTCAATTGAATCAAAGGCCTTGGTGGCATCCAAGAAGATGGCAGCTAGGGGTAGGTCGTGTGAGACACTATTCAGAATAGCAAACAGGGTTCTCAGATTATGAGAGGTAGCTCTCCCAGGCACAAATCCAGACTGATCAGGGAGGATCAGCTTTTCCAGCAACAGGCTCAGTCGATTAGCGATGAGTTTGGCTAATATTTTGGCATCACAATTAAGGAGGGACAGCGGCCTATAGGAATCGCAATGTTGAGGCGACTTCCCTGGCTTCAAGAGCGAGATAATGAGAGCCTCTCTCATGGATGCCGGTAGGCAGCCAACATCTAGCGATTCTTCATACACCTCACGTAAGATAGGGGCCATAAGGTCTATATATGTTTTGTAGAATTCTATAGGGATGCCGTCTGTGCCCGTGGCTTTCCCTGATTGCATGCTCATAATAGCTTCCCTGACCTCGTCCAACTCGAATGGGACACATAAAAATTCTCGTTGGGCGTCGCTTAGCCAGCCTAGTGTCACATCCCCCAGATAGCTCTCCAGGTCAAGGGCGTCTGTTCTATTTGTGGTATACAGGCGAGCGTAGTGGCGTGTAAAGGCATTTAGGATATTGGTAGTATCACGGTAGACCACCCCATCTGAGTCCTCGAGTTCCAATACATAGTTTGAGTGGCGAGGCTTCCCAATCGTATTCGCTAGCGCCCTACCAGGCCTCTCTCCCTCTCCGTAGGCGCGGGCCACCCAGAATCTACCTCGAAATCTCGTTTCCCTCTGCGCTGTGTCCATATAATCCGTAAGCGTCTCTCTAAACTTGATTTGAGCGGAGTTGTCCGGGCCTGCGGCCAACCTCGCCTCCAGGGTCTTAAGCTCTGCTTCTAACTTGTGTAGTGTATTAGTTATGTCTTTAAGGACACCCGATCCCTTGGAGATGCAGAACCCTCGGAGTGTAACTTTGAATGCCTCCCAAATGGTTTCTACATTGTCCACCGACCCCCTATTCCTCTAAAAAAAAAAAACGTATCTCCTCCCGCAGCTCTTCCTGAAAGACCGTGTCTAGTAAAATAGGAGCATGTAGTCGCCAAGGACTGCGCGGTGCGCCGAATTCTGAGGAGGATAATGTGAGTTTTACCGGGGCATGATCTGAGTAAGTTCTGGCTAAGTGCTGTACCCGAGATATAGCTGGGCCCAGCCCCCGGGACAGAAGCCAATAGTCCAATCGCGCCCACGACGCTGCCTGTGCTGTGTAATGTGTTCCCTCCTGTGCTGCGGGATGCGTATGTCTCCAGCCATCTATTAACTGGTAGGTGGCTATGGTGTCTTTTATAATCGCACGTGCTTTTGTATAGTGGTGAGGAGCGGGGTGTGACCTATCCAACTGCGGGTTGTATGTAACATTGAAATCCCCCCCCCAAATAATGTGACTGGAGCCTATATCAAATATTTTAGCCCACAATGTGGTGTAAAACTCCGGGGCATCTACGTTCGGTCCATAGCAACAGGCCAAAGTCACTGTGACAGTCCCCAGTCGCCCCCATGCCAGACAGTATCGTCCCTGTGAGTCCCAGGTGGCTCCCGCCAGGTGGAAGGGTATCCGTTTTTTTATGAGTATGGCCACTCCCCTCGCATAGGAGGAATAAGAGGAAAAGACTCTGTGGTCCGCCCATTTGCTTGCGAAGTTATTTGGTTTCTGAGATGCAAAATGTGTTTCCTGTAACATAGCTATGTGCACTCTATGCCTGTCCAAGTAGGCTAATATGTGTCTCTTCTTCCTCGGGTCCCCTAAGCCCCTAACGTTCCACGTGAGAATATTCAGTTGCTCGGAGTCCGCGTCAGCCATGCATCTGGATATCTGCCCTCAACTTGCTCTGCATCCAAGGGATGCAGTTCAGTCTATGTGCCTGAACACGATATAATGTTTTATTCCACTTGGAATGCTCAAACGCTAACTTGCCAGCTGCCCACATTAAACTGTCAGTGTGGGCATCTTGTCGTGTGAAGGTCATGTACAAACCGCAACATTCCCCTCGCGCTCCCTCCCCCACCCACTGAAGCAACCCCAACTTGCCAGAACTAGACACCCGCCCGCCCCCCCCAGACCCCAACCTGGACAAGAACAAACCTGTAGTCCCACGGCTGTTAGCGGTCAGCGCCCAGTTTTAAGGCCCATACACCTCCAAGGCAGCGCAATGCAGGGGGGGCACCGCCAGTGGTACCAGAGCAAAATCAGCAGGGCCAGCCTCAGGGCGTTGCACCCGGACACACCACACACAGCAATCGCACTTCTCAGCGACTCAGTGGCGCCGAGTCAGACCCACACGGTGCGGAGTTCACACTGTCTCGTGGCATTACCTCGGAGGCAGGATCTGGTCATCTGCCGCAAGGAATCTATTGCGCCCACAGAGTTCTCCTCCAATATTAATGCCGCATTCTGAGGGGGTCCCCCTAGCCACTATCTCCCAGGGTGACTGTAGAGCCTCCGCGCATACGACCCTCTTCTTCTCAGCACAACATGGCGGATCCCCTGCTGTAAAATGGCGCCAAGTCGGGGGGGGCCTCCAGCAGTGTATAACCTCCCAGCGGGGCAGCGTTAGGTTCCCCTTCTCACCTCAGCATGGCAGTCGGGGCAGGCGCGGCCTCCCAGATCCCTAGGCAGGTAGCGGGGACCCACAGCAGCGTTCTCTCTGGGGTCCCCGGTTGCACAGTCTCATCAGCGCCCGGCAGTAGTCCTCCGATTGCAGCGCAGCGGTACTTGCCTTTGTAGATGGGCAGCGTGGGCAGATGAAGGCCACCGATCAGCGTCCGTGTGCCATGGTTTTCCTGCGGAGACTGTGGTCTGAGCGTAGGCCCCTGTTCCCGGTCAGCCTCGGGCTGGCCGCTGCCCACGATTCGCTGCTCTGCTTTCCGTCTGTCCCCTGCCAGCCGAGTTCATCCGCATTCGCTGCACTTCGGGCCCCGTCACCCCCAGATGCCTTATATTCACGAACGCTGCATGGAGCTCCAGGGCGCGAGTTCCGAATCCGCCGCTCCCGCCTCGTTTCGTGGCCTGGGTGCCTCCAGCGCAGCCGCGGCCTCAGTTAGTCTCGGCCGCCGCTCTACGCACCCCCTTAGCTCCGCATTGCATCCCGGCCAATATTTGTCGACGCCGTTTCTGGGGCAGGCTTGCACCGATTCTCCTAAGATTTCCAGCGAGTCTGCCGGGAGGTGATGTCTTCAGGTTGGCAGCTTTTCGGACGCTTAAGAGGCCATTGAGCAGGATAAGTGGTAGGATATATTCACCGGGCTGCAGGAGCCTCACACTTGTGCGGCCATCTTGCGTGTGCGCCACCTAGCGCTCCCGGTTATCGAGATTGCTTTACACAACGAACTGTCTGGAAGCTGAATGGAACTTTTAAGGTGTGTCTGTAAACTTAAGGTTACGCAACAATTATACAATTACAATATAACAAAACTGTGATTCCCTTTCGTCTACATTTGATCTGATACAATACTGAGACGTATAGAGGTGCTTTTCTGAATTTACAAAAACTGGTTTTACTGCTACATACGCATATGCCGAGCTACATCAGTGTTATTGCCATTGTCACCAGGGCACTATTAAGAAATATTTAAATGAACATTGTCAAAGCCAGTAGATCTGGCCTTTTGGTATGGGAAACGTTTGGTGATAGTGGGGGGCATATGTGTGTGTTTCCCATCACCTGTCCGAGAAAGAAAATCCCACCATGATGCAACATACTAGCCTTCAACAGTATGGAAGCAATGGGGTACCACTTCTTCTGTCGAACTGACTCCACCAACAGAGCTAAGCTTTGGCTTCAAAGAAGAGCATTATGAAGAGAGGTCAGAAGTTGAAGTTTGGGTTGTAAGCACTGAACTTGAAAGACAAACTTAGCACAATATTGCATAGTAAATTCTTTTGACAAACTGCCAATATTTTTGTTGCATCTTTAAAAAAGAAGCCTACAAGGCTTGTGTGTCTTTAGTTTGTTAGCAAAAAGGCTGCTATGGTGGAGGAACGTCGCCCCCCCTGCTGAGAGCCAGCTGAGGGAAACAGGAAAAAATAAAATGGTAATAAATTGGTTTTATCATTTTATTTTTCCTGTTTCCCTCTAGAGCCAGCCAAGTCGGGGCGGGCTTGGCTGTCGTCACAGCCAGCAAGGGAGGAGTAGTGCACAACCTAAGTGTGCATGATGGTTTGGCTGGCCATCTTGGGCCGACCAAACCGCCATGCGCACTTAGGTTTCTCCAACCCAGCTGTGTTGCACAGCCGGGTTGGAGAAACAGCACAGACTCCCAGGCACTATCTGAGCGGCAAACCAAGCCGCTCAGACCAATCTTGGCTCTGCTCTCATGCTATTGAGAAAGCAAAAGACACACAATTGATGGACGGAATGCTGAACAAATCAAAACATTCACCCCCAGTCAAGATATCTAGGTTAAATCCATCATTCTTTTGCTCACCATGCCACCCCAGTTTAGACCTGGCCATATGCAAATCAGCCTTGACCCTGTGCCTCATGGGAACAGTCCAGCCCGAACTGCCAAGCCAGGTCCTCCCTGGACCGGAAACAAGCATCCTAGGACCGGTTTCGGGCTTTCAGCCCTCATCAGCCAGGATAGCTTGATTCCAGTGGCACAGTGATCCCGGGACCCACGTCTGGGCATACCCAGCGCACTTAGGGCGAGAAAGCAAAAGACACACAATTGATGGACGGAATGCTGAACAAATCAAAACATTCACCATCAGTCAGAGATCTGGGTTAAATCCATCATTCTTTTGCTCACCATGCCACCCCAGTTTAGACCTGGCCATATGCAAATCAGCCTTGACCATGTGCCTCATGGGAACAGTCCAGCCCGAACTGCCAAGCCAGGTCCTCCCTGGACCGGAAACAAGCATCCTAGGACCGGTTTCGGGCTTTCAGCCCTCATCAGCCAGGATAGCTTGATTCCAGTGGCACAGTGAGCCCGGGACCCACGTCTGGGCATACCCGGCGCACTTAGGCGAAAAAGCAAAAGACACACAATTTGATGGACGAAATCCTGAACAAATCAAAACATTCACCCCCAGTAAAGAGATCTGGGTTAAATCCATCATTCTTTTGCTCACCATGCCACCCCAGTTTAGACCTGGCCATATGCAAATCAGCCTTGACCCTGTGCCTCATGGGAACAGTCCAGCCCGAACTGCCAAGTCAGGTCCTCCCTGGACCGGAAACAAGCATCCTGGGACCGGTTTCAGGGTATGTCACCCTTCTTCAGCCAGGCTAGCTTGAATCCAGTGGCACAGCCATCACAGCCATGACAACATGCACATCTGCAGTCTAGCAAAAGGACTACTTGATGGTGCGATGCCCTCGATGGACAGCCCTTCTTAGCTATTGCATGCCAGGAATAACACGCAAAAGCCAATAGTTGAAGAGGAATGCCAAAAAGCCCACTTTCTTCATAATTCTTGTTAAAAATGTAAGAGATGATTTATTTATTTGAAAGGTTTTATATAGCGCGAACATGACCCATCAGGGTATCCGAGCGCTGTAGACAAAAGCAAGCAAGACAAACAGGAGAAGGTAAAGAATAGCCCAAGTCATGGGAGGTATACAGCAGTATAAAATGCATTGTATAACATTACAAATAGTGCAGTAAACAAGAAGTACAGTGTGTTTGGGTGGCTTCAGGGCTATTATTGCAAGTAGCTATTCAAGAGCAACCCTTTGACTTCTTTTTTGAATGTGGGGATCGAGGGGTTAGTTCTGATTTCGGGAGGAGGAGAGTTCCATATTCTTGGAGCAAGACTAGAGAAGGATTGGTTGTAAGTTCTCTTTTTGTTTAATTTTTGAGGCTTCAGCAGTAGGTTATTAGAACTTCTTAGGGCTCGGTTTAAACCAGATAGTTCAAGTTTTTTTGCCAGATAGACTGGAGTGTTATAGTTAAGCGCTTTGTGTGTCAGGCAGGCTATCTTGAAACGCATCCTTGCTTCGAAAGGGAGCCACTTGAGTTGAATTAGGTCCAGTGTGATGTGATCACGTTTTCTAGAACCTGTGATGAGTCTGGCAGCAGAGTTCAGGATAGACCTTAAAGGGGCCAGACTAGGTTTGGGAAGCCCAGCCAGGCTCACAATTCCGTAATCTAAGCGGGAGATAACAAGGGACTGGACTTCAAGCTGCATGTCATTAGGAGGCAGGAATGGTTTGATTTTCCTCAAAGTGTTGAGTTAGTGATTGGCTCCTCTACTTGTTGCACTGATGTTGTCTTGCATGCTCAGGTGTTTGTCCAGCATTATGCCTACTGATCTGGTGGAATCCACAACATGTGGAGAGCAATTGAAGGCTGTTAGTTGTTTGAGCCAATCTTGAATGGGGTAGGATGATTGTGGGGGGCAATCAGGAGGAATTCAGTCTTGAGGGTATTTAGCATAAGGTGACTGTGAGTTAGCCAATGTTGAGTTTTCACAATAACATGAAGTCTTGCAAACAGCTGAAGCCTTTTGTTGCCAGACTTGCACAAACATCCTATTGCTTGGTAATACTGAGTGTGCGCACAGGGCCGAAGGAAAATAATTACAAGTTGGGCAATTTGTGGTCATTTGTTAGGTGAAGAGTGGCTGTATGCTTGTTATCGATGTTATGTTTAATTAGTATGGATGTATTATTTTGTTAAATGAGGCAGTGCCATTGCTGTACGAATATTTTGTTTATGTAGAATGGTAGTGCACTCACTAACCCTTTGGTGAAGAGGGTGACTGCATTTATTGAATTGACCTCCTATTTGCTATGTATTTCTTCTATAATGCACGAAGGTCTGCAAACTGTCTAAAAAAACCTGTCTGATTTTCTTACTAGAGGCTTGTTGATACCTCTCAAAGAAGGCATTGAAGCGTGTGAGTGGGCGTTGTTGCAACTACCAGAACTTGGTGTTAACAAAGTACTCATTTTGGAATTATTGATGTTCTGTTTACAGCATAGTTATTTACAATGGAAGGATGACTTTTATCTCCAGATAAGCGGAACCTCCATGGGTTTTTCCGGGGCTCCTTCGTACGCAAACACCTTCATGTCCAAATTTGAACTTGATCATATTTTCACAGATGATGTATGGAGCACGAATCTGGCTTTTTATACCAGATTCATTGACGACATTTTTCTTATTTGGAATAGTACAGAAGAACTTCTGCGATCCAAAATTCCCGAACTGAATTCAAAAAATGAGCGCATCAAATTTACTCATAACATCAGTGATACGAGTGTGGCATTTCTTGATGTATCAATCACAAAAGTGAATAATAAACTACAAACGACTGTGTATACCAAACCTACGGACAGGAACAGTTTGTTGTTGTTTTCAAGCTTTCACCCACCATCGTTACTACAAAATTTACCATACTCTCAGATGTTACGAACCAAGAGAATAGTATCTAACAATGATGAGTTGGAATTGGTTTTGGATGATCAATGTAAGAAGTTTAGACAACGAGGTTATCCACAAACATCATTGACTAAAGCATTGATTACAACGCAACCCTTGAAACGTGATGAGTTACTAGTGTCGAAACCGAAGATTGTACAAAATCGACATGTGTTCGTATCTAAATTCTCAACCAAATCATCCACCATTAAAAAGATTATCAAATCTAGATGGGAATTACTGAAACATGAACCAGACTTCAATGGTTTGTTTGCGGACGAGCCATTGTTCGCATACACACGCAGTAAAAACATCAAAGAAATATTGTCACACAAATATGAATTGAATTCTGATAAATACATGGGGATGCGCAGATGCTATAACTGTGTCAATTGCAACAATGTAATCCCAGGCAATAGTTTTAATCACCCACATTCAGGGAAACATATTGGATTCAGGTATAACAGAGATTGCAATTCTAGCTACGTAATCTATACGATTAAATGTCCGTGTGGGTTATTATACGTAGGGAAAACATCACGAAAAGTGAAGGTACGCATATCAGAACATAAAAGCACAATTCGCACACAGAACATCAAATCCCACTTGGTAGTACATTGGTTAGAGCACAAGCATACAATTGCGCAATTAAGATATACTGTGTTAGAACTATTAACTTGTAAAACTGGTTGTGACAATTCCAAACTGTTATCACAAAGGGAGGTGTGGTGGATCAAAATGTTACAGACAATGATGCCAGGTGGTCTCAATGACAAATTGGAGATGTTATGTTTTTTTTGATGATCGTATTTTGTTTCATTGTCCTTTTCAGATTGTGAACGCATGGTTTTCGTACGGCAACCATAATAGTTTTTTAATTTTCTCCAGGTGGTTTCGCTGTCATTATTTATTTCATTTTTTATTTTTTTCATGTGATTCACTTTTTGGCACGTTGGAGATTTTTTACTTTGTTGCTTTTAGCGCACTCGCAAGGCTCGTGGTTATTGAGGTATTGGTAATGATTAGAATATCTTTATTATGGTTTTGCTGTTTAACAGTATATTTGAAGAATCGTTTTTGCATACAATCACTAGTAGTGTGGTTTGATTACACTTATGGCAGTGTGTGTTTACGAGTTGTGTGTCGATATTGTTGTATACATCCATGGGAATCATTTCACGGTCATCTGATTGTCGAATCATTGGGGCATATAGGTTTATTTGACAATTGTTGATTCTTGGTTATTTACATGTTTCATTTTTACTAGCTAGTCATCATATTACGGAGATAATCTTGAGCAGTCTGTGGTGTTACCTTGTTCGTATCTTTCATACTAGTTTCGGTATTTACTGGCCCAAGATGGCGATCACAGTTTTCTCCGAGTGAGTCTCTTTTTTATTTTTACTCACACACGGGCATGTTTTCACCCGGAAGAGCATTGTGGTAACGCTCTTAAACAACAGCAGATATGCACCTGGCATGCAACGCGCCAGTTTGGAAGACGCGATAGCCTTGTGGAGTTTTTAGGCGTTTCAGTTCCCGATTTACTGGTGAGTGGTATTTACGCGTTCAGCTCTACAAGTTTGGTGTACAGCGAGGAGTTAGACCGAGATTAGTTTCGGCATAGTGAGGAGCTAAACTAAGATTAGATTTCATGTCTTGGTTTCAGGTGGGGATATTTTTGGAGTATCGAGACGAGGTGAATTCGAACGTTTAATTCCAGCATCTGGGAAGGTTATACACAGGAACATCCAGGCAAATGTAAGTTTTGTGATTGGACGCACGTGACAGAGTCTATGAGTAATAATTTAGAATCATATTACGAGCCGGAGTTCACATTGGGCATCATGTTCTGGTTTTATGAGTGAATACTTTTGGAATATTGAAACGTGGCAATTAACACACTCGAACGGCCGCTATTTGGAGTATAGGGGTAAGCTTCCCTTGGGAGTTTGTAGTAGGTAGGTTTGTAGGTACTCACAACAGTGGAGTTTATGCAGGTTGTGATTGAAGTATTTAATGTATATGAACGGACTCATGGCCTTACAATATGTTCATTTAGTGAAACACGTATTTTATATTATCAGGCTTGTGGCAGTAAGATATTGCTGTTGTCTTTTCCAGCTTTTCACTCATCGTTCTTCGTTTTTAACTTCATGATTAGTGTGGTTTTGATACCTCAGTTCATAGTAAGTGATTATAGCCTATTTCATTCGTTGTCGATTTGACATTCACTGAGTTTCACGTTTTAGCGGGTTTGGAGCACAGGTGTAGTGTAGATTCTATGGTTACACCATATCTTTTTTATTAGTTTTCTTTGATCACGGGTGACTGGTGAATTCTTTCTACTCTGGCTTTTTCATTCTGGTGAAGTGGTTTTAAGCACAACTTTTCTGGATTTCGTTATGCACACGATTGTCATCTAGCATAATTATTTTTATGTTTGATTACAATTTTGATCTATGTTTTCTTTTTTTCTTGCATTGCCGTATGCAAACACATGTGCAGGCATGTTTATTCCTCCACTGAGCATTAAATGCGTTTCTTGAAACAGACTGTTTATGTTCACAACATTGAGTTTAAAATGGTTGATATGACGTTTTTTCTTACAGTGGCCCCTGAAGAAGGGATGGAATCAATCCCGAAATGCATTGGGCTGGGCTGGGTAATAGAGTTGTAATTTGCAACGATATTATTGATGAGAGTGTATCATGTTTTGATTTTTTTCAAAAATTGCTTTGAACTTTGTTGAGCATTTAATCAGACAGCATGTTTTGCTGCAACTAAAAAAGATTTTTTCAAGGATTTTGTGGTTTAACATTAAATCAGAGTGTAAGATACTGAAAGATATAGTTTATTGTTCGTTGTTTACGACTGTTTAAGTGTTGATTCATATATCTAAGCTGTGCATCCAGTACACTGGTGATCATTCACCAGACAAGTTATTTGCAATTAGAGGCTGGCTGCCTCACACTGGGTAGCACGCAATCCTGTGGTAGTTATTCAGCATTATCATATCTTTCGCTTAATAGGTGTGCACTGACTTCACATACAAGTGCACTCACTAACCCTTTGGTGAAGACGGTGACTGCATTTATTGAATTGACCTCCTATTTGCTATGTATTTCTTCTATAATGCACGAAGGTCTGCAAACTGTCTAAAAAAACCTGTCTGATTTTCTTACTAGAGGCTTGTTGTGACATCACGAGATACCTATAATAACACATTTCCATAGCTGATCTGTTTCGCTAAAATGAAGTGTTTAGCATAGAGGAGATGTATATGGCAGCATCATAATGTTCACTATACAAAGGTCGAAATCTCTGCATGTTACCACACGTTCTGAATTATATGTTTTTTTTAAAGTGACTTGCATTTAACTGCTTTTGTTTTTCAACATACTACTTGTTGCATATTGGGGTTTTTATGCAACGGGTTTGCACTTATTCTACCAATCCATAGCCACAGTCTTTCACGTGAAGGTGCGAGAGACCAAGCCTTTAAGCCTCTGGGAAATGGTAAGTGGAAAGCCATCTATTACAACAAATAAAATACCCTCTGTCATGCGTTAAAATGATAAGCTACTCATTCCAGAGGTCCATGACTTTGTAAAAGTACTCTGCCTTCTTCCTCGTTTTTAGGTCGAGCCTGGGCAGCGCATGATGTATTGTGGTAAGGCATACAAGCTCCGCCCATTTCCCCGCCCATCTTTTTAATTGGCTCCTATTACTGTCCTTGCTAAATGGTTGCTTTTCATTTGTGAATAGGCTTGTTAGTCCCTCCTTGGGACCGCCTTGTCTGCATTTGTTACCTGCCATAACAACTGGATTTTTTACTGGTGTTTTTACACGGTCTGCTTTTTTGTTTCACTTTGGGTGAAAGCGCCATACGCGCTTTCACTTTAATGTTGGCCGCGCCCCTTTGTTTAGACGCTGCTCACTGTAACCTGAATATGCAAGCAGTGTCTAAAAAAAGGGGAGCGCCAACCATTAAAGTGGTTGCGCATTTGCGAGAGTTTGTAGGACTAGAGATCTTCACACTAAAGATGAAATCGTTGTGTATCTTTCCACACAAACGGACTGCAGACATTTTGTACAGTGATTTACTTTAAACTGTGTATAAAACATGAACAGGGGTGGGAGCACACCGCTTCACCTCCCAGGCAAGGTTCGCCCCAGTCATTGTGGTAAATGCAGTCTCTTGTTTCTTTGCTTTGCTAAAATATTTTCGAGTGTTCCGCCAGAGTTGGCGCAGATAGTGCTGATCTCTAGACACGTGTTTCTGGTTCTTTAACCGTCATCAGTAGAGATTACAGTCTTCAAATTAGGGGTTTGCTGGGTAGGCTGCCAAACATCACATCAGGTCAAGTACCTCTCACTGGCGCGCGGGTGCTTCTTCCACGAGCTCGTCAGCTCAAATGACTCACAGGAGTACTTTTAAACAGGAACAGGGATGGGAGCACACCGCTTCACCTCCCAGGCAAGGTTCGCCCCAGGCATTGTGGTAAATGCAGTCTCTTGTTTCTTTGCTTTGCTAAAATATTTTCGAGTGTTCCGCCAGAGTTGGCGCAGATAGTGCTGATCTCTAGACACGTGTTTCTGGTTCTTTAACTGTCATCAGTAGAGTTTACAGTCTTCAAATTAGGGGTTTGCTGGGTAGGCTGCCAAACATCACATCAGGTCAAGTACCTCTCACTGGCGCGCGGGTGCTTCTTCCACGAGCTCGTCAGCTCAAATGACTCACGGGAGTACTTTTAAACAGGAACAGGGGTGGGAGCACACCGCTTCACCTCCCAGGCAAGGTTCGCCCCAGGCATTGTGGTAAATGCAGTCTCTTGTTTCTTTGCTTTGCTAAAATATTTTCGAGTGTTCCGCCAGAGTTGGCGCAGATAGTGCTGATCTCTAGACACGTGTTTCTGGTTCTTTAACCGTCATCAGTAGAGATTACAGTCTTCAAATTAGGGGTTTGCTGGGTAGGCTGCCAAACATCACATCAGGTCAAGTACCTCTCACTGGCGCGCGGGTGCTTCTTCCACGAGCTCGTCCGCTCAAATGACTCACGGGAATACTTTTAAACAGGAACAGGGGTGGGAGCACACCGCTTCACCTCCCAGGCAAGGTTCGCCCCAGGCATTGTGGTAAATGCAGTCTCTTGTTTCTTTGCTTTGCTAAAATATTTTCGAGTGTTCCGCCAGAGTTGGCGCAGATAGTGCTGATCTCTAGACACGTGTTTCTGGTTCTTTAACCGTCATCAGTAGAGATTACAGTCTTCAAATTAGGGGTTTGCTGGGTAGGCTGCCAAACATCACATCAGGTCAAGTACCTCTCACTGGCGCGACCTGTAGCCAATGTAATGAGGCTTTATCAATGCCCAGATAAAGGGAACACCCCCTCCCCCCCAATCTTATTGACCAAGCGGCCCCATTTCATATGAAAGAGTAAAGAGGAAGAGACAGTAGATTTAAGCTTTTAGCGGGTAAGGGAAAGATGTGACCATGAAATATAAAGAATTATATTCCCTGTGCAATACACTAAAAGTATATTGCTAGTCGCCTTCGAGTTCCAAGACACTTTCCTGGTTTTCAAATTTTCCTTTATATGGTCACGAAATAATTTGGTGACTTGCGATGCCCTTATGATGTATAGTAGAGGTACTTGCGTGCATATACATCTCTTTATATGTCACTTGTTCGTACGCCTGCAAGGCCTCTACTCTCATCCCCACTTTCCAGTAGAACTAAGTTTTCACCCAGCACTTCACCTCGACATCCACAGTCCCTGGTGACGGTCTAACAATACAGCTTAGAGGGTCTGAAGGCCTGCTGAAGAGATCTGTGTACAACCCGCTGGTAAAAGTGTCCTATGCTAGTAAGACATCACATTTCACTAAAGAACCTGCTTTAGATGTCAGTGTGAAATCTGTATAGCACAGTCCCCATCTTAATATAAGGACTCTTTGGTTTAATGTACCTGCTCTAATGATTCATGTACACCCTGTAGGTCACAGGTTTCTATCCTTTTAAAATCGCCCAATGAGTTTAATGTACCGATTCCAAACCGGTAATCTTCATTACTCTGATAACCCTTCCTCGTCCCAGTATAAAGAAGCGAGCCAACCTCCCCCCAGTCACCACCTGGCCTAACTAATTTAAGAATTTAAAAAAACCTATGCACTTCCGCCTCTCACACGTCCTTTCCCATAAGGCCTCACCTGTCACCTGGAGCCCTAAAGTGGCGGTAGACCCTCGGCGCCCCTTGACGTCACCATGTACTGGGAATCCAGTAGCGACAGTGGGATGTAGGGTATTGGAATTATGAAGATCGGGGCATTACCTCGTCAACGCTTTCCTTGCCCTAATACTTACTATAACGAGGATATACTAGAGCAGAAGACCTGTGATGTGATGCCCAAGAAAGCACACAACTCCAAAGTAATGCAATACAGCCAGTCCGAAAAATACGATCACATTACAAGATTGGTTCTCTTCGGAAGAGCAGCCTTAATTACTCTGGACCCAAGATCTAGATCTGCAGACCACACAGCACCCTTATGGAAGGAGCAACCGTGAAAGCAGGATCTCCTAAGACCCCCCCCCCCTTTTAGGGCTCCAGGCGAGAATGTGGGACTTGAGAGGGAAAGGAGTGGGAGAGGGGACAGGGGTAGTTTTCTTATAACTTCTAGGTCACGTGGTGGGAGGTGAGCTCACCACCTCATTATAGTAAGTACTGGGGCGAGGAAAGGGTTTAGGAGGTAATACATTATTTGGTACAGGTATCTTTGGAAAATCTGTCAGTCACAGGTTTGAATTCTTGCAATTTAGCTTTTCATTCTTCTACAGTTTCTAGAATGAGCACCATCGACACATTTTCTGTGGTAAAAATAACATCAAATATTAAAAAGTAAATTAGCTTTACCATTAAAACCATGGTAGCCAGGCTCTGTGTACTAACCTGTTTCTTGCAGACATTTGTGTGTAAACTGTAGATAACTGGTTGTAGTTCATGCAAGAGCAATGTAGCACATACATATGCCTATGCATATGTTCTTGATAATATTGTCACCGTTGCTGGACTTGCATGTGAACATTCTACTATATGAAACTCATATGTTTTTATGCATTGAAAAATCATACTGACTGATTAAGCATTTTTTGCATAATGATTGGTATTTGTATGTCATTATGAACAATATATATTCTGATTCAGTCAACATTCAATGTTTATACATTTTGCATGTATGTTTACCATTTGTTTATTTCAATTCCCATTTATTGCTCACGTAAGGTCACGTTACATTATCCTCCTTTTGATTCCAATTTATTTTTAAATAACGTTTTAGTTACCTCCAAAAACCAATCCTTTGAGAGTACCTTTTCTATATTTATGTTCCTGTACCCAAGCTCTCAAGAGGTTATTGGGTAGCCCTGTTATATTTCCTGGTTTCAGTTTGAAGTACAAACTGCTCAGATATTATTTTTAAGCGGATTTATCTCTGCCAGTTGAACAAGTACTGGGGCACACCCCAATGTTAAGCTGAATTGCAGTTGTAGAATCCCATGAGACTTCCCTGGATATGGGGATAAAACTAGAGAAGACTATCTGATACAGACTTCGAGCTGCAGATTCCTTACCTTAGAATATTCCCCAGGTGTCAGACTGGATCTGGAATTTTTTTTAGCTCTAACCCTGCTTGCCAGTAGGTAGCGTTGTTTGGCTCAACATCAGCATCATGTGTGCCGGAATTGATGTGTGTGGTGCCTGTATAGGCGCCACCCCAGCTCGCAGTAATTTTCTTTCTGTGCTAGTCAACGCAGATCCGGAAAGCTTTTTTCGAGAACATCTCCAATTACATCTCCTGGTGTGTCAGGGATGTCCCCTAGGAAGCCAATAGGCTTTAAACCATGTGGTGCCTGTCACAGGCAGATTTCTGTGACAGACCCTCATTTGGTTTGCCTATGGTGCTTGGAGTGTGACCACAACTCCAAGACCTGCTAGGACTGCTGTGCCATGAATCCCAAGGCCCTGAGGGAACAGCCCCTGAAGCTCCTCACTGCCCAACATCAGTTGACTCTGTGACGCTCTTGATCCTGGCCGCATGGAAGGTCCCTGGACCGCTCGCAGAGCCGCTCCCAATGATTGTTGTCTCGATCATCTCACAAGAGGTGAAAGAAGTCGAAGCGGTCTTCGACTTCTCCGTGCCGATCCAGGTTACTGGACCTGGAACAGGGGCATTGGCACTCTAGGCCTCGCACCGCGGTGGAGCCCATGCCAGAGTAGGCTTCATGCCTCCCAGGGTTTCCCACAGCCGAAGCAACCACTGCCCAACTCAAAGAGTGGTATGAGGCAATGCACCTCATATTTGGACAGCCTGATCCATCTGGAGCACCTTCGGGCCCCATGCGTGCGGTAGGGGCCCATACCGGTTCTCCACCGGTGGGTCCGTCGTGGGCGCCAGTTAAGCCCCTTGAATCCGGTGCTGGATCCGGAGAGGTGCCGACCATGACCTTTCTTGGCGCCCGCTTCAGTGCTGTGGCTCCTGGCACGGCTGATGCCCCACGTCGGTGCAGGTGTCATCGTTATACCCGACTGCAACACTGAGCTGGATGGGTGTTGCCCGACTCCGGGTCTGACTGGTACCATGCCTTCTGAACCAGTGCCTTTTTCCTTCGACAGGCCTGGAGAGGGTGACGGTTGGGAGGGGTCAGAGGACCCGTATGGTTACCATCATCCCACTGATGACACAGAGGACAACCTGTACGAGGAACTGGTGGATGCCAGTGGTTTGGACACCTCACCAGACACTGACCTGGTCTCTCCCACTACTGGCGCTACAAAGGAGGGTGTCTCATTTGCGATGGCCGTGTGGAGGGCAACTAAGATCTTGAACCGTCAGTTGCCCACAGTAGCAGTCAAGACGAATGTCTGGCGAGAAGTGCTTCAGCCAGGAGTCACCCCTTCTGAAGCCTTACTTCCATTCAATGAAGCTCTTACAGATATCCTCTTGGGGGCCTGGCCCAAGCCCTGCACAGGGGGTCCTGTGCAGAGAACAATTGCCATTGCCCCACTCTTGGGGACCCCAGTTTCCTCACTCAGCATCCCAGCCCGAAGAGCTTGGTGGTCCAAACCTCCACTTCTAGGCCTGGTGCGTTCCCACCCGCTCCACTGGATATGGAATCCAGAAAGTTGGTACTCCAAAAGGTTGGATACCTTCAGTAAGAAGATTCTCTCTTCCTCCAGCCTAGCACTGTGGTCGGTGAACACAGTGTGCTTTTTGGGCCAATATCAACACACACTGTGGGATTTGGTTGCACATGAGCTGCCTATGGTCTCTGAGGAGGCCCAAGCCATACTCTCTCAAGCTATTGCTGACAGGCAAGATGCAGCAAAGTTCACCATCAAGTGTGGGTTGGCATGACGGACTTACTGGGGAGCGCAATTTCATCATCTGTGGCACTGAGATGCCATGACTGGCTGAGAACCACTGGCTCCTTGGGGAATATTCAAGCTTCACTCATGGACATGCCCTTTGATGGCTCTCGCCTCTTTGGTGAGAAGGCGGACTCAGTACTAGAGTGCTTTAAGGACAGCAGAGCTATGGCCATGTCCTTGGGCCTGTCCAACCCCAGTCTGCCTTTCACCCTTTCCGTAGCTACAGTAGGGGCAATCAACTGCGTCCTTTCCGGCCCAGCCACCAAGGCCAACAGGCTTCCCAGCTTTTTCGTGGCTGTGGAAACGGTTCCCACATATCACATGGGGCCACCACCCAGAGGTCGGGTCAGTCCTCCTCCTCCCTTCAGCAGCGGCAGCCTCCAAACCCCTTTCTTTTGCCCTTATACCATTATGGGCACCCAATGGGGGGGCATGATTCACCAGCACCTGCTTTACTGGAAGCCTATAACACCAGACAAGTGGGTTTTGCAAATTGTGTAGAGTGGCTAATCCACCCTCTTTCTGAAAACCCCTCCACACATGCCACCCACTTACGACTGGCTGATGGAGGACCATTTCTCTTAGCTCCATCAGGAAGTGTTGGTTCTTTTGGTCAAGGGAAGCCACTGAGAGGGTGCCGGCATCAGAAGTAGATCATGGTTGCTATTCCTTCTTTTTTCTGCTGTCCAAAAAGGACAGAGGCCTTCGTCCTATACTAGGCTTGTGCCTTCTCAATCTCCTTCTCAAACAGGAGACATTCAAAATGCTCACCTTAGCTCAGGTCCTGTATGCCCTGGACCCTGGAGACTGGATTATGGTGTTGGACTTGCAGGACGCATATTTCTACATCCCTGTCCGGCCTACCCAGAGGCACTTTTTGTGGTTCACGATGGTCCAAGAGCACTTTCAGTTTGCTGTGCTCCCCTTTGGCCTCACTAGCGCCCCTTGGTTGTTCATGAAAGTGATGGTGGTAGTTGCAGCACATCTGAGGAGATCAGGGGTACCACTCTTCCCCTACCTCAACGATTGGCTGTTGAAGGTGGGCTTGCCCCAAGCAGTCATCTCCCAACTCAAGACTACGGCGAACATCCTGCACTTGCTGGAGTTCACTAGCAACATGCCGAAGTCATACCTGACAACATCGGCAGAATCGAGGCTATTCAGAACACAGTGTAGTTTTAGGCCTATCCTCCTAAATGGCGAGTCCAGGATATTCAGGCTATGATACTGATGTTTCAGTCTCTATCATGGATTTCGATGAGACTGACTCTAAAGCTGGTGGAACTCATGCCACCTGCATTCTTCTTGTGACACATGTCTGTTGGCATATGAGGGCTCAGCAGTGGGAACTGAAGTTCCAGTGGGCACAGCATCAGGGGAATCTCTCTGCCCTGGTCCAGATTTCGGAGGGGACTGCAAAAGACCTGCAGTGGTGGCTGATGAACCACGATTGACGTGGCAGACCTCTCTCTGTTCCCCAACCAGAGCAGACTGTAGTGACAGATGCATCACTCCAGGACTCTGGTCTCCAATAAAGTCAGGGCTTCACATCAACCTGCTCGAGCTCTGGGCAATCCAGTTGGCATTGGAAGCCTTTCTTCGTTCATTGAAGGGAAGGCTACTTCAGGTGTTCACGGGCAACACCACCGCCATGTGGTATTGCAACAAACAGGGCGGTAAGGTCATGGACCTTTTGCCTCTGGACTTGGCTGGAATGTCAAGGCATTTCCCTGGTGGTTCAACACCTGGTGGGCTCTCTGAACGCCAGGGCAGACAAACTCAGCTGTCAATGCCCAGCAGATCACGGATGCACACAGTGCTTAATTTGTAAAATATTAAGTGCCAGGGCTCTGACCAGGAGTCCACTGCAGCTTGCAAGCCAGGTCCTCCCTGGACCTGAAACAGGCATCCTGAGACCGGTGTCGGGGCATCACCCATCATCATTCAGGCTAGCTTGAATCCAGTGGCGCAGTGAGCACGGATGGCATCTCCATCTAGAGTGGTGAGAGCCTTGGTTAGATCTGTTAACCACCCCAGAGAACGCACAATGTTAGCAGTTTTGCATGCTTGAATTTCCAAGGCGGTTCTTGCTCTGAGACTCTTTTTGACTCATTAATTCTTGTGGCTCAGGATTGCACACGGAGAGTCTGTTACCCTGAGCTTCTGAGCATGACAATCGGTCGTCCTTTCAGACTGCCCCTTCGGGAGGATCTTCTGTCTCAGCAGCAGGGCAAGGTTCTGCACCCAAACCTGCACACAGAACGCATTCATGCTTTTGGAGATTGAGTCCTGACAGCTTTTGACCTTCCTCCCGACGTCGGTGATGTTATCTTGGCAGCCAGGCATCCCTCCACCAAGACGGAATATGCCTGCTGTTGGGGCAAGTTTGTGGCATGGTGTGTATCCAAGGATATCTATCCTCTTTCTGTGACCTTATCCCAAGTTCTTTTGTTTGATCTTTCCTGGGGCGTCTGGTAGCCTTAGAAAGTGGTGGGGTGAGCAAAGTGCCCCAATGCTTTCCAAAAACCTAAGTTAAACAACCCCTGGCTCCAAAAGTCAAAAACAACCAATCCCTCCCTCCAAAAGCCCAAATAAAAACAACCCCTCCACCCAAAACCCCTAAAAAAAACATAAACACTAACTTAATCATTACTTACATGCATTACATATTCCTAATAAATAAAATAAAATAAAATTGTACTTACCCACAAGCTCCATGTCCTCCTCGGTGTTCCTCTGCAGTCTAGTGCATGAAGGATGATCCCCTAACCAATCCAGACGCTGCTCTGGTAACCAGCATGAGAGCAGCGCCAGGATTGGATGGAGCAGGCTGGCTAGGCGCTCCTTCTGGAGGCCTGTGCTTGGTCTACACCCAGCTGTCTAAGACAGTTTGGTGGAGAGTTTCAAAGTGCCCATGTCACTTTGGCTGGCGCAAGACAGCCGGCCGAACTGACATGCGCACTTTGGAGCGCCCACTCAGCCCCTGCTCCAGTCCTCTGCTGCCAATCAGCAGCAGAGGGCACGTTCCCATTTCTTCTGGCTTGGGGGCAGGCTGGTGGCTGTGGCGCTCCACAGTGAAAAATAAAATGGCAACAAAATCATTTCATTGCCATTTTATATTTCATGTTTAGCGAGGTTCGTAGCGGCGTGGGGGAGGTGACGCTCCCCTGCCCTAATGAAGAAATCGTAGCTGGTTCTTTCACTTGCACAGCAGGGCTATGATCTGGGCACTGTTATGGGTTACTCATCTGCCATTTCAGCATTTTTGCAGTTGCCTTACTTCCTTGTGCAAGTCACCTGTTGTGAGTAGATTCCTCCAAGGCTTTCAACACGTTTCCTATCAGGCCCTTTATCATGCCCTAATGGGTTCCTAATTTGGCCCTCACTTTTCTCATGTGACCGCCACTTGAGCTGCTGCACAACTGTTCACTTTACCTGCTTACCATCAGACGGCTTTCTGGTGGCCATAACATCTGATAGAGACTTCTAAATACAGATTCTTTGCCTTGGAATATTACCTAGGTGTCAGACTGGATTTGGAGGTTTTTGGTGCTAGTAGGTGGCATTGTTTGGCTCTGTGTGGAGTTGTCAGCCTAAACACCCCTAACCCCTAAAAATACACTTATCACTGAATACCCTTACCCCATAACCCCAAAAACACCCTTACAACCCAATATCCTTACCCACTCTAAACCCTAAAAATACCCTTACCACCCCATGCTCCTACCCACCCATAAACCCTAAAAATACCCCTCAGCACCCTACACCCCTAGCCACCCATAAACCCTAAAAACACCCTTACAACCAAATACCCTTACCCACTCTAAAGCCTAAAAATACCCTTACCACCCAATACTCCTACCCACCCATAAACAGTAAAAAATACCCTTACCACCCTATACCCCTACCCACCCATAAACCATCTGTTATTATCCTATGCACTTACCTACCCCTAAACCCTAAAATACCATTCCCACACTATACCCCTACCAACCCCTAAACTCTAAAAACACCCTTGCAACCCAATACCCTTACCCACCCTTAAACCCTAAGAATACCCTTCCCACCCCATGCCCCTACCCACCCCTAACAATACCCTTCCCACGTTATACCCCAAAAATCCCTTATTACCCTATGCCCTTACCTACTGCTAAACCTTAAAATACCCTTACCACCCTATACCCCTACCAACTCCTTAACCTTAAAAACACCCTTACAAACCAATACCCTTACCTACCTCTTAACCCTAAAAATACTGTTACCACCCCATGCCCATACCCACCCCTAAACACTAAAGATTCCCTTACCCCACTATACCCCTACTAACCCCATATATATATATATATATATATATATTCACTGAAAAAAACCATAGGTTTCAGGCACGTTATAGTTAGAAATTAGCATTTAAAAAACCTTAGAAATTCACTGAAAAAACCATAAGGTTTTAGGGACAGTTATAGTTAGTTGGACATTGCATTCGTACAAAACCCGTGAAATTCCCCCATTATAGTTAGTTCAGGTAACTATAACTCGCGCCCCCGCAATGCACTGCTGATGACGTCACATATTACATCACTCATGACATGGTCAGTGACATCACTGATGACATCACTGATGACATCTCAAATCACATCACTGATGACATCATCCAGTGACTGTGTGTTTCTGTAAAGTTTAAATATGTTTAATATATATAGGGAAAGGCGTATTGAAGAATGAGTGGGTGTAGAAGCGCCTGAATGGATGATTTAGTAGGTGCGTGACTGAGTCTATAAGTGAGTGATAAAACGTATCTTACTGGATGCATGGGTGAGTGACTAAACTGTGTGAATGTCTGTATCCGTTTGTCTGTTGTTGTGTAAGCAACTGCATGGGTTTCTGACTAGCTAAATGAGTGTCTATATGGGTTATGGATTGGTTCTCTGAGTATCTGTATGGGTGCCTCAGTGTTTGTGTGGGTGGGGTGTGTGTGACTCTGTGCATAGATGTGTGAGTGGGTGATTCACTGGGTGCATGGTTTCAAGAGTGCGTCTGTGATGGACTGTATGGGTGGGTGAGTGTGTGTAGGGTGTGTAAGTGATTGAATGTATATCTCAGTGGTACATGTGTGAGTAACTACATATGTGAAAGGCAGTATATATGTGTGTTGGAGTATATAAATGGCTATAAGTGAGAGTGTGTGATTGTGAGAGTGGCTATATGGATGAGTGTGTGCTTGCATCAGTGATTGCATAGGAGCGTAAGAATGTGCTAGTATTTTTATGAGTAAGTGAGCTGGTGTGTATAACTGTATAGGTGAGTAAATTGGAGTGTGATTAATTATTTGCATGACTGACTAGGTGTGTGAGTACCTCTATGGATGAGTTGCGTTGTGTGAGTGTTTATATAGGTGTATGAGTGCATATGATAGTCCTGTACTGAGTGACTGTAAGTATGAGTGACTGTACGGGTGAGTGAGTAGATGTGTGTGTGTAGACCTAAGAATCAGTGAGTGGGTATGTACTTATTGGTATTGGAGTGTGTATGGTTTTGAGAATGGCAGTCTGTAATTTAGAGTGGGTGTATCAAAACTTATATTAGGGTGTGAGAAGATGCATTAAATTCTCACATGGATGATGTCATCAGTGATGTCATCAGTGATGTCATTTGAGATGTCATCAGTGATGTCATCAGTGATGTCACTGACCACCATGTCATGAGTGATGTAATATGTGACGTCATCAGCAGTGCATTGCGGGGGCGCGAGTTATAGTTACCTGAACTAACTATAACGGGGGAATTTCACGGGTTTTGTACGAATGCAATGTCCAACTAACTATAACTGTCCCTAAAACCATATGATTTTTTCAGTGAATTTCTAAGGTTTTTTAAATGCTAATTTCTAACTATAACGTGCCTGAAACCTATGGTTTTTTCTGTGAATTTCAAAGGTTTTTTAAATGCTAATTTCTAACTATAACGTGTCTGAAACCTATGGTTTTTTCAGTGAATTTCAAAGGTTTTTTAAATGCTAATTCCTAACTATAACATGTCTGAAACCTACGGTTTTTTCAGTGAATTTCAAAGGTTTTGTAAATGACAATTTTTAAATGTATTAATTGTTATATTTATTTTTTCATACTGATTTACTACATTTTTAGAAACAATTTTTTTTACATATTTTATTTTTAAATTACATTGTAATTACATTATACATTACAAAAATACTTTCTCAGAATGAATTACTTTAGTTTAAATACTTTGCACATAGGCAATAGACTTTTAAGTACAGTAGTTACAGTTGTTGCAATGGGCAACACATTTTCAAACACAATGCAACATTCAGCTCAATGTGAATTTCTAGTTAAATGCAATTAGTTACTTTATGGATTACTTTTCTAACCACAGGACTGGATCCTAGATTCAATCCTGGGACATCTCCTGTAAACAGTTGAGTAAAAGCGTTTTGGTTACAGTAGTGATTTTTAAGGAATATTATTGTATTTTAAAAGTTGACACTTAGAAACTTTTTCTCATAGAATCACCAATGTTATCCTATGGAAGGAAATTCACTTAGCAGGTAAAAACTGTTATCGTTACTTTTTCTTACTCAGTTTTGGATCCTGGATCCAGCACTGGTGCATCTCCTGTAAACAGTTGAAAGAATGCGTTTAAGTCATACAGGCGATTTTTAAGGAATATTTGTAGTTTGTGAAAATCGACACTTTGAAACTTTTCTGCTGAAAACCAGACAATGGATTCCTATGGAAGAAAATATAAGTTACTGGTAAGTACGGTTAAAATTACTTTTCAGGGTCAGTGCTGGGCTAAAAGATGCAGCACTGAGGTCTCTCCTGATAACAGGTGAGTAAATCGGAATTCGTATTTCGGCTGATTTTAGAGGAATATTTTAAAGTTCCAAAACTCCACACTTAGAAGAATTTCCAAGTGAAACCAGTCAATGTTAGCCTATGGAAGGAAATTCAAGTTACTGGTAAGTACGGTTAAAATTACTTTTCAGGACCAGTACTGGGCTGAAAGATACAGCACTGAGGTCTCTCCTGATAACAGGTGAGTAAATCGGAATTTGTATTTCGGCTGATTTTAGAGGAATATTTGTATGTTTCAAAAATCAACACTTAGAAACTTTTTCAGCAAAAAGCAGGCAATGATATCCTATGGAAGGAAATTCAAGTTACTGGTAAGTACGGTTCAAATTACTTTTGAGGATCAGTACTGGGCTGAAAGATGCAGCACTGAGGTCTCTCCTGATAACAGGTGAGTAAATCGGAATTCGTATTTCGGCTGATTTTAGAGGAATATTTTAAAGTTCCAAAACTCCACACTTAGAAGAATTTCCAAGTGAAACCAGTCAATGTTAGCCTATGGAAGGAAATTCAAGTTACTGGTAAGTACGGTTAAAATTACTTTTCAGGACCAGTACTGGGCTGAAAGATACAGCACTGAGGTCTCTCCTGATAACAGGTGAGTAAATCGGAATTCGTATTTCGGCTGATTTTAGAGGAATATTTGTATGTTTCAAAAATCAACACTTAGAAACTTTTTCAGCAAAAAGCAGGCAATGATATCCTATGGAAGGAAATTCAAGTTACTGGTAAGTACGGTTAAAATTACTTTTCAGGATTAGTACTGGGCTGAAAGATGCAGCACTGAGGTCTCTCCTGATAACAGGTGAGTAAATCAGAATTCGTAGTTCGGCAGATTTTAGAGGAATATTTGCACAATGGTGAAGGGAGGGCGGGGCCTGAGGTGACATCTGTGCAAACGCGCCCCGTGGCGCGTTTTAAGTTGGGGGATTAAGTCCCCTTGAATCATGAGGGTCCCTAGGGGCCAACTAGCCCACCAGGAACCTCCAGTATGCGCCAGGGGGCTGCGTTGCAGAGACGTGTAGAGAGGCCACACCCCTTTACACCTCTCTGCAACACAGCTCTGTGGTGCTTTCTGGATGTACCTCTTGGGCTAGGTGGCCCCCAGGGACCCTCAGGATTGAAGGGGATTTAATTCCCCATCTTAAAACGCGCCACGGGGCCTGTTTGCACACATGTCACCTCAGGCCTCGCCCTCCCTCACCACTGTGCAAACGCGCCCCGTGGCGCGTTTTAAGTCGGGGATTAACTCCCCTTGAATCCTGAGGGTCCCTGGGGTGCAACTAGCCCACCAGCTACCTCCATTAAGCGCCACAGAGCTGTGTTGCAGAGAGGTGTAAAAAGGGGCGTGGCCTCTGTACACCTCTCTGCAAGGCAGCCCCCTGGCGCATACTGGAGGTTCCTGGTGGGCTAGTTGGCCCCCAGGGACCCCCAGTATTCAAGGGGAATTACTTCCCCTTCTTAAAACGCGCCAGGGGGCGCGTTTGCAGAGTACTGCAGGGAGGGGGCGGGGCCTCCGGCACGATGCCGTTTTTAAAAAAAAAAAAATTTATGGGAGGGGGGCTGCGTGGCCCCCCTTCCCTCGGCCACTTTTGGCCCCGGGGACCCCATCCCCCGGGGCCTGAGCATTTTTTTTTGTTTTATTTTAAAAAAAACGGGAAGGGGGCCGCGTGGCCCCCCTTCCCTGGGCCTCTATTGGCCCCGGGGACCCCATCCCCCGGGGCATGCCCTCTTTTTTAAATAAAAAATATGGAGGGGGGCTGCGTGGCCCCCCTCCCGGGCCACTTATGGCCCCGGGGACCCCATCCCCCGGGGCCTGGCCTCTGGTTGGGGACTGTGGGGGGTCCCCAAACCCCCCACAGTCCCGCCGGCTCCCCGTGTCCTATGGGAGCTGGCATTGCTTCCACATGGGGAGCAGCTAACATGCTGCTCCCCATGTGGAAAGCAATTGGTTTGCATTTTGAAGAGAGAGCAGGTTTCCTGCTCTCCTTTCAAAATGCAAACAAGTTTGCTATGACAGGACGGGAGCCGCGAGGCTCCCGTCCTGTCATAGCAAACAGCAGTGTCCCGGGGGTAGGCACCCCGGGACACTGCAGGAGCCGGCCCTGGGGGGTGGCGGTCCTCAGGGCCATCAAGGGCTCCAGGAGGGGGGCCGCGCGGCCCCCCTCCCTACATTTTGAAAGCCCCGGGGAGGTGGTGGTCCCCGGGGCTTTTCAATTTTCTTAGTGCCCCGGGGAGGTGGTGGTCCCCGGGGCATGTGGGGGGGCTGGAGCCCCCCCACACAGGTTTAAAAAAAAAAAAAAAAAAAAGCCCCGGGGGAGGTGGCGGTCCCCGGGGCTGCGGGAGGGCTCAGAGCCCTCCTGCACCATTTATGATAAAGCCCCGGGGGTGGTGGTCCCCGGGGCTTGGGGGCCCTTAGAGGCCCCCATATATAAAATAACCCCCTCAGCATGCCCCCGGGACTTAGCCCACCCGGGGGCAAATTTACATCGAAGCGCGGGAGACCGAGCTTCGATTTTTTTTTCCGGCAGGATTCGCGCACCCTGAGCGCATCCTGCCGATTTAAAAAAAAAAAAAAAATGCTTTTTTTTGCCCAGGGGGTCCTTGTGGGACCCCCTGAGCAGGCCTAGGGGGTTAGGGTGTTTCTACCCTGCCCCCTTTGTGCGCTTTGCGCACTTGTTTCTGTCCCTCGGTTCTACCGAGGGACAAAATGGCTGCCAACACTTCCTGAATCGGAATGTTGACAGCCAGCTGACAGCCAATTAGCAGACAGCTCGTGATCGGGAGGGTACGCGGATCCGACGCGCCCATAGATATATATGTGACTTTACTTGTGAATTTCTCAGGAACTACTGAACGGATTTACACCATTTAAGCAAAAGGCACCAGTCTGAACCAAGGGCTACCTCTTTGCCAAATTTGGTGTAATTCCGTTCAGCAGTTCGGGCTGTAGCTGCGACTAAAGGTTCCTATGGAAAAATGAATGGGGAAAACGCGTTTTGGGACCCCCCTTTTTTCTCGGCCCCCGCTTGACGTATTACCCCGAGACTTTCAGGGTAGGAGCGGAGCGGAGCGCCCCAACAAGTTGGAAACTTTCGCGAAGATTCGTCAACCGGCGCCAACGTTATTTCAAATAGAATGTCGCGGATTTCCTATGGATAATAGGTCCTAACTATAACTATCTACTGGCGACCGCCAGTAGATTATATATATATATATATATATATATATATCTATATATACATACATATATCACTGCTCCAAGGTTGTCCACCTGTAAGTAGCACTCGAGCAACAGCTTGATTCATGTGTAGGTAAGGACGGGGAACCGCCCGTAGGAGCCGCTCCATAGTGGTATTGCCTGACGCGTTTCGAATCACCATATGATTCTCTTCAGAGGCTTTAATGGAACGGTGTGCGCAACCGCTGACCCACTTCTGACACCCCCCCCAATGGGAGGCTCCTACGGGCGGTTCCCCGTCCTTACCTACACATGAATCAAGCTGTTGCTCGAGTGCTACTTACAGGTGGACAACCTTGGAGCAGTGATACATATATATATATATATATATATAATATTACCTACTGGCAGTAGGTAGTTATAGTTAGGACCTAGTTTCCATAGGAAAAGCGTTTTTTCTTTTGCCAATATCTTTGGTGCCGTTTGACGAATCTTCGCAATAATTTTCAAAACTAATGGGGCGCTCAGGTCAGCTCCTGTCTTGAAAGTTTCAGGGTGATTTGTCAAGCGGGGGCCGAGAAAAAAGGAGGGTCCCAAAACGCATTTTCTTCATGTTAATTTCCATAGGAAACTGTTGTCGCAGCTACAGCCCGAACTGCTGAACGGAATTACACCAAATTTGGCAAAAAGGTAGCTCTTGGTCCAGAGTGCCCCCATTTTGTTAAATGGTGTAAATCCGTTCAGTAGTTCCTGAGAAATTCATATATTTACAAATATTAATATCTGGTGGCCTCGAAAGATCCGCAAACCCTCCCGATCTCGAGCCTGACTCTGATTGGCTGCCAACACTTCAAACCAGGAAGTATTGGCAGCCATCTTGTGACTCGGTTGAACCGAGTCACAAGGAAAAAGGTAAAAAAACTATTAAAAAAAGGGGGCAGGGTAGAAACCCCTGACCCCCTAGGCCTGCTCAGGGGGTCCCACAGTGACCCCCCAGTCCCTGTGGGACATTGCCAGGTCCCGGAGCAATGACAAAATATGCTCCGGGGCCTGCAGGGGTCCCCACAGCCCCGGGACTGCCACCTCCCTGGGGGTATATTAATTACATGCGGGGGGTATGCGGTCCCCCGCAGCCCCGGGGACCACCACCTCCCCAGGGCTTTATTTTTATTAAAATGTGGGGGTGTCCTGCCCCCCCACGCAGCCCCAGGGACCGCCACCTCCCCGGGGCTTTAAATATTTAATGCGAGGGGGGCATGCGGCCCCCCGCAGCCCCAGGGACCGCCACCTCCCTGGGGCTCTGCTTTAAAAAAAATTAGTGTGGGGGGCTCGAGCCCCCCACACAGCCCTGGGGACCGCCACCTCCCCGGGGCATCAGTTGCGGGAACCGGGGTCCACCACCTCCCTGGGGCTTTAAACACAATGGGAGGAGCCCTCCAAGGCCCTGGGGACCGCCACCCCCCAGGGCCGGCTCCAGCAATGTCCCTGGGTGCCCACCACCGGGACATTGCAGTTTGCTATAGAATCTCATAGCAAAGAGTGCACTTGCTTTGAACAAGCGAGAGCACTTTGCTCTTGCTTGTTCAAAGCGAGTAAACCTTGCTTTTTACCTCCAGGGAGCTGCATGTTAGCAGCTCCCTGGGGGTAAAAAGCAATGCCTGCCCACGCATGAGGCAGGAGCTGGCCGGACCGCAGGGGCCTTCAGGCTCCCTCCGCGGTCCCTTAAACATGGCCATGCCCCGGGGATGGGGTCTCTGGGGCCGAAAGTGGTCGGAGGCCACGCCCCTTTTCCCACCACTCTGCAAACGCGCCTCTTGGCGCACTGCTGGTGGGGCCATGAGGTCCCCTTGCGTCCTGAGGGCTTCAGGACTAAAGTGGACTTCATCACCCAAGCAGAAGTGCGACAGGAGGCGCAATTGCAGAGTGGTGTAAAAAGGGGGCATGGGCTCTGACTACCTCTCAGCAATCCAGCTGTGTGGGGCTTACTGGAGGTAACAGGAGGGCTAGTTGGCCCCAGGGACCCTCAAGAAGCAAGGGGACTTCATCCCCCAACCCAGAGCGCGCCAGGAGGTGTGTTTGCAGAGTGGTGGAGAAAGGGGGCGTGGCCTGTGACCACCTCTCAGCAATCCCACTGTGTGGGGCTTACTGGAGGTAAAAGGTAGGCTAGTTGGCCCCTAAGGATGCCCAGCAGCGAAGGGGACTTCATTCCCCAACCAAGAGCCCGCCAGGAAGCACGTTTGCAGAGTGGTGGGCAAAGGGGGCGTGGCCTGCTATCAGAACTTAGCAATCCTGCTGTGTGAGACTTAGTGGAGGTAATAGGAGGGGTAGTTGGCCTTCAAGGATTTCCTTGGGGGCCAACTACCCCATCTGCTACCTCCAGTAAGTCCCACACAGTAGGATTGCTAAGAGGTCTTCGGAGGCCACGCCCCCCTTTGTCCACCACTCTGCAAACGCTCCTCCTTGCACACTACAGGTTGGGGGATGAAGTCCACTTTACTCCTGAGGGACTTTGTGGGCCAAGAAGCCATCCTGGTACCGCCTGTAAGTCCTACACAGTGGAATTCCTGAGCGCAGGTCGGAGGCCCAGACACCTTTCTCCACTACTCTGCAAACGCGACTACTAGTTAAAGAAGCATTTGCAATGCAATAGGTCTCGCATTCGCGAGAGTTAGAGCTATTGGCGTTGTAAATGTAAACGTTTTTTACTCATGTTTTTTGGAGTGGAGTGGATGTACGTTGTGTGTTATGGAATTATGTGGTATGTTGTGCAGTGAAATTACGTGGATAGAAAGTATGTGGTATTTAGTGAATAGGAATTATGTAGAGTGGGATTATGTGTTCTGGAGAGTAATTATGTGGTATGGTAGTCTGTGTTGTGGATTGGTAACCTCAGGTTTAGTCTTCCTCATTTCCAAAGAAGCTAAACTATAAACTCAATGAGAGACAAAAAAAGAAGGAACCACTGAGGAGCACTACTGGACCTAGTCAGAGGTATGAGCACAGCCACTGGAATTATGTGACTGTTCGGCCGCAGCGTTTTTCGCATAGTTATACATATTCTGCATTTGCCACATATTCCATCATCTGCCGCATAATCTGCAGATTTGAACAAAAAAAACCTTGTTTCTAGCTCAAACGTTACCAAAAATGCAGCGACAAGTGTTACAGTGTGTTCGAAGGCTCTTTACAAAGCTGAAATGGTCACCTGTTATTGCTAAATGTGGGTGTCAAATTGGTACTAATGGTGTGCAAAGCACTCTTGCTTCTTTCTGCACCTCTCTTGCCTCTTTCTGCATTTCTCTTGCTTCTTTCTGCACCTTTCTTCCTCTTCCTGTACTTCTCTTGCCTCTTTCTGCACACCTCTTCTGCTTTCTGCACCTCCCTTCTTTTGCTTCTTTCTGCACCTCTCTTGCTTCTTTCTGCACCTCTCTTGCTTCTTTCTTCTGCACCTCTCTTGCCTCTTTCTACACCTCTGTTGCTTCTTTCTGCACTTCCCTTGCTTCTTTCTGTACCTCTTGCTTCTTTCTGTATTCCTCTTACCTCTTTCTGCATCTCTTTTGCTTCTTTCTGCACTTCTCTTGCTTCTTTCTGCACCCCTCTTGCTTCTTTCTGCACCTCTCTTGCTTCTTTCTGCACCCCTCTTCCCTTTTTCTGCACCCCTCTTCCCTTTTTCTGCACCTCTGTTGCCTGTTTCTGCAACTCTCTTGCCTCTTTCTGCATTTCTGTTGCTTCTTACTGCACTTCTCTTGCCTCTTTCTGCACCCCTCTTGCCTCTCTCTGCACCTCTGTTGCTTCTTTCTGCACCTCTCTTGCTTATTTCTACACCCCTCTTGCCTGTTTCTCCACCCCTCTTCCCTCTTTCTGCACCTCTCTTGACTCTGTCTGCACCTCTCTTGACTCTTTCTGCACCTCTCTTGTCTCTTTCTGCACCCTTTTTGCCTCTTTCTGCACCTCTGTTGGTTCTTTCTGCACTTCTCTTGCTTCTTTCTGCACCTCTCTTGCCTCTTTCTGCACTTCTTTTGCCTCTTTCTGCACTTCTCTTGCCTCTTTCTGCACCTATCTTGCTTCTTTCTGCAACTCTCTTGCTTCTTTCTGCACTCTCTTGATTCTTTCTGCACCTCTCTTGCCTCTTTCTGCACCTCTCTTGCCTCTTTCTGCGCCTCTCTTGTCTCTTTCTGTACCCCTCATCCCTCTTTCTGCACCTCTCTTGCCTGTTTCTACAACTCTTGCCTCCTTCTGCACTTCTCTTGCCTCTTTCTGCACTTCTCTTGCCTCTTTCTGCACTTCTCATGCGTCTTTCTGCATTTCTGTTGCTTCTTTCTGCACTGATCTTGCCTCTTTCTGTACCCCTCTTGCCTCTTTCTGCACCTCTGTTGCTTCTTTCTGCACCTCTGTTGCTTCTTTCTGCACCTCTGTTGCTTCTTTCTGCACTTCTCTTGCTTTTTTCTGCACATCTCTTGCTTCTTTCTGCACCCCTCTTGACTCTTTCTGCACCTCTCTTGCCTCTTTCTGAAGTTCTCTTGCCTCTTTCTGCACCTCTCTTGCTTCTTTCTGCTCCCCTCTTGCCTCTTTCTCCACCTCCTTCCCCTCTTGCCTCTTTCTGCACTTCTCTTGCCTTTTTCTGCACTTCTCTTACGTTTTTTGGCACCTCTGTTGCTTCTTTCTGCACTTTCCTTGCTTCTTTCTGCACCCCTCTTGCCTCTTTCTGCACCTCTGTTGCTTCTTTCTGCACTTCTCTTTCTTCTTTCAGCACCTCTTACGTCTTTCTGCACCCCTCTTTTCTCTTTCTGCACCCCTCTTGCCTCTTTCTGCACCTCTTTCTTCTTACTGCACTTCTCTTGCTTCTTTCTGTACCTCTCCTGCTTCTTTCTGCACCCCCTTGCCTCTTTCTGCTCCCCTCTTCCCTCTTTCTGTACCTGTCTTGCCTCTTTCTGCACCTCTCTGCAGTTCTTTTGCCTCTTTTTGCACCTCTGTTGCTTCTTTCTGCACTTCACTTGCTTCTTTCTGCACCTCTCTTGCTTCTTTCTGCACCCCTCTTGCCTCTTTCTGCACCCCTCTTGCCTCTTTCTGCACCCCTCTTTCGACTTTCTGCACCTCTTGCCTCTTTCTGCACCCTTGTTCACTCTTTCTGCACCTCTCTTGCATGTTTCTGCACATCTCTTGCCTCTTTCTGCACCTCTTGCCTCTTTCTGCACCTCTTGCCTCTTTCTGCACCTCACTTGCCTCTTTCTGCACCTCTCTTGCTTCTTTCTGCACCTCTCTTATTTCTTTCTGCAACTCTCTTGTCTCTTTCATCACTTTTTTTGCTTCGTTCTGCAACTCTCTTGCTTCTTTCTGCACCTCTCTTATTTCTTTCTGCAACTCTCTTATTTCTTTCTGCAACTCTCTTGTCTTTCATCACTTTTCTTGCTTCGTTCTGCAACTCTCTTGCTTCTTTCTGTGCTTCTCTTGCTTCTTTCTGTACCTTTCTTCCTCTTTCTGCACCTCTCTTGCCTCTTTCTACACCTTTCTTCTTCTTTCTGCACCTCTCTAGCTTCTTTCTGCACCTGTCTTGGTTCTTTCTGCACTTCTCTCACCTCTTTGTGTACCTCTCTTGCCTCTTTCTGCACTTTTCTTGCCTCTTTCTGCACTTCTCTTGCCTCTTTCTGTACTTCTCTTGCCTCTTTCTGTACACAAATGGGAAGTGCAAGCTGTCAAGTTTAAAGGTCTGCGTGCTCTCGTGACTGAGGTATATGTCTACTTGTACATGTATTCTCACATGTGTTATGCATCTGAAGATGGTAGCTTAAAAAGTGGGTAGCTTCTCCGGTAGGTGGTCAAATCTTCTCAGTTCTGCTCTGTCATTTGGTTGCACAGGCAGACATGTCTTACGTATGTAGGTGCTATATAGCCCCTCAAATATACTATTGAATACCCATGTGCCCTGTATTATGAGCAGAAAGAAATACATACACCTTCTTGTACACAAATTTACAGAGTATGCTGTTTGAAACACAGGTATTCAAGTATTTGTATGTTTATTTTTATGTAACATGTCACTAGGTAACAGCACCGACACGCATGCATACCTTCACAAACTTGGTGAGACTTACAACAGTGATATGGTTAGGATTGCTGTTTTACATTTGGTAGGCCTAACATTCTGAGCAGTCGAAGAATAGTGAACCTTCAAGAGAAAAGTAAGGTTTAAGACATCTTGGGAGAAGGATTAGTGATTAGGCTACTTTGTATGAGTCTGTGGAAAGGTACAGTCGAAGTAGGCCTCTTTCTGCACCTCTGTTGCTTCTTTCTGCACTTCTCTTGCTTCTTTCTGCACCTTTCTTCCTCTTTCTGCACTCTCATGCCTCTATTGGCACTGCTCTTGCTTCTTTCTGCGCCTTTCTTCCTCTTTCTGCACATGTCCTACCTCTGTAGGCATAGTTAGAAATTAGCATTTAAAAAATCTTTGAAATTCACTGAAAAAAACCATAGGTTTCAGGGACGTTATAGTTAGAAATTAGCATTTAAAAAACCTTTGAAATTCACTGAAAAAAACATAGGTTTCAGGGACGTTATAGTTAGAAATTAGCATTTAAAAAACCATAGAAATTCACTGAAAAAACCATAGGGACGTTATAGTTTGTTGGAAATTTCACTCGTACAAAACCTGAGAAATTCGTCCGTTATAGTTAGTTGAGCTAACTATAACTTGCGCCCCGCAATGCACTGCTGATGACGTCACATATTACATCATTCATGACATGGTCACTCTATGCCTGCAAGGGTTTTATTTTGACTTATACTGGGTGCTCCCTTGTGTCTGGACAAAGCTAAACCTCTCTGAAGAGCTGTAATGACAGCGAAACACGTGTCAAGGGTTGCTTCTATTCATTTCAGGTTGTCTTGGATGGTATTTTGCCAGTCCACAGCTGTAATACTGTGCCTGGAGTGGTAAATGGCTTTTGTCATTTAACAGCTCGGCATGGATACCACTGTGCTATTCCTATGCTTAAAGACTTTGCTGTAGAAATGGCAAAAGACTTTGTCCCTTTCTATCTCGGCGTGGATAGCACTGTGCTAATCCTATGCTTAAAAACTTTGATAGAAAAGCAGACATTTGAGGTGAGCAAATCTAGAGTGTCGCTGGTGTTGAGGGTGCTCTATACAGAAGCTGCCTTCCACCTAAACTTGGGAACTACTCGGAGTTCTCTTCTTCTTTTTTTGCATAATTTATGCGTCACTCTATGCCTGCAAGGGTATTCATTTGACTTATACTGGGTGCTCTTGTGTCTGGACAAAGCTAAACCTCTCTGAAGAGCTGTAATGGCAGCGAAACACGTGTCAGGGGTTGCTTTTATTCATTTCAGGTTGGCTTGGATGGTATTTTGCCAGTCCAGAGCTGTAATACTGTGCCTGGAGTGGTAAATGGCTTTTGTCATTTAACAGCTCGGCATGGATAGCACTGTGCTAATCCCTTGCTTAAAAACTTTGATAGAAAAGCAGACGTTTGAGGTGAGCAAATCTAGAGTGTCGCTGGTGTTGAGGGTGCTCTATCATGGGCGTAGGAAGTGTGGGGGATATATTCCCCCAGATTTTGGAGTGGGGGGACAAGGGTGGGGGGGACGAGGGGACAAAAGAATTTCCCCTCTGCCTTCTGTTATTCGCAGGGCCATTAGCGCGCGAAAGCGCTACCTAATGGCCCTGCACTTGGCCTGTGACCTGCCTGCAGTCAAAGAGGCCACCCGCCCTCTGCCCTTTGTTATGCTGCAGTAAGGCTCGGTCGTTCTGGGATGGGCAGAGAAGGAAAAAAAACTCTGTCTGTTTTCCTTCATGCCCAGAGAAGGCAAGGACAGTGTCCGCTTCTCCTGCTCTGCCTCTGGCAGCTGCCCTCCTCCCCTCTCTCTCTCTTTATTCCTCCATCTCTTTCTGTCTCTGTCTCGCTCCTCCTTAAGTGCTGATTTCAAGAGACAGCTCTTACGCACTCTCTCTTGCCTCTCCTTTTCTTTATTTGTTCCCCTGTGAAATGGATCCAAAAAAGAGCAGAACACTTTGGCTGGAAATGTCCTCATTTTCTGACCGTTTTATATTCCAAAGTACAACCTCGGGACGGAGAGAAAAAAGTATCAAAATACGAAAAATAATTAAATAACTAAATAAAGCAATACAGAGTGGTCAGCAGACAGGCCAGATTGTTATTTACACCCACGCAAATTAGCGCCGCTTTACAGAGTTTGCCAGTGAAGCGCTACTTTCTTTTTATCTTCTTTCTTTGAAAAACATTGTTTTCCCAGGGTGGGGAAGTGCGCCATTCCTAAAGGGGACTGCAATACCTGGTTGATGGGTGGAGTGGAAAACTTTTAATATGATCGTTTTCAACTGTTTAATTATTTTAGCTTATAAAATGTGTTTAGGGATGTGGTCTTTTTTAAACCAAACTGCTTTACATTTTGTAAGGATATAAGCAATGGACATTGAAACGGGTCCCTTCCTGGTCCTGTAGTCATGTCCTGAACTTTTCAGGCAAAATCACTTACTGATTTCTGAATAGTGAGTTTAAAACCGTTAAGGTAACCATGTTGTTCCTGCTTACATTTCACATGCTTTGCTTATCCTTGCATTCCCTATGAGTGTTTGCTTTTTCAGGGTGTTATTACTTTTTTTCAGGCAGCATTTAACTCTTGTCTAGTGCATAATTTGAATTGAGTCGCAGCACAATTGGGTTGTAGCTGAAGGCAGTGCGAGTTTCTCCCAGTGGGGCAGTATGGTGTTCAGTGTGGGAGAGGATGCGGCACTCTGGCCAGAGCTGCCGAATTTGGAACAGGAGAACCATGTTCTGCCTTCATGACCAGTCCACCAGACCACTCTCCTGAAAGAGCACATTCCGATGCTACACCTTAGAAGGCCCGATAGACCTTAGAAGCCCTGGTGTCTTAGCACAAGCAGGTGGACCCTAACGGTGGCAAGTGTGAGTTGACCATGAAGGCCTGTCCACCACAATCCATGCAGTTCACCTCCAGTCTTGCGAGCAGGCATACGAAGAAGCACATCCTAGAGCGACAGTGACTCTGTCACTTAGGTCACAAGACCCTTGAGGCCAGTCCACCTCACCCATTGGCCTTTTTCAGCACTAGTAGTGCAAATTACCAGGGGTTGGCTATGTAGGATTTGCATGCACACCAAACTTAGGGGGTGATTATAATGGCGGTGGGACCGCCAAATCACCCCGTCGGTGGTGGTCCCACCGCCATCGGTGACTGCATCACCGCCCGCCATATTACAATGGCAGGCAGTTCCCTGGCAGTCGGAAAGACCGATCGCCACGCACCCGACGGGCTCCTTGAGCCCGCCTGTGCGGCGGAGGGGCTCGTAATTCCTACAATGCTGGTGGTGCCAGGCACCGCAGTAGGGATTACGATGACCCTTACCCGCCAGCCTATCCATGGTGGTTCACCCGCCATAGAAAAGCTGGCAGAAAGGGACATTGGGGGCCCGTAGCAGGCCCCTTTACCCCCGGCCCCCAGACATAAGACCTGGGGGGCACCTATGGTGCCCCCCTACATATCACTGCACCATGTGGCACTGCCACGTAGTGCAGTAATATATGTAACATGTCCCTTTTTTACATTGCGGCGGGTGATGCAGCCAGCAGCACCTGCCGCAATGTAAAAGATAGGCATTGCGAACGCCGTAGTGGCGGTCGCATTGTAATGCCTATCGTGCGGCCGCCACTTTGTAGGCGAGCGGTCCCATTCCCCAATTCGATGGCGGACGGACTGAAGTCCGCCTGCCATCGTAATCAGCCCCTAAGTTCGCAAACTTCATAGTCTCTGCTTCGTGCACAAACACTTTAAACATGTGCAGCCTGCTTTCGGGCCACTAGAGTTATGCAGCAATGGAGGCCAAAATTATGTCGCAGTGTTGACTAAATTATGCAGCAAAAAAAAGGCTGCAGCGTAATGCGGTACATTTTATGATACTTTATTATTTTGACATATTTATACATACTAACAGCCTCTGCAAAGCTTTTGCCTCATTAGTAACTGTGTAACATACAAATGCAGCAGTGAGAAAGGTGACCAGTCAACCTTTGCAAAGGGCCCTACACTTCACAGCAACATAAGTCACATTTCTTTTAGTAATTTTGATCCGTTTGAGCTACAAAATAGTTTTGCATGAAATCGTTAGATTATGCAGCAGATGATGTATTATGTGGCAAATATGGTACAGCCATAATTAAGTGGAAAACATTTTTTAAACTAGGATATTTTACCATTCATGTTTGAACTGCACATGTGGAATAAGTGAGTAGAAGTGCTGATGACAGAAACTGCATGGCTCGGAGACAAATGGCTTGTGATTCCACTTTTAAGCGTATTAGGCACATTCTGTGATTGAAAACATATCCCTCTTTATGAATGTATTTTAATGTCAATAACATACTAAACCTTAAATAAGCATGTGTAGCTATTGGTTGAATTAACTGGTCAGTGAAATGCCAAATAAATACTAAAAATAGGGACGTTTTGCTCTTTCTGGCCACACATCTGACTCCGCCCACAGACCCAAATCTCAGGTTATTCTCGCCCTCTGATTTTTCGCCCACAATTCTCCAACTTTTTTTTCTCCACTTCGACTACTGCTTCCTGCCTATTGTGTTTTGAATGTCGAGCCCTTTCGAACTGAAATATTATCGGAGCCTGACTGTGGGATTAAGCGCGGCAGTCGCAGATCACAGTTGGCTCATGTGGGAGCTGGGGCTTGAAATTAGAAATCACACTCTGCATATGGCACTTTCCCTGTGCCTTCCCACTTCACTAAGAAGTCTAGTAAAGGTACCAGATGACACTGTATCAGGAAAAACGCTATTTTGCAGTCCCCGACTTTCCTTAAACACAATAATGCATTCTGGGATAGATAGTCTTGCATTACATCAGCTTAACCAAGTGGATTAATACACTGAGACCAATGTCAGGAAAAGGGAAAGCCCATGACTTGACCACTGTGTCTCTGATGATATAATGGAGTCCTCTGGTAACATTAAAGGTAAGCCACACTTATTCAGGCAGTACCACTCTGAACACGGATAGAAATATGAGGGCCCTTTTTGCAGGCACACAAAGTGTAAACCAAGTTGCCCCATTATCGAGTCTGTACCATTAATGGCCTGACAATGTTACCAATTTAAAACTTAATTTTCCCACTTAGGCCTGTTGTGCTTGTGTTTGTGATTCATATAAAGTTGCAAGAGATTTACTCACAGTATTGCACCAACAATCGGAATGTGAGTAGCCTTTATGACCCCACTGCGCCAGTTGGCACCCCGTCTACCTTTAGAATTTCCAGGCCTGCTAGGGCATGTTCTTGAAATACTTAATAAAACATGTGCCAAGTGCTTTAGCACCACATGCCCTCTATGCTGTCTCTTTGTGTTTGTCTGTGACAGCTGTGGGTCTTCTTGAATTAGGGACACTTAAGTGGGCTTTCATTAAGAAACTATGCGTTTGAATACTGTACAAATTAGATTTTCAGCAGAGTAACTTTAAATTTTAAAGCTCCAAGAGGACAAGAATCACAGATGAGGTCATCAGCCAGTCGTGGCTCTTTAGCCAGCAGCCCTTTGCATACTGGTACTTGTAGTTTTACATTTTCTACTATAGGCATGGACTTTGAAATCCAGGCATGCAAAGTACAGTGGGACAAAAATCCAGAATGACCTGAAGGGCCTACATTTGACATGTGGCCAATTGACAGCTAGGAGCATAACAGCTCTAGGTATGAATCTGGTCCAGGATAACAGAGGAATGATGGCTCTTAAAGAATGCAATCTGTGGAATTCACTTGTCAACAAGGTGGGGCCAGTATGAAGAATACTTCTGGATTGGATATCGGGGTGCAAACTCAGCAGACAGTTATAAGTTCTGTACACATCACTGGTGAGGCCTCATCTGCAGTATTAGGCCTAGTCATGCAGGTCATATCTAACAAACAATGCAAAATTATCAACGGGCCAGTCAGGGACAAATTCAGACACCCTCATTCAGGGGGACATAGACGTTCAAGAACCAATAAAACAACGAGGAAACAGGCCTAGCCCATCCACACACTCAGGATCTGTAATTACATCCCTGTATCCATTAGGACCACCCCAAGGATGCTCCAAGTTTGGAAGGAGCTGAAGATCCATGTCTTTAAAGAACACTACATCACAACACAGTAACGAGTCCACCTCCCATCGCAGAACGTAGGACCTTCCACCCAGATTCACTTTCTGGGTGGATCTCTGCCTTTGACCATGTAAAGCACTCTATTGCCTTTCAACTACGTGTGCACTTTACAAATGCAGTTAATGAGAAAAGCCGCTGCCCTTACAGGTAAGAGCAGAGGGGCCGGGTAGGAGGGGGAGATTTCGACAGACGACGAGGGAAAATTAATTATTTCTTTAATTTTCCCTCGTGGATGTCTGTCAAATCACCCCCCCCAACCCGGCCCCACCGCTCTTACCTGCACGCGCTGTGGCTGAATGTGAATATGATGGCACGGAGTTCAAGCAAGAAGTCCTGCCTGTGGAGGCTCTATATTCTTACATACCGTGGGAGGGTACGTGGGGGGAGGCATGAATGAGAAATAGCAGAAGCTGTACACAGTGCAGTTGGCAAGCATTCTTTAGTAGTGGAACCCTCCGACAAGTGCAGACAAGAGACTGGTAGCTGGTGATGCTCTGAAGCAGCCTTCACTCTGATGGACATAGTAATGTAAGTACTCCAGCATAAGTAACAAGGATTGGAAAAGATACACTAAAATGGACACAAATTTACGCCAGAGTCAGTTGTGCTGAGTAAGAACAGTTAACTTGGGAGACTGTTTTGGGTAGAAAGGGGGCAGGGACTTTGAGATGAGGTTGACCATGTGGTCCTTATTTTTGGTCATATGTAATGTTTCTGTGCTACGTCATGGGGAAGGGAGAAGGCTGGGGTCCTTGTGTCTTGCAGAAAGGAGAGAAAAGGGTGTATCTGCTCTTCAGGCAGGATATGCAATGCAGAAAGGGCCAGACTAGCCACTCTGGCATTTCCTTTGTGGGCTACAAGCTAATGATGCTTAATTTAAGCTGGTGTCTGCAGGTGAGGCCCAACTGCATTCTTTGTTAGAGACTGGTACATTTTTTAAACCATCAGACTGTAAAACCGAACAAGAGAGAGAAAGGCATCAAGGGGTGTGGGCAGAAGGAGGAAGGGAAATATGGAAAACAGAGAAAAGGGAGAAAGCAAAGATGAGGAAGAACCTGGAAGAGTGAGATAATGTGGAGGGAGAGTATGTTGGTGGATGAAGGAGGCAGGAGCTGAAATCAAATAGACAGCATTGGTATTCAACAACCCAGCTCCGCCACGGATTCCCTCACTACCACCCTTTAATAGTGCCGCTCAAGTCTCCATAACCACTCTCTCAGATGCATTTAATTAGTTATATAGCGCCACTCATACCAGTGCAGGGTGTCAGCACTTTACATCACTCGCACTACACAGAGGCAGTTAATCATAGGTGTATAAATCTGTGTATAGGTAATGTTACATAAATCTACAGGGTGTAGGAGTCACATGTCATCCATACTTGTAGACAGTATTGTTTAAGAGTGCTTGGTCTGGATGTTGGAAAGTGGGTTATTAGTAGGGGCAAATGTATATCTGTCCCCGGCAATAAGGCCACTACCTCAATATATGGCTCAGTACCGGTCTTAGAAAATTATTCCCATGCTCAACCCTTGGTAGCTTGGCTGTGAGCAGGCCGGCTTAATTTCAAAGACAGGTATGTAAAGCATTTAAAAACACCAATTCAGTAAATAATTAAGACACAACACACAATAAAAATCCAACACCAATTTATGAAAATAGGAAATATTTTAAACCGGGGATATGACTTTTTAAAGATTTAGCACTATATAGCACATAGAAACGTATAGCGCCTATTGGTACATCTGGTCACGCTAGACCTGCTCAAAGTCAAAGTTTCAGGCCGACCGCGATGAAGCCCTGCGGGGCTACTCCTTGCGGTAGGTCTCGGTCAAAGTTTTTACCTTCTGACTTAGAAACTTTTCTGGAGCTTTTCTTCCCGGGGTCCCTCGAACCTCTCAGCCAGCCCTGATTCGGTGAGGGTTCGCCGGCGTGCCTTGCGACGAGCTCCCGGTCAAACTTATGGAAGTCCAATCTCCGGAGCTTTCCAGCGGGACGAGCCAGGCCGGCACACAGTTGATGGTGGGTGGCTTGGCTCTCGTGGTTGGTCCCGGTCACCTTTTCTATGTTCGGAATTAGAAACTTTTACAGAGCTTTTTCTTGCGGGGACTCGATGCTCCTCACTAGGCCGGATTCGGTGAGGGTTCGCTGGCTTGGGTTTCCGCCTACGCCCGATCAAACTCTGGAAGTCGGACCCCTGGAGCTTTTCAGTGGGAGGAACCTGGACGGCAGGCCAACTCATGGTTGAGGGTTGCCGGCTTGGCTAGCCAGGGCGAGTCGGTCAATTTATGGAGCTTTTTTCCAAAGTTGTTCCAAACTTCTCCAAACCTCTGGAACTTCTTCCTGAAGTTTTCCAAAGGGTCTCAAAGTGTCCAAAACTTACTCCAAGGGTCTGGAATCTCCAAGATGGTACTTGAAAGGGACTTCAGTTCCCACAATCCACTTGGACAAAACCCTTACAAATTCACTGGTAGTTCTACAGGCTGGGGATTCTTGGAGGTGGTGGTCCAGGTGAGCTCTGTGAACCTTCAGCTTGCAGGGAGTCCACTCTTTAGTCCTTTTGAAGCAAGGTAGTCCACATGGCTGTAATTCCAGATTGTGCAACAGGCACAATCTTCAGAGTCCAGGGCCTGGTTGGTGCAAATCAAACTCCTCAGCAGGGACCCTTCTTCTCCCAAGTTTGAAGCAGCATCATCTGAGAGGCTCTGTCCCTCTCAGATACTTATTCCAAGTTCTCTGGGTCAAGAAGAAGGTCACTCCTGTCCAATGAGGTGCAGGGCAACGCTCCAGGGTATGACCACATCCTCTAAAGTGTGGCATTATTTTCTCACAGAGAGCACAATTTCTCCAAAATTCATCATGGCTGATTTTCCAGCAGAGGGAGCAGAACTAACTAAACCAGCCTACAGGATGGCTTCATCTGCATAGGTCCACTCCCCTTACATCTGGGAATTCCTCCTTAATCCCCCATCTGGCAGTGGGGCAGGGGGAGAGGTGTAAATGAAAGCGATTTATCCAGCTTGTCTCCTCCTTCCCTTGAAGAGCATTATTTACTACCCCTCCCCTTGACTCTGGCATTCCCATGCTCAGCAACCTCTCATCCCCGAAAGGCTTCCTAACACCAGGGGTCATTTATTACCTCTTCAAAGCAGGCAGGCTAATCCACTTACTTCTGACCAATCAAGGCAGAGCACTAGAGGGCTGAATTGTGGCTTACAGACAAGAAAGTCTTATAACTTCTGTCTGTACATTTTAGAATAAATTCAACAATACCACATTGTTGCATTTATCATTAACATTCTTCTGAGTCCTTTAATGCTAGTTGTATGGCTTTCCTTTCTCCAGTTATTAATTAATAACCTCTTGCAATGTTAACCTATGGGCTGGGGATCTGCAATGGAAAAATGAACTGGCCAATTTCTCCAATACCAGTGCCTATATAAGGACCCTGCTTATACCTACAGCCCCCCACCCCTGGAATACCTAGGAAAGACTTTAGGGGTTCTGATTATATCAAAATATTGCAGATCCTCACTTCACAGTGCTCCTAGCACAAAAGCCGATTTTGGGAAGCACTTTACTACCATGTAGGCAGTGAAATGTGCAATTTCACTAACCCCAGGGCAAATAAAACTCATTTTATAAGGGTCCTCCTTGTAGATACCTGACCCCCCACCCCTGGGACACCTAGGGGAAACCCTGGGGATACCTAATATGCCCCAACATTGTAGTTTATCAATTTGTAAGTACCCCAAACCCAAAAGTCAAGTTTGGGCACAATTTGCATTTTAAAAGCAGTCCTGCAACACAGACCTTCTTTTAAACTGACCTTAGGCTTCAGCAGTGCACACATGTAAGCGCAGGAAGGGCTGCTGGCCTCTAAACTGCCATGCCCTATTATATACTAGTGACTTAAAGGTAGTTCTAATCCCCCTGCCCTATTTTGTACAAGGGCCTTACAGGAGAGGACATGCCAATAATAGGGGTACCCTAACCCATAGTGCACCCTAGTGTATGTAGGTGTTTTCACTGTATTTTTAAGTGTCTCTTTCAGAATAGCACTGGCCCTGGGCCTGGTTAGGCAGAGCCCAGGGTCAGTCAGTCAGGTACCACCAGTACCAGTCAACAAAAAGTTGGGGAGTGCCCAGGGCACAGGATGGCTTTGCAACACTAGAGAAGCACAAACTCAGAATTTAAAACATAATACCATGGTTGGGGGGTTCTCTTTAATAATCAGAATTGGTTTCCATCCTAATGAACCCATTTTCCAACATTAGGATAATGAAAGACTGGGGAAAAATCATAAAGTTCTAATCTATACCTTGCAGTTTTCATGCAGCTCTTTGATGATGGTTAATAGCTCACTGTTCAATGTTAGGATTTTAACTTATAAACTGCAAATAGCAAAAGAATCTCTCAGACACAAGCAGTAACTCACTGACCTATTTACATTATATGCATTTTGTGATCTGCGTGGTACACGTTCTTTGCAGCAGGCATATTAACACACTGTGGCTACCTTACCATGAGTCAAAACTCCACTAGACAAACCTCTGATCTCTCTCAATAAAGAAAGTTTAATCACAGAAGTTATCTTCACATTTTTATTGTTGCCTGAAAATTGCTGGAGACCAGGAATGCAGCAGCAGGTACTTTTCAAACCCTAATGCACTTGCAAACACGACGCCCTCACCCGAAGTCAGCGACCTTTGTTTGCTTGGTGCATGAATATGCAAGATTCATATACATGTTTTTTTAACATTTGGTCTGATTACTATGTGAATGTAAATAACAATAAAGCATACATGCAAACTATGACTACATGCCTGCTTTTCTCAATATTTCACTTCAAAACTATGCGATTGTATTTGTTTAACGGGCGGTGATTTGTATAGGGTCACTGGAAAGTCCACAAGGTTGTCCCTGTCCCCCCCCAGAATTTTTGTGTCTACTACGCCCCTGTGCTCTATACAGAAGCTGCCTTCCACCTAAACTTGGGAACTACCCAGAGTTCTCTTCTTCTTTTTTGCATAATTTATGCGTCACTCTATGCCTGCAAGGGTATTCTTTTGACTTGTACTGGGTGCCCCCCTTGTGTCTGGACAAAGGTAAACCTCTCAGAAGAGCTGTAATGACAGTGAAATACATGTCAGGGGTTGCTTTTATTCATTTCAGGTTGGCTTGGATGGTATTTTGCCAGTCCAAAGCTGTAATACTGTGCCTGGAGTGGTAAATGGCTTTTGTCATTTAACAGCTCGGCATGGATAGCACTGTGCTATTCCTATGCTTAAAGACTTTGCTGTAGAAATGGCAAAAGACTTTGTCCCTTTCTATCTCGGCGTGGATAGCACTGTGCTAATCCTATGCTTAAAAACTTTGATAGAAAAGCAGGCATTTGAGGTGAGCAAATCTAGAGTGTCGCTGGTGTTGAGAGTGCTCTATACAGAAGCTGCCTTCCACCTAAACTTGGGAACTACCCAGAGTTCTCTTCTACTTTTTTGCATAATTTATGCGTCACTCTATGCCTGCAAGGGTATTCTATTGATTGATAAATATATATATATATATTTCCACACAATCCTTCGGCCAGAAGGAAAAATGGGACGCACTCCCGTAGTTTAGTGCAACGAAAATTTTATTCCTTTAATCGTTCATTTATCGGGATAGCAAGAACGATCTACGCGTTTCGGTTTTACAAAAACCTTGTTCACGATCATCTGAACGCTTGTCCCCGCCCAGTACAAATATTCAAACAGTCATTACCTCATTTCCTGTTTGGTGGTTAACAACGTCCTTGTGTATTATGGGTGATGTAGTTTATAGTGAATAAATAACTTATTTACAAAAAGTGACATTATTGTGACTAACGGTAACCTACCCAGTGACAGCTACGATTTATTTTCTACCTAAGCTATACAAGGACCAACAAAAGCCACCTGGTCGTCCGATCTTATCTGCCAAGGGATCGATATTGGAACCAATTTCAAATTATATAGATCACTTTTTAAAACCTTATGTGGCCCAACCGAGGCACAAGAAAAGAGAAAACAGACGCAAAAAACGCAAAAAGGGGGCAGGGTAGAAACACCCTGACCCCCTAGGCCTGCTCAGGGCAAAAAAAATAAATGTTTTTTTTTTTAAAAGAAATCGGCAAAAACGCGCTGGGTGCGCGGATCTAGCCAATAAAAAAAAAAATCAAAGCGCGATGCTATTTGGCCCCCGGGTGGCCCAAGTCCCGGGGGCATGCAGGTTTTTTTATATTTGTGTGGGGGGCGTCTAAGGCCCCCCCAAGCCCCGGGGACCGCCACCCCCCGGGGCTTTAAAAAAATAATGGTGCATGAGGGCTCTCGGCCCTCCCGCAGCCCCGGGGACCGCCACCCCCCGGGGCTTCTTGTTTTAAAAATAAACTAACGTGGGGGGGGCTCGAGCCCCCCCACACGCCCCAGGGACCGCCACCTCCCCGGGGCTCTAACATGTAAATTAGGGGGTCCGTTAAGGACCCCCGAGCCCCGGGGACCACCACCTCCCCGGGGCTGTGCATTGGTTGGGAGGGGGGCCGCGCGGACCCCCTCCTGGAGCCCGTGATGGCCCTGGGGACCACCACCCCCCAGGGCCGGCTCCTGCAGTGTCCCGGGGTGCCGCGGCTCCCGTCCTGTCATAGCAAACTGCTTTGGTTTTGGAAGAGAGAGCAGGAAACCTGCTCTCTCTTCCAAAACCAAAGCCGATTGCTTTCCACACGGGGAGCTGCATCTTAGCAGCTCCCCATGTGGAAAAGCCCCCCTCCAAATATTTTAATTAAAAAAAAGAGGGCATGCCCCGGGGGATGGGGTCCCCGGGGCCAATAGAGGCCCAGGGAAGGGGGGCCACGCGGCCCCCTTCCCGTTTTTTTTTAATAAAAAAAAAAAAAAGAAAATCCTCAGGCCCCGGGGGATGGGGTCCCTGGGGCCAAAAGTGGCCGAGGGAAGGGGGGCCACGCAGCCCCCCTCCCATACAAAAAAGAAAAAAAGACCGGCATCGTGCCGAGAGGCCCCGCCCCTCCCTGCAGCAGTCTGGCGCGTTTTAAGAAGGGAAGTAATTCCCCTTGAATACTGGGGGTCCCTGGGGCCAACTAGCCCACCAGGAACCTCCAGTATGTGCCAGGGGCTGCGTTGCAGAGAGGTGTACAGAGGCCACGCCCCTTTTACACCTCTCTGCAATGCAGCTCTGTGGCGCTTTTTGGAGGTACATGGTGGGCTAGTTGGACTCCAGGGACCCTCAGGATTCAAGGGGACTTAATCCCCAACTTAAAAAGCGCCACGGGGCGCGTTTGCACAGTGGTGAAGGGAGGGGCGGGGCTTTAGGAGACATGTGTGCAAACAGGCCCCGTGGCGCGTTTTAAGATGGGGAATTAAATCCCCTTCAATCCTGAGGGTCCCTGAGGCCAACTAGCCCACCAGGTACGTTCAGAAAGTGCCACAGAGCTGCGTTGCAGAGAGGTGTAAAAGGGGCGTGGCCTCTGAACACCTCTCTGCAACGCAGCTCCCTGGCGCATACTGGAGGTACAGGGTGGGCTAGTTGGACCCCAGGGACCCTCATGATTCAAGGGGCCTTAATACCCCAACTTAAAACGCACCACGGGGCGCGTTTGCACAGTGGTGAAGGGAGGGGGCGGGGCTTCAGGTGACATGTGTGCAAACAGGCCCCGTGGCGCGTTTTAAGATGGGGAATTAAATCCCCTTCAATCCTGAGGGTCCCTGGGGGCCAACTAGCCCACCAGGTACGTCCAGAAAGCGCCACAGAGCTGCGTTGCAGAGAGGTGCAAAAAGGTGCGTGGTCTCTGAACACCTCTCTGCAAGGCAGCTCTCTGGCGCATACTGGAGGAATCTGGTGGGCTAGTTGGCCCCTAGGGACCCTCGGGATTGAGGAGGAATTAATTCTCCTACTTAAAACGTGCCACAGGGCGTGTTTGCAGACATGTCACCTCAGGCCCCACCCCCTTCCTTCACCATTGTGCAAATATTCCTCTATAATCAGCCGAACTAAGAATTCCGATTTACTCACCTGTTATCAGGAGAGACCTCAGTGCTGCATCTTTGAGCCCAGTACTGATCCTGAAAAGTAATTTTAACCGTACTTACCAGTAACTTGAATTTCCTTCCATAGGCTAACATTGACTGGTTTCACTTGGAAATTCTTCTAATTGTGGAGTTTTGGAACGTTATAATATTCCTCTAAAATCAGCTGAACTACGAATTCCAATTTACTCACCTGTTATCAGGAGAGACCTCAGTGCTGCATCTTTGAGCCCAGTACAGATCCTGAAAAGTAATTTTAACCGTACTTACCAGTAAGTTGAATTTCCTTCCATAGGATATCATTGCCTGCTTTTTGCTGAAAAAGTTTCTAAGTGTCGATTTTTGAAACATACAAATAGTCCTCTAAAATCAGCAGAACTACGAATTCCGATTTACTCACCTGTTATCAGGAGAGACCTCAGTGCTGCATCTTTGAGCCCAGTACTGATCCTGAAAAGTAATTCTAACCGTACTTACCAGTAACTTGAATTTCCTTCCATAGGCTAACATTGACTGGTTTCACTTGGAAATTCTTCTAAGTGTGGAGTTTTGGAACTTTATAATATTCCTCTAAAATCAGCCGAACTACGAATTCCGATTTACACACCTGTTATCAGGAGAGAACCCAGTGCTGCATCTTTGAGCCCAGCACTGACCCTGAAAAGTAATTCTAACCGTACTTACCAGTAACTTGTATTTCCTTCCATAGGAATCCATTGTCTGGTTTTCAGCAGAAAAGTTTCAAAAGTGTCGATTTTCACAAACTACAAATATTCCTAAAAAATCGCCTGTATGACTTAAACGCATTCTTTCAACTGTTTACAGGAGATGCACCAGTGCTGGATCCAGGATCCACCACTGAGTAAGAAAAAGTAACGATAACACTACTTACCTGCTAAGTGAATTTCCTCCCATAGGATAACATTGGTGATTCTATGTGAAAAAGTTTCTAAGTGCCCACTTGTAAAATACAATAATATTCCTTAAAAATCACTACTGTAACCAAAACGCTTTTACTCAACTGTTTACAGGAGATGTCGCAGGACTGAATCTAGGATCCAGTCCTGTGGTTAGAAAAAGTAATCCATAAAGTAACTAATTGCATTTAACTAGAAATTCACATTGAACTCAATGTTGCATTGTGTTTGAAATTGTGTTGCCCATTGCAACAACTGTAACTACTGTACTTGAAAGTCTATTGCCTATTTGCAAAGTATTTAAACTAAAGTAATTCATTCTGAGAAAGTATATTTTGTAATGTAATGTATAATGTAATTACAATGTAATTTAAAAAATAAAATATCTAAAAATAAATAGTTTAAAAAAATGTAGTAAATCAGTATCAAAAAAATAAATATAACAATTAATACATTTAAAAATTGTCATTTACAAAACCTTTGAAATTCACTGAAAAAAACCATAGGTTTCAGACATGTTAAAGTTAGGAATTAGCATTTTAAAAAACCTTTGAAATTCACTGAAAAAACCATAGGTTTCAGGCACGTTATAGTTAGAAATTAGCATTTAAAAAACCTTACAAATTCACTGAAAAAACCATAGGTTTTAGGGACAGTTATAGTTAGTTGGACATTGCACTCGTACAAAACCCGTGAAATTCCCCCGTTATAGTTAGTTCAGCTAACTATAACTCGCGCCCCCGCAATGCACTGCTGATGACGTCACATATTACATCACTCATGACATAGTCAGTGACATCACTGATGACATCATCCAGTGACTGTGTGTTTCTGTAAAGTTTAAATATGTTTAATATATATAGGGAAAGGCGTCCTGACGAACGAGTGGGTGTATAAGTGTCTGAATGGATGATTTACTAGGTGCGCGACTAACTCTATAAGTGAGTGATTAAATGTATCTTACTGAATGCATGGGTTAGTGACTAAACTGTGTGAATGTCTGTATCCGTCTGTCTGTTGCTGTGTAAGCGGCTGCATGGGTTTGTGAATAGCTACATGAGTGTCTATATGAGTTATTGATTGGTTGTCTGAGTATCTGTATGGGTGCCTGAGTGTTTGTGTGGGTGGGGTGTGTGTGACTCTGTGCATAGATGTGTGAGTGGGTGATTCACTGGGTGCATGGTTTCAAGAGTGCATCTGTGATGGACTGTATGGGTGGGTGAGTGTGTGTATGGGTGTGTTAGTGAGTGAATGTATGTCCCAGTGGTACATGTGTGAGTAACTACATATGTGAAAGGCAGTATATATGTGTGTTGGAGTATATAAATAGCTATAAGCGAGAGTGTGTGATTGTGAGAGTGGCTGTATGGATGAGTGTGTGCTTGTATCAGTGATTGTATAAGAGCGTAAGAATGTGCTTGCATTTGTATGAGTAAGTGAGCTGGTGTGTGTATAACTGTATAGGTGAGTAAATGGCAGTGTGTTTAATTATTTGCATGACTGACTAGGTGTGTGAGTACCTCTATGGATGAGTGGCGGTGTTTGAGTGTCTATATAGGAGTATGAGTGCATATGATAGTCCTGTACTGAGTGACCGTAAGTATGAGTGACTGTACGGGTGAGTGAGTGGATGTGTGTGTGTAGACCTAAGAATCAGTGAGTGGGTATGTAGTTATTGGTGTTGGAGTGTCTATGGTTTTGCGAATGGCAGTCTGTAATTTAGAGTGGGTGTATCAAAGGTTATATTAGGGTGTGAGGAGGTGCATCAGATTATCATGTGGATGATGTCATCAGGTAGTGCAATGTCCAACTAACTATAACTGTCCCTAAAACCTATGGTTTTTTCAGTGAATTTGTAAGGTTTTTTAATTGCTAATTTCTAACTATAACGTGCCTGAAACCTACGGTTTTTTCAGTGAATATATATATATATATATATATATATATGTGTTATGGGGTTGGCAGGGTATACATACTCATTCTACCTGAGCCAAGGCTGCGACCACTATGTTAGCGCATGGAGTCCCTGTCGTGGACATCTGTCAGGCAGCAACTTTGTTATCTTACCTCTGGTAACGCCTTATCTGGTAGACTCTATCAAGCCGAAGATTCTTTACCGACCATCCCATCCTTCGCCGCTCTGCGAACTGATTCAGTAGGGTCACCCTTCTGAGAGCCTTGGCAATACACACCAGTATGTCAGCATATTTTGTGGCTCTTTGTTTCTGGCGGGGAAAGCCACTAAAAGAAACTGACAGAGCGCTGTGGTGGTGCCTATATAGGCACTCCGTACGTCATATGTGGCATGAACAATGCCGACGTGAAGCCAAATAACGCCACCTACCAGCACGCAGGGGTGCTGCTCAAAGTTTTCTGGATCCAGTCTGATGCCTGGGGAATATTCTACGGTTAGGAATCTGCGGCTAGAGTCTCTAACAGATAAGGCATTACTGAAGGTAAGTAACTTGTTCATTGGGTGGTAAGGGTGATTTTAGAGTTTAGGGGTGGGTGAGGGTTTTGGATAGTAAGGGAGTTTTTTAGGGTTTGGGGTGGGTAGGGGTATAGGGTGGTAAAGGTGTTTTAAAGGGTTTAGGGTGGGTAAGGGTGTTGGGTAGTAAGAGTGTTTTTAAGGTTTTGGGGTAGTTAAGGGTTTTGGGTAGTAAGGGTGTTTTTAGGGTTATGGGTTAGGTAGGTGTATTGGGCGGTAGGGGTGTTTTTAGGGTTTCGGGTGGGTGAGGGTATTGGGTGGTAAGGGTGTTTTTAGGGTTTAGGCATGCGTAAATGTATAGGGTGGTAAGGCTATTTTTAGGGTTTGGGGTGGGTATGGTAATGGTTGTAAGGGTGTTTTTAGGGTTATATGGTGGGTAGGGATATAGGGTGGTAAAGGTAATTAAAAAATGTGAGGTTTTTTTTTCTCCGAATTACAATATATATATATATATATATATATATATATATGTCATGTGATCAAGGCCCCACGCGGGCTGAAACGCATTATGGCGGCGGTGGTGTTGGGCATGCAATAAATTAGAAACTGCACCATTATTTGGGTTCGCTTCGTCTGTTACACGATATTCCTACCTTGGGAGAGAGACGAGTCTTGCTGCATATATTATCTACTGGCGGTCGCCAGTAGATAGTTATAGTTAGGACCTATTATCCATAGGAAATCCGCGACATTCTATTTGAAATAACGTTGGCGCCGGTTGACGAATCTTCGCGAAAGTTTCCAACTTGTTGGGGCGCTCCGCTCCTACCCTGAAAGTCTCGGGTTGATTCGTCAAGCGGGGGCCGAGAAAAAGGGGGTCCCAAAACGCGTTTTCCCCATTCATTTTTCCATAGGAACCTTTAGTCGCAGCTACAGCCCGAACTGCTGAACGGAATTACACCAAATTTGGCAAAGAGGTAGCCCTTGGTTCAGACTGGTGCCTTTGGCTTAAATGGTGTAAATCCGTTCAGTAGTTCCTGAGAAAATCAAAAGTAAAGTCACATATATATCTATGGCTGAGTAGGGTCCGCGTACCCTCAGCGCACCCTGCGCGCACCGTCCCGATCACGAGCTGCATGCTAATTGGCTGTCAGCTGGCTGTCAACACTCCAAACCAGGAAGTGTTGGCAGCCATTTTGTCTCTCGGTAGAACCGAGGCACAAAAACAAGTGCGCAAAACGCACAAAGGGGGCAGGGTAGAAACACCCTGGCCCCCTAGGCCTGCTCAGGGGGTCCCAGAAGGACCCCCTGGGCAGAAAAAAGCATTTTTTTTTTTTAAATCGGCAGGATGCGCTTAGGGTGCGCGGATCCCACTGATTAAAAAAAAAAACACAAGAAACAAGTGCGCAAAACGCACAAAGGGGGCAGGGTAGAAACACCCTGACCCCCTAGGTCTGCTCAGGGGTCCCACAAGGACCCCTGGGCAGAAAAAGCACACAAAAAAAAAAAAAAACGGCATCGTGCCGAGGCCCCGCCCCCTCCCTGCAGCAGTCTGCAAACGCGCCCCCTGGCGCGTTTTAAGAAGGGAGGTAATTCCCCTTGAATACTGGGGGTCCCTGGGAGCCAACTAGCCCACCAGGAACCTCCGGTATGCGCCAGGGGGCTGCGTTGCAGAGACGTGTACAGAGGCCACGCCCCTTTTACACCTCTCTGCAACGCAGCTCTGTGGCGCTTTTGGAGGTACATGGTGGGCTAGTTGGACTCAGGGACCCTCAGTATTCAAGGGGACTTAATCCCCCAACTTAAAACGCGCCACGGGGCACGTTTGCACAGTGGTGAAGGGAGGGGCGGGGCTTCAGGTGACATGTGTGCAAACAGGCCCCGTGGCGCATTTTAAGATGGGGAATGAAATCCCCTTCAATCCTGAGGGTCCCTGGGGGCGAACTAGCCCACCAGGTACGTCCAGAAAGCGCCACAGAGCTGCGTTGCAGAGAGGTGCAAAAAGGGCGTGGCCTCTGAACACCTCTCTGCAACGCAGCTCTCCTGGCACATACTGGAGGTACAGGGAGGGCTAGTTGGACCCCAGGGACCATCATGATTCAAGGGGACTTAATCCCCAAACTTAAAACGCGCCACGGGGCGCGTTTGCACAGATGTCACCTCAGGCCCCGCCCCCTCCCTTCACCATTGTGCAAATATTCCTCTAAAATCAGCCGAACTACGAATTCCGATTTACTCACCTGTTATCAGGAGAGACCTCAGTCCTGCATCTTTCAGCCCAGTACTGATCCTGAAAAGTAATTTTAACCGTACTTACCAGTAACTTGAATTTCCTTCCATAGGATATCATTGACTGGTTTCACTTGGAAATTCTTCTAAGTGTGGAGTTTTGGAACTTTATAATATTCCTCTAAAATCAGCCGAAATACGAATTCCGATTTACTCACCTGTTATCAGGAGAGACCTCAGTGCTGCATCTTTCAGCCCAGTACTGATCCTGAAAAGTAATTTTAACCGTACTTACCAGTAATTTGAATTTCCTTCCATAGGATATCATTGCCTGCTTTTTGCTGAAAAAGTTTCCAAGTGTCGATTTTTGAAACATACAAATATTCCTCTAAAATCAGCCAAAGTACGAATTCCGATTTACTCACCTGTTATCAGGAGAGACCTCAGTGCTGCATCTTTCAGCCCAGTACTGATCCTGAAAAGTAATTTTAACCGTACTTACCAGTAACTTATATTTCCTTCCATAGGAATCCATTGTCTGGTTTTCAGCAGAAAAGTTTCAAAGTGTTGATTTTCACAAACTACAAATATTCCTTAAAAATCGCCTGTATGACTTAAACGCATTCTTTCAACTGTTTACAGGAGATGCACCAGTGCTGGATCCAGGATCCACCACTGAGTAAGAAAAAGTAACGATAACACTACTTACCTGCTAAGTGAATTTCCTCCCATAGGATAACATTGGTGATTCTATGTGAAAAAGTTTCTCTGAGTCAACTTTTAAAATACAATAATATTCCTTAAAAATCACTACTGTAACCAAAACGCTTTTACTCAACTGTTTACAGGAGATGTCCCAGGACTGAATCTAGGATCCAGTCCTGTGGTTAGAAAAAGTAATCCATAAAGTAACTAATTGCATTTAGGTAGAAATTCACATTGAGCTCAATGTTGCATTGTGTTTGAAATTGTGTTGCCCATTGCAACAACTGTAACTACTGTACTTAAAAGTCTATTGCCTATTTGCAAAGTATTTAAACTAAAGTAATTCATTCTGAGAAAGTATATTTTGTAATGTAATGTATAATGTAATTACAATGTAATTTAAAAAATAAAACATCTAAAAATAAATAGTTTAAAAAAATGTAGTAAATCAGTATAAAAAAACTAAATATAACAATTAATACATTTAAAAATTGTCATTTACAAAACCTTTGAAATTCACTGAAAAAAACCATAGGTTTCAGACATGTTATAGTTAGGAATTAGCATTTAAAAAACCTTTGAAATTCACTGAAAAAACCATAGGTTTCAGGCTTGTTATAGTTAGGAATTAGCATTTTAAAAACCTTTGAAATTCACTGAAAAAACCATAGGTTTCAGGCCTGTTATAGTTAGGGTTTAGCATTTAAAAAACCTTTGAAATTCACTGAAAAAACCATAGGTTTTAGGGAAAGTTCTAGTTAGTTGGACATTGCACTCGTACAAAACCCGTGAAATTCCCCCGTTATAGTTAGTTCAGCTAACTATAACTCGCGCCCAGCAATGCACTGCTGATAACGTCACATATTACATCACTCATGACATGGTCAGTGACATCACTGATGACATCACTGATGACATCTCAAATGACATCACTGATGACATCATCCATGTGAGAATTTAATGCATCTTCTCACACCCTAATATAACTTTTGATACACCCACTCTAAATTACAGACTGCCATTCTCAAAACCATACACACTCCAATACCAATAAGTACATACCCACTCACTGATTCTTAGGTCTACACACACACATCTACTCACTCACCCGTACAGTCACTCATACTTACAGTCACTCAGTACAGGACTATCATATGCACTCATACACCTATATAAACACTCACACAACGCAACTCATCCATAGAGGTACTCACACACCTAGTCAGTCATGCGAATAATTAATCACACTCCCATTTACTCACCTATACAGTTATACACACCAGCTCACTTACTCATAAAAATACTAGCACATTCTTACGCTCCTATGCAATCACTGATGCAAGCACACACTCATCCATATAGCCACTCTCACAATCACACACTCTCACTTATAGCCATTTATATACTCCAACACACATATATACTGCCTTTCACATATGTAGTAACTCACACATGTACCACTGAGATATACATTCAATCACTAACACACCCATACACACACTCACCCACCCATACAGTCCATCACAGACGCACTCTTCAAACCATGCACCCAGTGAATCACCCACTCACACATCTATGCACAGAGTCACACACACCCCACCCACACAAACACTGAGGCACCCATACAGATACTCAGAGAACCAATCCATTACCCATATAGACACTCATTTAGCTAGTCAGAAACCCATGCAGCTGCTTACACAACAACAGACAGACGGATACAGACATTCACACAGTTTAGTCACTCACCCATGCATCCAGTAAGATACGTTTAATCACTGACTTATAGACTCAGTCACGCACCTACTAAATCATCCATTCAGACGCTTATACACCCACTCATTCTTCAATATGCCTTTCCCTATATATATTAAACATATTTAAACTTTACACAAACACACAGTCACTGGATGATGTCATCAGTGATGTCATCAGTGATGCCATTTGAGATGTCATCAGTGATGTCACTGACCATGTCATGAGTGATGTAATATGTGACGTCATCAGCAGTGCATTGCGGGGGCGCGAGTTATAGTTAGCTGAACTAACTATAACGGGGGAATTTCACAGGTTTTGTACGAGTGCAATGTCCAACTAACTATAACTTTCCTAAAACCTATGGTTTTTTCAGTGAATTTCAAAGGTTTTTAAATGCTAAACCCTAACTATAACAGGCCTGAAACCTATGGTTTTTCAGTGAATATATATATATATATATATATATATGTGTGTGAATGAGACAGTGGTAGTGCGCAATTCGGATAAAGGTGGCAACGTGGTTGTCTGGCCAAAAACCCAATATATGAAGGAAGCATCAAAACAGCTAGGAGATCGCAGCTGTTATAAGATCAGTAATAAACTTACTATTAAAACAGCACAAAATGAACTGCATACGAAGTTACTGGCATGGAAAGGCAGTGGCCTAATCAATCATGATGAACTGAGATTTTTAAAAATGACTACCCAGTCTTGCCGGTAATGTATTTTATTCCTAAAATACATAAAGATAGCATCAACCCTCCCGGCCGGCGGATAATCTCTGCTATCCAAAGTCTAACAGAAAATGTTTCAGTGTATATTGACTCATTCCTACAGGAACAAGTGAAATTGTTATCATCGTACATACAGGATACAACAGATTTCCTGAGGCAAATGCATGGATTTCAGTGGCAACAAGATTTTTTATTGATCTCCATGGATGTCAGCAACCTCTACACGTCTATACAGCATCAAGACGGGATGAGAGCTCTGGAACATTTTCTGGGAAAGAGACCCATTGAATTCCACAACCACAATAGAATGTTAATTGACCTAACCAAGTTTTGTTTGTATAACAATTACCTTTTATTTGAACAACAGGTCTACCATCAAGTGAGAGGCGTAGCAATGGGTGCAAGTTTTTCACCCAGCTACGCCTGCCTCCACATGGGGTGGTGGGAGGAAATGGTAGTGAAAAACAAATATGCAGAGGTATGGTCAAAAAATGTAATCAAATGGGTCAGGTTCATAGACGATTTATTTGTGGTCTGGCGAGGGACAAGCAGAGTGCAGATGAATTCATAAAATGTTTGAACAACAACAATGTGAACATTCAACTCACATATTCCATCAGTGAGAGTACAATTTGTTTCCTGGATGTAGAAGTGTACGTTTCCAACAATATTTTGGAAACACGCTTACATCGCAAACCAACCTCCGGGAACTCCATATTGCACTCAAGTAGTTTCCACCCGAAGCACACAATTCTCAGCATACCCTATGGGGAAATGCTAAGAATTCGTAGAATATGCAGTAACGAATCAGATCTAATCAGGGCGCAGAATGAGTGTAAATCTCGTTTCCTAGCAAGAGGGTATAAAGAAAAACGATCAATGATGCTATAAGACAAACCAGAGCCAAAACACGGGAAGATTTACTCTTCAAACCATCAGCCAGCAATACAAAACGAATGAACAGCCCAGCCACAGAAAGCAGCCCTCGCTTAATTCTCACATATAACAAGCAGAAGGACAGCCTGAGAAAAATAGTCAAAAATAATTGGCATTTACTGCAAAATGACCCCATCATAGGGGATCAAATGCCAACCACTCCCCTGATAACATACAGGAAGGCACCAAGCACAGGAGACTATTTAGTTAGCAGCAGTCCAGAAGTCACAACCAGTACTAATTGGCTGGCTAACCGCAAAGTGTTTGTTCGCTGTGTGACATGCAGGGCTTGTAAATATGGGGAAAGTAAAACGTCGTTTTTAACAACTTTTAAAAACAAACCTACGGTCATAAATAAGTTTTTGACCTGTAAGTCCGAGTTCGCCGTATATGTGCTGGAGTGCTCTTGTGGACTGCGGTATGTGGGAAGCACAAAACTGCAGGTCCACAAGAGAATACTCCAGCACATGCGGGCCATCATTAACAAAGATACTACGTATCCGGTGGCCCGCCATTTTGAAGAGGTCCATTCTAGTAGTTTGGATCATTTAAAGTATTATGCAATAGATAGTGTCCCTCCACCAAGAAGAGGAGGAAACAGGGAGGCTATTCTAAGGCGACTCGAAACAAAATACATTTTAGAACTAGATAGTAAGAGTCCGCATGGGCTCAACACGACGGAAGACTTACACACCTGGCTTTAACTGAAACAATGTTTTAATCTTAGATTGGTACACAAATTGAACACACAGGAATACTTCTTTATCCATTATGGTTTTATTATGCTGAACCTCATCCCCCAGTACGAATTCTCTTTTTAGCGTAGTTGTAAAACATGGGCTCATTTAACAACACGCAAATTATTTTGCACTGAAGCACTTTTACGGGTGGAGACAAATGCACTAACATTTTTAAAAAGATACATTTTGCACATAGAGGATATTCACTCAAAAATTAAATCAACTGTTTACAGGTAAAAGAAATGTTTACATACATTTGCTTATTTTGCACAAATATTAATGAAATCCTGATTATTTGATATATAGAAAGCACACCATTTTAAAATATGTATTTATACTATTTTAGTAACTAAATGCGTATTTTGCACATGGTTGATGATGTTTGACTTTTTTAATCATGATTTTTAAGTTTTATGCATTTATCTGAACTGGGTTTATTTGGCAAAGTGTACAGAATTTTAGAAGTACTGATTTGCACAATGTATTGACACAGGTATCAAAGATCAAATCTAATGCTTGCACATTTATGTAAACATATATGATCTAAACAGAGTAATAATTTGTAAACAGAGGTGAAACCTCAAAGTGTAGATGAGGAAAACACACGGGTAGTCTGTTTTCCAGTTTCACTATGTTTGCAAAAAGAAAAAAATGCACTTGTCACTTTAAAAACGGGGAGAAAAAAACGTAGTGTGTCATGTGATCAAGGACCTTAGTGGTTCTAAACGCGTCATGGCGGCTATGCACAGAAAAATAAACTAAGATTGCACTTATCAAGCGGAGTTCGTGCCTTTTTTGGTTCTGAGCAGTGGAACGTTGGAAGAAAAGGAGTACGGAGGATATTTATATATGTATATATATATGTAGGGATTTCACTTACCTTGTATATATACTTACCTTGCGTGGTAAAGTCATGCATGGTAAAGGCATATGCATGGTAAAGGCTTGCATGGTAAAGGCAATGCGTGGTAAAAGCATTGCGTGGCAATGGATGCGTAGTAAATGCATGCATTGCTAAGACATACAACCGTTGTGGCCTAGATTCTACCTTCTTCCACTTTCACCCTTCGTCACATAAGTATAGGTCTCGCAGGTAGTATCTACTTGTCCAGTAGGCCGCAGGCCTTTGCTCAGGATAAGTGGTGCGTGAGTGAGGATGGCACACAATGAAAATGGCAGAAGGGAGATATGTATCTACCCTTCAGGGGTACCCTTCAGTCGCTTTCTACTGCCCCATGGCTGTGCCTAGCCAGTCAGTGGTGTTACAGCAAACAAATGATGGACGGAATGCTGACAATGCAAACATTCTCCCCCAGTCAAAAGATCTGGGTTAAATCCATCGTTCTTTTGCCCACTACGCCACCCCAGTTTGGACCCAGCCATATGCAAATCAGTCTTGACCCTGTGCCCCATGGGAACAGTCCAGACCGAACTGCCAGGCCAGGTCCTCCCTGGACCAGAAACAAGCATCCTGGGCCCGGTTTCAGGGTATGTCACCCTTCTTCAGCCAGTCAAAAGATCTGGGTTAAATCCATCGTTCTTTTGCCCACTACGCCACTCCAGTTTGGACCCAGCCATATGCAAATCAGTCTTGACCCTTTGCATTGTCAGCATTCCGTCCATCATTTGTTTGCTGTAACACTTTTCGCCCTAAGTGGGATGGGTATGCCCAGACGTGGGTCCCTTGCTCAATGCGCCACTGGATTCAAGCTAGCCTGGCTGAAGAAGGGTGACATACCCTGAAGCCGGTCCCAGGATGCTTGTTTCCGGTCCAGGGAGGACCTTGCCTGGCAGTTCGGTCTGGACTGTTCCCATGGGGCACAGGAGTCAAGACTGATTTGCATATGGCTGGGTCCAAACTGGGGTGGCGTAGTGGGCAAAGAACGATGGATTTAACCAGATCTTTGACTGGGGAGAATGTTTGGATTGTCAGCATTCCGTCCATCCTTTGTTTGCTGTACCACTAGCCAGTCATTGGTGGCCGGTATCTCGGAAGAGTGGTGAGGCGGGGGGGTTGGATGGGAGGACAACATAAATAAACAAAAAAAAGACAACTTACCTGCCGCATCACCGGATCACCGCATCGCGCTCTTCTAGGCTCCTCTCTTCCACATGCACAGGCTCCACCGGCCAATCCTGACGCTTCTCTCATGCTGCTGGTGGCAGCATGAAAGCAGCGTCAGGATTGGCCTGAGTGCCGTGAATTTGCGTTCCCAGCCTGCTGTCTCCAGCCCAGGAACGAAGCTTGGGTTGGAGACAGCTTCAGTGTGCATGATGGTTTGGCCAGCCATAGACGGCTGGCCAAACCGTCATGCGCATTGATACCAGTGCTAAACACTTGCTCTCGTGCCTGCCCCCCACTTGGCCCTGCCACCAAAACTCGGCGGCTAGAAGAAAAATTAAACAATAATAAACCTGGTTTATTATTGTTTTATTTTTCGTGTTTAAGGCTTTTGGCAGGGGGAGCGACGCGCCTCCACCATAACGGAGGAGCCGCCTCTGTGCCAGTCCCTGTAGACAGCAGTATACCTTTTCAGGTCTTCACTTCAGGTGCAACAGCAAGAGAATAGAGAGAGCCCCTGGCGGTAAGGTTGTCATATACCCTCCTCTCCCCAGGGAGGACTGTTATCAGAAACAACGAGTCCGAAGCAAAAAAACAAGCTTTAACAGCGACTGAGGAATTTAACCCTGCATCCAAGCTCCAATCTACTTTCCAGAAGAATTTTGCGAGGTCACTAAACCACGTGGTTACAGAGTACATTCACATCTTCTCTGACAGCTCTAGGTCAGGAACAGCAGTTCATCTGTCCTCCAACGAACCATTGTCTTTTCTTGATCTGTCGCCGTCCAGAGAGAATCATATCAGCCCTGACTCGCTATGAACAGACTGATACGGGGGCAGGCAGAGATGGCCCTGAATTGTAGACAGTGGGTAGCACTTCAGTGTCACCCATTATCCTATTTTAAGGGAAGCCAGTGATTCATTTATCTAAAACTCACTAGTTTCTTTGCTACATCTGTCTGTGTATGAAATGAAGATTTGTTTTCTGACGGGGGGCGGCGTGAAGGGGATACACAAACTCTAGGGGAAACCAGTGGTGTAGACAAAAAGCATTATGCGCGCCAGCATAAGGCCTGCCTACTTTTGGCTGGATCTGCCTAGTAGTCTGGGTGAGGAGCAGAAATACAGAGGGAAAAGGCTCTGTTTGTCTACCCCATGCTCTCGCATATCCCTCTAAAAGCAGGTGGTCGCTGTGGTGGCAGGAAGAGGGTCCATCAAGACACGACAAAGAGTTGGGACAGATGAAACATGGGCAGGTAAAGACATGAACGGGGTAGAAAGGAACGAAGGGGAGTGAGTGGGAACCGTCAGGCAGCAAAGACTCAGGGTCAGGCAGCAATCACTACTTCGAAGCATAAAAATAAAAACCCACTAGAATCACTGTTTATTGCCCGCCTTCTGTTCCCTTTTCTTCATACACTACCGCAAGTTGACTCCTACATCTGGTGGCACTACCACCAGTTGCTAAAGTGTAAGAAGACACTTACTTAAGACACTTGGGGAGATGGTGTAGCCTTACGGCTAGAGCGGTCGAGCTCGAAGCTGGCGAACCGGGTTCGAGTCTCGGCAGGGACGCTCAACATCCTGTGATTCTGGGCAAATCACTTAATTGTATTGTATTGTAATTGCATTTATATAGTGCTTACTACCCCTGACAAGGCGTCAAAGCGCTTTTTCGGTGAGTAGCACGCTACTCCGGAACTCATAAAGGATTAGTGGTGTATTAGTATAGTGAAATATGAAAGTGATTTAAGTGGTGGATAGGTTAGTCAATTATTTGGATTCAGAAGGATAGCGGAAGGAGAGCGGAAGGATAGAAGAGGGAAAAAAGGTTTGTATTTATATAGCGCTTATTACCCCTGATGGGGTGTTGAAGCGCTTTTTTTTTTTGGGCGAGTAGCACGCTACTCCGGAAAACCCATAAAGGATTAGTGGTGAATTAGTATAGTGAAATATGAAAGTAATTTGAGTGGTGGATATGTTAGTCAGCTATTTGGATTGAGAAGGTTAGCAGAGGGATAGAAGAGGGGGAAAGGTTTGCATTTATATAGCGCTATATGCATCAGTGGATTAACTGGAGACTTTACTTCAACTAGTGACATTGAACCTCATCTTGCAGGAAATGTGTAATACACAGGGGTAACTTTATACAACAAAATACGCATTTGTAGGATGCCATCGAACACAATTTATTTCACCTCTCAGATGCCTGACTTTAACCAAATGACATTCATGTTCAGAAGCATGAGAGCCAGATTCAGGCATGCTCTTTTGGATTCAGCAACCCTTCACAATAAGGAAACAGTTGCACACAGAGCCGGGGATACACCACAAAAACAAAAGATGGCATCTAGTCTAAGGCCAAGATACAATTAACACTACTAAAAAGGTCATGCTTAGGATCAAGACTTTGTGCACTCTTCATTACTTATCTGGAAACCATATTTGGCTGCACTGTACTGCCAATAACAAGGCCAGCGGGTTCACATTCGTGTTAACTGTTTCATTCAGAATTGTTGTAATGCCGTAAAGCACATATGGAAATTGCGTTATATGTGTTTGGTGTTGCTGTTAATTGGTATTCTGTCGGAACGAGGGTGGATTGCATATAACAACAATTTTTATTTTGATATGGAACTCCGACGGAGGTCCACAAAAATGCACAAAAAATATAAAAATAAATACCTTATGTACAATACAAAGTTCTTCCATATTCGAACATCAAATATTACAATTTACAAAATAGCATTAAAAATTATCTAATAAATAGCCAGAAATGTTTTTTAAAAATTGATATATCTTAAAACAAACCATTTCATTAGGAGGGGACAGAACAAATGAGCAGGCCTCCTGGGCAGAGTGAATATTATATTTGATGAATACAGGTCTTAAAAATATAAGCCTGGCCCTTTGTAACTTCATGCAGACAAATAAATTTAGATTAAAATCTTGAATTTGCAAATAACACATTTCACAGATTCTCCCCTCCCTAGGGATTTTATCCCATATAACAGTGACATCTCTTAAGGGCAACAAATTAAGTCTTAATAAGAGAATTAGCCTTCTTATTCCATGAGGAAGGTTCCAGGTTAAGTAGCTCTGAGGTCTATTCCCCAAAGCACTCCCCCCAAACCACCTCATTGCGAGACTTAATCTGACTTAAGCCAGTGTCTCTAGCCGAACTAACAGAGGGTGCAAACTTCTTTATAAACTGCTTTAATGCAGTTTTTGTCATGGGGGTATCAATATTCAAGGTAAGCCCAAATGAGTCATTCGCATTCACAAAGGGCCTAAAAACTGTTGAATGTTCTTTCAATTTCTCGAAAATTTCTATCTTCAAGGCAGCCCTAAGAGTGCCCTCCTCCCCCCAACATAAAGAATTACCCCACCTCAAGACCGCAGCCCAGAATAAACTATATGAAGAAACTAAACCAAATTCCAGACGTAAAACATGTACAGCAGCCTGAGAATTTAGATTACAGAATTGGCGAAGAATTCGGCCTTCAGCCTTATCAAAAGAGAGCCAATGTTTCATGTCCAGTACCTCAGCAGCGTATATTAATGTGGGGGGAATTTTTACCTTAAAAACTGACAAAACATGACTAAAATGATGTTTCCCACAAGTGTTGTAAAATCTATTTAAAGCTCCAGCCTGGGAAAGAGCCCTACTAACACAGAGATTAATGTGCTCTGAATCTCTCCCTGTTTTCGAGAAAACCTTCCCCAGGTATAAGTAAGAATCCACCAGTTCCAGTTCTTCAGGCCCCAGTGACCACTTAAAACATCTCTTTAGTCTTTGTCCTTTCTTGCGTAAGACCAAGATTTTGCTTTTAGCAATATTAATTTTCAACATATGGTCTTCTGCGTATCTAGTTAGAGCATCCAGACGATGTTGAAGACCAATGGGAGTTAAATCAAAAATTGCAACATCGTCCGCATATAATAAAGAGCCAACAGACATTGTGCCAATCTTGGGGGCATCCCCCGCACTGCTGTGGGGAGATCAGATATGTATAAAGAGAACAATAAGGGGGCCAACAAGCAACCCTGCTTTAGCCCATTGTGCGTTTTAATCCTACATGATAGCCCCAGCGCCCCTCCCATCAAAACTTGACACCAGGTATCTGTGTGCAATTCTATCACAAGACCCAAAAGATGCTGCGGTATGCCCAGTTGGGCAAGCTTTCTCCACAGCGTTTGGCGGTCGACTCTGTCAAACGCTGTGGAGAAGTCAATAAATGCCGTATAAACCGGCATACTTCGTAAGAAAACATATTTCTCCACGATGGTCTGGACAACCGCAATGTTGTCCAGAGTACCATGGTTCTTTCTGAAGCCAGCTTGCTCCGGAGGTAAAATGTTCTGGTCATAGGCCCATTTCTGTAGATGACATAAAAGGCTTTGCAAATAGCTTACCCGAGGCATCCAACAGAGCAATCTGTCTAAAGCTACCTGGTGATGTTTTTGGACCCTTTTTATACAAGGGGACAATAATACTCCCCTTCCAGGAGGGAGGAATTTCATTCGTTCGAAAAATAATTGAACAGAGGCGCTAAAAGAGTTCCCCATGCGGCTGACTCCTTTTTAATTAACGCAATCGGAATTCCATCCGGCCCTTGAGCACAAGATGCTCTGGCGTTCTTTATAAAACCTACTACCTCATCCCCTGACGGTGGACCATATTCAAGAAAAGAGGTCTCTTCCATACGTATCGTTACTGGAACTACTGGACTATTGTTTTTATATAGTGAGGAGATATAAACCACCCACTCGTTTTCTGGAATCGGTATAGATAAAGCCCTCTGCCTTGAATCGTAGAATTCCGCGACTAGGTGCCAGTACTTTCTTGAATCCTTGGCCCTTGCTGCTTCCCTCAGCCCAATCCATTTAGCGTCAAACTCCCTTTTCTTTTCGCTAAATTTACGACGGCTTCTTATTCGCTTGAGGCGACTAATTTCCTGCTGTTGACCTATTGAGAATTGGATATGTTGATTTCGAACTAATCGATTAATTTCCTTGTTTAACAGTTTCATCAATGGCGCGCTCTGTTTAGGCAAACGGGGGCCAGCAGATCTAGAGCTTAAGTTCCGTATCTTTTCCATTTGGGCCTCAAAAAGCTGTATAATATTCAAGAAAGTGTAACCCTCCTCGTTTACGAGAGCCATCTTCACTATTGAACCCACTTCAATGATATTTTTAAACGTCCGAAAGAGCGTCCATTTACTTTATTATAAACTACCATTCCCTGGCCCGAATTCCCCGGGTCCAGTACAGGAGATCAAAAACCAGACACAGCTACATAGTCTAAAAGACTCTGCGTGTGGTGGGAGTGAAAAGTAAATTGGGCTGTTTTATCCAAGGGCACTCTCCCGTTTAAGATGACGAGATCTGTCCTTCTAACACTGTCCAGCAGGGAGACGCCCCATTTATCTGTTTTTGTTTTTTCCGGTAAAAGAATCTCAGGAATATGCCAAGTTTCTTCTTTATCAATATTTGCATAAATCTCTGAAGCAGAGTTGGAAATTTTGGCATTTAAATATCCCACTATTACCACTAAAGGACATTCTTCCCTGATGGATATGTCGTGAATAAATAAGAAGAGAGAGCTCAATAGATAATCAAAGTTTCTCCCAGGAGGTATATAAAGATTTGCCACAACGAAAAAAAATAGGCCTACCAAGATCTCCCAAACAGGCCAACTTCAAACATATACAATAGTTTGAAGGGTGGCGAAATACCTTCTGGTTCCAATTAATCGAGTTCTTGAGCAAAATGGAAACCCCCCACTAGCGTGACCTCTTTCAGAACATTTAGCATGGCAGGAAAAAGTAAAATAACCATCACAGTCAAAATCCTTGCAAGACCGTGGGCCAGATGTATCAAGAATTGCTTTTGCGATTCTTAAATAGCGAATTTTACCGATTACGCTATTTAAGAATCACAAAATGCAATGTATGTAAGTTTGCAAAAACATTTGCGATTCTACAAATTCCTTAATAGCGAATCGCAAATTGCGATTAGCTATTAAGAATACCTTCCCATTCATTTCTATGGGCCTAGAGGCTCATAGGAATGAATAGGATTACATTCGCAATTTGCGAGTACCAAATAGGTACTCGCAAATTGCTATCTACTTCAAAGTGCAAGAGGGCCAAAAGGCCATCCTGATGCACCCCCAAAAGAGTAAGTATGCCCATGTGGCGCACATACATGCCCTAAAGGCATGTGTGTGCGCCACATAACACTAAAAAATGCAAAAATGTGCATTTTTCAAGGAATTTGCAAATTACCACCAACTTGAAGTTGGTGGTAATTTGCGATTCACTAAAGCCAGGTCGCAATTTTTCTTGCTTCCTGCATTGCATTTAAGGAATCGCAAATTGCGATTCCCTAAATGCATTCGCAAAATAGGTAATCGCATAAATTGCGATTCCCTATTTTGTGAATGCCTTTAGGATGATACATCCCAAAGGCTTTTACAGATCATAAACAGGCCAATTCTGCGAATTGGCCTGTTTGCGAACGGTAAAACGCTTGATACATCTGGCCCCAAGTTTCTTGCAAACAGATGATTAAAGGATCCATAGATTTCAAAAAATTCAATTTCGCCTCGTCATGACCCAAACCTGCCATATTCCAGGACAGAATTAGCCCACCCAGGCTACCTCAAAGGAGTGCTTCTTTCTGCTTCCGGACAGGTTTTATTCAAAGCTCTCACGACCCAGCTCCACCGGGCCGATTCTTCTTCAGAATCAAAAGTCTGGGGGACGTCTACCATCTTTGACACCAAATTTATTGATCGACCCCTACTATCCAGGGAAACCACAATATTTTTGGTGTTACCTACCGAGTACTCAGAATCAGGGCTCATCGCATCCAGCACCACAGAATTAACGGCCCTAGAGGCAGTCAGACACTGCCTTGGGGAACACCTGGGGAGATATTCCTCATATTCGGAGATGGATGCTATATCAAGCCCCCGTTTCAGGAAATGCTCACAATTCTGTATAACCAAATTGGCTATGATCAAAGAGCAAAAAGTAACTCTAGAGTAGAAGGAAGTTTCGTGTGAAATAATCTTCACATTTAAAATATCCTTACTTGATATCAACTTTAGCGCCTCTATTTCTGAAAATAGGCAAAGAATGGAACCTCGATTTACCGGGAAGGATTCATTATCAAATAACCAAGTAAAATGCACAATGGACGATATAGCACTCTGCACCACATCAAAAATCTTTGTAGGATCCCTTGGGGGGATCCATAGGGGAACCCTATCTCCACAACTGATAACATGTGAGCCGTCATTGGACTGAGGGTTCAAGTACGGCGTCGTAGTGTTAGTTGGAACCTCTAAACTTCCATTGGGCAGCAAAGCTGTATTCCCTATAAGAGCTCTATTCCACCCAACCTGCTTGATACTCTGTGTTTGATACCCCTCCTCTAAATGATCGTTCATCCTAGCCCCAGTGACCCCTGACCCAGACTGGCGCATAGGAACCCCACCTCCCTTTTGAGGTTCCCTTACAATGTGATCAACCGGGTTATTGATCAAGGGAGTATGGGATAGTTGAATGGACTGCAACATAAAGTTTGGTAAAGATTCTCCTGTCCTAGAGACCCCTACTCCCCTAGCCAATGACGTACACGCTATGTGGGGCTCCATAGGAATACCCTTATCAGATGGGGTTTTCAAATCTCCCTCCTCCTTTAGTATTTGAGTGTCACCCTGGCTTCCAAGGATCCGTGAAAATTTCAATTTTGACACTTTTCATTTAGAGAATCGCCTCAACTTTTTATGTTTCTTTTTCGTATTTTCCCCCTTGTAATTAGTTATAAGGCGTTCCCTCTTCCTTACTTTCGGGCCTCCCATCTCGGGAGGGTCTGAAGGACAAGCCTGGTAGGTAGAGGAGTTAAGACCCTCCCCCTGCCCCTCTTCCCTCACTGCTTGTTTTTTGGAACCCCTGATTTTCATAGTGTCTCTAATACCCCCTTTCTTACCATTATAAAACAAAGGGAAAGATTTAATTGTAGGCTTTTCCAACGGGGGGCCCAGTTCATCCTCCCCAAACAGAGTACTTAAATATAACTCTTCTTTTTCAAGGTTACACATAGGTTCAATAGGGGGTAACAAATACAGAGGTAATCCCGCTTGAGCAGAAGCGTCCCGTGACTCTCTCGGGGGGACAGATGGAGGAAGCCTAGCATTCGCTAGCTCTTCCGTATGGGGATATGTCATAGCCATGGGTTGAATAAAATCTAACTTAGTTACCTTTTGTACTTCAAGCAACATAACAGAGGTCATTTCCAATATATGGTCAGAACTTAATACAGATTTCTCTAATAAAGACAAAATGGAATTTAAAATTTTTTCAATACACACAAGATATTCCGAGGGCACAACATCCCTCTCATTTCCCAACTTCGGTTGTGTGCAGGGTAGAAACACATCATGGGCAGACTCCAGGGAGGTGCCCAGCAAATGACTTGTGCTACAATACAAAAGAGGCAAAGAAAAATGCCTAGGAGAGGAACTTACAATTGGAATGTTATAGTTTCCCCTGTGTCCACATGTTAAGTGATCATCCTTCTGGGCGGCTTCCCAGCCTCTTGTATGGGTTTCTATATCAATGTCTGGGAGGGTAAAGTCTTCCCCTACATTTGACCTTTCACTTACAATTGGCTTCTCAGCCACAGAAAGAACATCGTCCAATATAACATCAGGGCCACCTTCCCCACTCATTCGCTTGCAGGTGACAACAGGGCCACCCTCCCCACTCATTCGCTTGCAATTGACCCCCTGTGCAGGTGAAACAGCTGAAAAGGCTCCAGCCATACAGTCAAACTTTGAGCCATCCAAAGAAATATGATGATGACTCTGTAGGTTGTCTGGAGAGTCTAAGCATGATGTTAAACACGAGTCTAGGCACGATTTTGCACATAAGGAGACATTAGATATTACAGGTATCGTAGCAGACACACAATCGGGCTTCAGCCTATTCAAAGGGGACTGTTGCTGACTCTGCTGGCTCTGTTGGATGTCACCAGAGACCGAATTTGCATATAAGGGGGCAGCAGGGGGTTGCCCACTTCGACCATCCTGGACAACTACATTCATCTGTGCCCGTACCCCTTCACGGGAATGGTTCAGGTCCCCCACAGGAATACGAGTGTCTCCCAATGGCTCCGCAGGCAGGGGAGGAAGGGGCGTTAAGTGGCAGTTTAAGAACTGTCCTTCATGGATTACAGCTGCCACTTCGGGTGCCATCCGGGGGACCCTACGAAAAAAGCCTGTAATAACTGGATGAGATTTGTAGCAGAGTTGTTGCAATTGTCTAGTGCCACTATATGATCTCTTTAGTTTATTAGCTCGATTTGGGGATGAGGAAAGCACACGCCCGAGTGTAATTTTTTGGAGGTCATACTGTTCAACAAGGAGTGCACGCTTAACAGAACTTGACCGGACTTGCTGCCGCCTAGGTGGTTTAGGGAGACACTCCTCGCGACTCCCAACACCTCACAACTCCTCACGACCACAGATCGCTGAGCAGCAGGCGACTTGCAGGTGAGGGATATGCGAGCTACTTCGGACTTCAACGTGCACACTAGGAGTCCTTGGTGACCTTAGGGCCTCAGACCAAACAGACCAAAGAGGTGAAAACAGATGAAGACAGGCCCCCGCTCTTGCCGTACTCGGCAGTAGTGAGCAGGGAGAGGGAGCCTGAAAGCAGGGCACACTGAGGAGCCGCAAGCCGCACCCAACCTAGTTGGGCCGCTTCCGCGGACTCACCTGGGCACTACACTCAGCGTCCACCACTAACGGCGGTCGCACTCTCGCACCCCTACACTCCTGCACTTTCCCTGCCGCCACTCCGCAAGTCCAGAATTCGCCTGGTTGCGATGAAACACCTGCTGAAGGCTAGGGGAGGCGAGCGCATAGAGGTAGAGACCAGATGATAGGGGCTTGCAGGAAACACCCCAGGAGCCAAGAGTCAAAGAGGAAAAGCTTGAAGCCCGAGTTTCGGTCTAAGAAAAAGAAGCTTGGAGAAAGCGAGTCAACAGGAGGCAAAGGTGAAGGCCACAAGTCAACTCGCCTGGGAGTCCAAGTGATTCCAGATGATTCGTATGAGATACTCCTTGCCTCGGCCCCCACTCTCACACAGTGCAGCACAGCACGATTCAACACAGCTCCGATGAGCTGGTAAAGCCGGTAAAGCCGCCTGCTCTCAGCTCGCCCGTTGCTCGTTGGCGTCTCACGTGGCGCGGGCGGTGTCTGGTAGATCAGGCACGGGAACCGTGAAATGAGGCCAACTGGGGCTCAGGGTGCTGGCAGCCCGGATCATCGGAACTCCCCCACCGTGAAGGAACAAGAGGAGCAAATCAGTGGGGCCGTAATGCGGTGTGCTGTGCTGTGCTCGGCGTCCTCGCTCCTCGCTGACACACTGTAGCTGCGGCTGACGGTCGGCGTGGAAACGTGAACTGGATTTTCGAAGTCAAAGGATTGCATACCTTAATAGTTAAACCTTTCTTCTTCCTAATATGCTGCAGTGCACAGAAAACCTTCTTACGTTTCCCTATTTGCTTGTGGTGCCCTGGTGAGACGGAGGGGTTGCAGCTCTATATGGAGTTCAGTATCCTTACATAAAATATTCAAGATGCATGATGCATATCTATGAATAGTTTGCTGTTAAGTTTAAGATTTCATGACTACCATGAATGAATTGTTTATTGATTTGATTAATTAAAATTGTTACAATAAATACAACCAGAATCAATCAATCAGTCAGGATTTATAAAGCGTGGCTAATCGCCCTATAGGGTATCCTGGCGCTTGCAGGTCCCAATGGCTTATTCGAACATCCAGGTCTTGAGAGACATTTGGAGTTCCGGAAGTGAGGTGATAGTCAGGAGATGCATGGGGAGGCTATTCCAGGTCTTTGCTGTGATGTGAGAGAAGGAGTGTCCTCCACTTTTGGTTCGGTAGATGCGGGGAGTATAGGCAAGTGAGAGGGAGACGGAGAGTAGTCTTCTCGGCAGTTGGTAGAAGTTCATGCAGTGGATAATGTAGGTAGGTCCTTGGTTGTGTAGAGCCTTGTGTGCGTGGGTGAGCAGCTTGAATTGGCATCTCTTCTGTACGGGGAGCCAGTGGAGTTGCCTCAGGTGGGGTGTGGGTTTGGCAGGGAAGGCCAAGGATGAGTCTGGCTGCTGCGTTCTTTAGGGTCTGAAGTCTCTGTTGGAGGTGTGTAGCAATTTCTTCGTAGAGGGCATTGCCGTACTCCAGTCGGCTTGTGATGAGGGCCTGTGTCATGGTGCGTCTCCTGTGTAGTGGTAGCCACTTGAATTTCCTACGTAGCATGCACAGAGTGAGTAAGCAGGTGGAGGAGACAGCATTGATCTGCGATTTCATGGTGAGCTTGTTGTCAATGATAATTCTGAAGTTTCTGGCTTAGTCAGAGGGCGTGAGTGCAGGTCCTAGGTCTAATGACCAGCAGGACTTGTTCCATGTGTTGCTGCCGAAGATCAGTACTTCCATCTTGTGATTAAAACAAATATGATAGTACAACATTACAATCAATTTAAAGCAATACAAATTATAGCTAATAAAAATATATGTAGCAATCAGGCTCAGATAATTATATGTCATGACTAGACTTGAGGTAGGCACACCTGCAAATTCAGCCCAAAGCGTAATATCCTACTTTTGAGATGAGCACACCAATTAAAAACATCTCAGCCAGTTGCTGATATTAGCTGCCACACTTCAGAGATTTAATTTTTATTAAATATTATGTTTATGTATTTTCCAAACCGAGGAAGTTCTGCTTTGTCACTGGTATTAAGTACAGGGATAAGGCTTCCCTACAGGTAGAAACCTATTTTTTAGGAAGTTCGGTTGAGTAAACTGTGACGCGCTGATAAAAATTCAGGGCAGCAACTAAGTAAATGTGCACTGGATTCTGTACTATAATTGCAGCACCTGCAGTGCTCGTTAACAATGAGCCTAGTCCTCTAAGATGCCCTGTACTCCTCAATAGGTAAGACCATACGTCTTGCACGCAGAATGTAATGTCTGCAGGGCTGCTTAGGTAAGGGTGCATTCGGATGGCTTCATCCGATATGTAAATTGGAGCAAAGATTGCAGCCGATGGGAATTTTCTTAGGTCTGCTTCCCTCGAGAGCGCCAGGACGTGCTTTTTCAATGTGGCCTATTACCATAATATATAGAACTCACCAAAACAGCCTTAAAAAAACAGAAGAGCTGTATGGTTCCTGTAAGCAAAATAATCGAGTTGAAGACGACACTGGGCATTCCAGCAGCTACTTACCCATGTTTACAATCAGGAGCAACTGAAAGGAGGCAGGTCGTTTGCCAAGTACCAGAAAAGCCAATGACAGCTAAACTTATGTGCCTGCTTCCTTTCCCTTGAGGTACTATTGCGGGTTATTGCCTTCCACTCCGCCTTAAAAAGAGGCAGCAAGGTGAGCAAGCGTGGCGACTCTCACCTGTCTCTTCTACTCACCACTTCCCCAAAACACTTTCATACTAACCGTCTCTGAGAAATTATTAATTAATTTGAGATAAAGAGTGGCCGTTTCGGGCAGAACAAAAACAAAGAAAAGGGATTGCTGGTTCAAGGTAGGTGTTGTTAACAGATCTTATAGCGAAATAAATCAGCCATACATTGTGCAACAAATCACCCCCAGAGATAGGTTTCTCTGGGTAATGCAAAGCAAAAACATGGCTGGAATATATGAGCCACCGACATACTGGCCATGTGTAGGGTTCAGGACCAAAGTACGCTCCTGACAAGTGATGGCACCGGCGGACACCATGATAACGAAAGCAGCAGGTAAGATGAGACAACAGAGCATGTCTGGTTAATGAATAATTTCAACACAGACAGCCTTTCACTTCCTAGTGCTCTGCACGCCGGCTTCCTACAGGTTTTCTAGGCAGACCATTGCACTCGTCAAATAAAACTCGGCCTCGCGTGCACGTCTCTCTTGGAAGAGCATGAAGAAGACGAAAGGTAAAGAGAGCAGCATCGCTAAGCCAGCACAGTCCAAATGCCCGGATAACTCCGCATTTTACCAGCAGCGGATCCCTGCCTGGGCTCCGGCGCTCACCCCTGAGCCGGTGCTCAGCATCTTCTTTGGGATCGGACTTTTTTGCTTGGCCGTGGGAATCGCCTGGATTATTTCGGTGGCCAGCGTCAAAGAAATCAAGGTGCGGCGCTATTGTCCTGGAATGTGCTTTATTGGGCAGAGGGAGGAGGATTGAGGATGGCTGCTTTAGCAGCAGTGTGCATGATGCCAGGGTGCGTTGTGATTGTCGAGCAGGATCCAGATACGGCAATACAAGACACGTGCGCGTATATGAAGCGAAATACGATTTCCAAGGCAAAGTTTATTAAAAGTCGGAAATCTGTGGGTTGCTGCCTTATATGAGTCGAAGTGTGCATTTTTTTTTTTTTTTTGCACATTTGCTTAGAGTGTGTGACATAGGCTCCGTGGAGTAACGTGTGGCAGCAACGTCAGTCCCAGGCTCTTCCCTCATCCTGATCCAAGAGTGAAAGATGGCTCAGAGTAGATGTTAGTATAGACCAGTGGTGGCTGGTGACATTTGAAAGTGGTGGGGCGTAAAGTTATCGTGGTACTGCACTGGGGGGGGGTCTCCCCCCGAGAAAATTTTGAAAAAAGAGTGGATAAATGGAGCATTTTCAAGCAAATTTGAGGAAGCAGGAAGGTTGATAAAGCACTTGCGAAAGTGTTATGACAGGATCTGTAACAACATCCTTATATCCATCAACTTCACCCCAACACAAGTACAAACACACACTCAAACACTATCAAGTACACACATAAAGCACGAGTCACAAACATTTGTTTAGGCTTAAAGACCTGTACACAAAAAAGTACACAGAGACTGCTGCAGCTGCAAGCAGACGTTGAAATACTCGATTTACTCACAAAGTGACAAACACAAAACCCGCAGCCAGACATACTGGGCCCGGTGCCACCTCACAAGCACCCCTGGTCACACCTTCCCCTTTCTGGGAGCTTCCATGAGACGCGCTGGGCTGGATGAGGAAATACTGAGTGCTTGTCCCAGCAAGTCGAGTTTCTTTCTGTGTTAAAAATGACCACCTTCCTTTTTCTGCCTCCCACTCATTTCTGTGTTTTGGTGTGTTTGTGTCTCACACCCTTCACCATCTCTGCCACCCTCTCCTCAGCTGCCGTCTGCACTTCCCCCTCACCTTTAGGTCTCCCCCATCACTCTTTCTACCTCCTGTTTCCCCCATACAGCTCTGCCTGAATTGCACCCTCTTTCATGTTCATCCTTTCACTCTCTCCTTGCTGTCACTCTTTTCACTCCCCTTTGCCCTCCCCCTCCTCTCTGTGAACCTCTCTCTCTGTCACTCTCCTCTCATTGCCACTCTTTTCACTCTCATTTGGCCCTTATGAACCTCATCACACGCTCTTTATCTCCATCCGTGTGACTCTCCTTGCTGTACCTCTTTCCACTTCCCTTTGTCCCTCCCTGCAAATCTCTCTCATCTGCATCTGTCACCCCCCTCTCATTGACACTCGTTCCCCTCCCCTCTGTCCCTTTTTCCTCTCTGTGAACTTGTCTCTCATCTCCATCCCTGTCACTCTCCTCTCATTGTCACTCTATGCACTCCCCTCTGTCCATCCCTCCTCTCTGTGAACCTCTCTCTCATCTGCACTCCCTGTCCCCTCCTTTCATTGTCACTCTTTGCACTCCCCTTTGCTCCCGCCCTTTCCATTTCTTGATCCGTGGCTACTTCTTCCCACTCTTCCTTTCCCTCTCTCTCTCTCCTCTTACGCTTTTATTTTAACTCTCTGTCCATATTACACCAACAGCGGTTCCTCCTTTCCCCACTCTGTGACTCTGCCTATAACATCTCACTCCCTATCATGTTCCATTTTATTTCTTCATCTACGTTTCTCAGTCGCCAACTTTTTCACTGACATTTTTCTTCTGTGCCTCTGCTGCCCTATTCCTTTCCTACATCTCCTTCTTCCTTTTCATCTCTCAGCCCACTTCTTTTATCTCGTCCTCATCCCAGCTGCATCTCAGGCCAACTCCGATTTGTCAAAGGGCACCTTTATCAAATCTTGGCTTTATAGCCCGCAGGACAGCTCATGCTAGGACTCCCAAGCCCACATTTCTGGCCACATTCGTTTCAGCACTGAAACAATTGTGACCATGGGGGCTGGGCTCTTTCAACATGTGTTTTGTCACAGTGGTGTTAACAAAAACACAGGGAGATGGCTCCCTCAGATGCCCACAAAGTCCCAGCTAGGTCACAAACAAAAACAGCTCGCACCAGAGTCGCCTCTCTGAGAATAACATTTAACTTATTTAAGATGCAGGGGTGTCCAGCGCTAGTCCACGAGGAAAAGTGAGGCAACACTTTTTGTGTAACTACGCTGTACACCAAACCTTGTGGGCCAGTGCTAGACACAAAACCTGACTTTCGTTTTGGGAAAATGGATCAAAAAACAAACAATGGAGGAAGTAGAACGAAAACGAGAAAAGACTTAAATCAATAGCATCAAGAAGAAAGCAGGGATACATACAACATGTAGGTACCGTGCAAAGACGAGGCATGAAATGTGCCGACGTGACTGCCCGGAACCCCTATTTCATTTTGTTTGCAAGGCTCACATCATCCCTTGATAAATAACACTTGCACTGTAGCCGGGAGAAAGAGTGTTCATGCGGGCCAAGTTGGCAGCAGTTTGCCTTTCCGTGCCACTCTTAGATTTCGTTTGAGTTACCCCCGTGCCATGCCCTGATCTTGTTGGCTGCTGTTTAACCTCTGCAACGAGCCGCAAGCCTGCCATTCTGACACGAAACAAACCTCACTGAATAAATAAATTTAAAAAACACAACATCTGGTAGGGCATCTGCTGCAAAGATCTGTGTGCAACTTGCAGTTCACAGGCTTAGAGTCCGGTGCTGTGACTCCGCCTTTCATCCTTTCCAAGACAAGCCAATATGTGCCAGTTTTTTAGGATAGAAATAGACATATTTCTAGAGCTTTGCAAAGCGCACAGACAACCTGCAATCCGCCTTATGCGCCATATAAATAAACAGGTTTTATTTGAAACACATCGCAACACCCCCCAGTCGATCTTCCCACTCCTCTCTCTTGCACAGTGACGAGCATAATTAACATGAAAGGTAACATAACCTGGACGCTAGCTTACCACTTAGGCGCGAAGGTGGGAGATAAAGCTGCCAAGCCTGGTGTAGTGCACACGCTTCCGCTTATCCTCGCCTCTACCTCTCCTCACCTCTCTCTCCCCCACCGCTATCTGTTTATTTCTATCGCTCTAGGCTCTAGCTTATTCGTATCCCGCACACCTGCCTTTCTGCCTGTGCCCTACCCTGGTGCTAGTTTCCCCGACTTTTCTTGTTGGCTCCCACTCACTTTTTGTCATGCAGTGCCTGCCTTTTACTAACTGCCAACCCTTTCTGTGTATTGCTCACCGCTTGCTCCGATCTCTCGCTCTCTTTCTCACCATCCCATTCATGGCTTCTCTTCCCTCCCCTTCCTCTCTCACTTGGCCTGTCAACCTCTCTCTCATGCCTTCGTACTCCCTTTCTGCACACCACAATGCTGCCTGCGTCCAGACGCGGCTCGCGGGGGGCTTGCGGGGGGGGGGGGTTGTGCCGGGGGCCCGGGGATTCTTGAAATAAAAAAGAAAATCCTACCTGACTCTGAGGAGGTCCGCCGTCCGCGCCGCCTCGGGTCCGACTCCGTTTGGCCCTGCCTACAGCCCCTCTCAGCCAATCCGGGCGCTGCTGGCAGCGCCAGGATTGGCTTAGGGCACGGTTACCTCTCGCCCGCCTGCCCATTAGGAGACCGAGGTTTGAGCCTTTGCTCAACCCTCGCTCTCCTAATGGGCATGCGCAAGCCAGTGCACACACAAGTGCGCATGACTGGGCACGGCGCGAAAATTCGGTGCCCTTCCCCACTCATGCGCACTTGTGCTGCAGTGCTGCCTGCTGCCCCTGGTCCCTCTGACAATCATGTCAGTCAACATGACGCAGGACCGCCCACCCCCTTCAGACTCTGAAGGGGGTGGGCGGTCCGACGTCATGCTGACTGACATGATTGTCAGTTCTCCCTCGGCTCTTTGAACTTAAGTAAACTGATTGTTTACTTAGGTTCAAAGACGCCGAGTGAGCTGCGGGCGGGGGGGCTACGCCCCAACGCCCCAATGGACGCACCGCCCCTGGTATAGACGGCATGATGCAGGTAGAGTTTAGTGGTAAAAGCATCCAGTGCATGTGCCGCACATTGTGGGCATGTGTGTCTCTCAGGCATTCAGTGAGGAGATAGCTTTGTCAGTTGACTTGGCTAATAAGCAGCAATTGCATAGTATATTTCTTTAAATGTCTTCATTGGCATCATTGCAAGATATGCAGTGTTGCTTGCAAATTAGCTAGACATGTCCAGTTCCTACTGGCTTCAAATCATTTGCTTCAATGAACAAAGAGTCACTACTCTTATAGGAAGGTTTGATTTTATTCAAATCAAATATGGACTATCAAATTTCCCCATATTGTAGGATATCCTTAACCTCTTCTGAATTAACAATATACTCCTATTAATGTGTAGTGTTCTGGAATGTCATCTGTGTTACACTTTTATGCCTGTAAGCTATTACAGAATAGGTGATAAATCTTACACCTCTAGTCATCAAAAATATCGGGTGATGGAGTGACACGCGGCTTGGGGTAGGCTCTGGTCACCGGGACATGATCGCACTGACTTCCACAGCCGGGGTTCAGCCGTTCTCAGCTCCACAGTTTTGATAGCAGTTGCTCAGAATGATCACAAGGGAGACCCCAACAAACACATCTTAAACTGCTCTTCTTACCCCTGTTCCACCATAGTATTCCCAATGAGGGATACGCCTCTCTGCAAGTTCCCATCAAGTGGTCCCTTCCTTCACATGTTCCTTCTCTGTCTCGTGTCCTCTTGCTCAGCTCTCCCCTTGTCTCTTCCCGCCCTGCTCCATGCCGCCTGCACCCTTAGTAAGAGTATGCCAGGCCCCTCTTCATCATAATACTCTGTGCAATGTACGCATCCTCTCCCCATGACTCCAACTTATCACTCTTCAAGGTCCTCCTTGTTTTCTCCGTGTTCCTTCCCGCAATTGTCTGTGTTCTCACAATAAACAAAAGCTATTAAACATTTATAGTACATTTGTAGGCCTCTGGATCAGGGGTGTCTTGCCACACTTGCTGGGGTGACATCAGAGCGCACAATACAGAGGACAGGCAGCGCCATCTGTTGGGAATAAATTGGTCTGGTATGGGGTCAGTCCAAAGGTTATGATGCTCCCACTAGGTTGCAAACATGCCTAGAACCCACAGCTCTATATAACCACAAATCCTTTTACCAAAACACTGAGTATATTATTTTACGGCGAATGCAAACCCTCCTGTGGTGTTCAGCTCCAGTCGGGGTGTTGTCACTTTTGAGAGCTGGGGTCACTGGAGATTAGGGCACTAGCTTGTTGCCAGCTGCAGTCCTACTGTACTGACTGAATGGAGGAGGCAGACAGAGAGCGGCAGGACAATTCTAATTCAATAAGTGGTCTAGGAATCAGGGACACCAGCTGATTTGAGGAAATGCTGCGGACTAGTTCCTGATTGCTAAGGGAAGAGTTTTGAGGGATGCCAACTTGTTTGCCAAGCTACCTTATCCCTATCTCACATAGGAAAAGGAAGGACATTGGGTTTAAGAGGGCAAGTGATGTTCCAGTCAATTGAGAGCCCAACCATTGCCTTAGGTTCTGGGAGCCTGAGCAGGCTTGGCTCACTGACCTCAAATTCGGATGGTAATTAACTCTCGCTCTGGGCCAGAGTAATGCAATGCAGCGATTTGCGCTGCACTGTGCTGCGTTGCGTTACGCTGGATTTATCAGGCCACGCAGGGACATGGAAGGGGGCCTTGTGTGGCTTGATAAATCGCATCTTGAGGGTTGCACTGCTTTTGCACCCCGCCACGTGGTGCAAAAACGACGCAGCCCCTTGATAAATATGGCCCTATGTATATTGTCAGCAAAGCAATGCTGGTCTCATGTTGGAGCCTGCAGGTTAAAATATTTGCCCTAAACCCTAAGCAGAAACAATCCCGGTGACAGCCACGATTGAACTCGCGTTGGAGGCCAGTGGAGAGAGATCAGAGTGTTGCAACTGCATCCTCTCCGTTATTTTGTTTCCTACTCGCTGAACGACCCCTTGCAGAGGACTACATGCAATTGAATTTTCACAAGACAGGTGTCAATTGGATGTCCATATTTTAGTGAACTGAGATGTGTTTTCTTGTTCACATTGGTTGGAACAAGAGTTGCAGGGTGCAGTGCAAGGCACAGTGGGTGTTGGTCAGTGGTGCAGGACTGCATATATGTGGCAAACAATCCACAAGAGTATAACAGCCAAATGTACAGGATCTTTACTCTTTGCAAATCTTTATTGTGACAACATTGTGCATTCCTCATATGGGACGTCTTGTACAAGAGCATAGCTTCCTCTTTTCTTGCTGTAGAAGCTTTCCCCACTGTGTGCCCCTCTATGTTCACGGAATATTCTCTCGTCTTGATAAAATATGGTTACACAAATACATTTACTGGATGTCTCATTCCAAAGTACAGAGAAAAGGAGCTATGATGATTCTAAAAACTTTACAACGCAATGATAAATAGCACAGAAAACAAGTAATTTGAATAAACTAGCATGGGAAAGAGATAGTCAATTTTTCTAAAGCAAGTTATGATTTTTCATTGAAATAGATTTCTCAGTTTACCACCAATTGTATCAACCTTCAACGTGTGTTCGAGTATTGATTTGATACATATTTTAATTTAAAACTTTACATCATCTGGCTGTTTGTTACGTCTCATGTGTTAATCATGTGTATCTATATTTTCTTTCCTGTCTCGAATTCCATCTGTTGATATGTTGAAGCAAACGCAGGCAACAAAAGCTTCCCTGTGTATGTCTCTCCCATATGTGTAGGTCAGTTACGGTGTTATTGTTTAAGGAGGTTTCTTGTCCCCTCTTTGTCTGTCAGGGGATGCCACGCATCTTGGATCTCTGCATGGAGTAAGCCATTTTCAATAACAGCCTCTAACCGAATTTCGCTGTGATAGGGGCATTCTGATTTCCATCTCATGGCAGTCTGTATTTATGCTATGATCATTGCTTGATCTGCTGCTAACATTTGCTTTTAGGGACTGTGGCAGTGAGCCAAGTAGGCATAACTGTCGTTCGTTAAATGTGTCCTATTGGTTTCTTCAGTGACCAATTGCGTTATTGTGTTCCAGAATCCCTTCAGCACCTGGCTTGACCACATCTTGTCATAAAACCCTACATCTGGCGTCCCGCAGTATAAAAACAAAACTATAGTACACCCCTCTTGATATTGTGGGGGAAGGATGACTTGGGGTGTGCCAAAACCTACCTCTCCTACCCTCCCACTCTTATAGTACAGCCCTTAATAATAAGAAAACATATACATTTCATATTCAAAATTGAGGTGTGTTTCATGCCCACTGAGTCTTAAATCTAGGTGACTGTACAATGCCCTAAATCAGTCTGCTCTCTGTGGAGTTATCGCTCCCCATCCACCTCATTTCCTGATGCTGAACCAACATTCGACTTTTCCTCCCTTGAGTCTTAATCCATCCTAGTGTCCTCCTCTTATTGCTCTCTGTCCTTAAAGGTGGAGACCATTACACGTGATCTTCTCGTTCATCGTGTGCTAGCTGCTGTGTTGGGTTTTGGGCACTGCAGTTGCCAGGTCTCCTGTTCTGTTTCCTGTTCTAATGGTGCTGGTGGGTCTTTGATGTGCTATCTTGTTTGGCATTATGCTGTTCTGCCCACTCCAATGCTTCTTTAGGGTCTTGGAAGAATAGTGCCTTATCTGCCATGAGCACTTTTAGTTTGGCTTGGAACAACAGCAGCATATATTGAACACACATTTCCTTCAGTTTTCTCTTCACCTCCATGAAAGATGCCGATTGTTGTTGCACAACTGCAGTGTAGTTTGGGAAGACCATAACTTTGCTATTATCAGCTATAAAGTGCCTATCTTTGCAAGCCCTCTGTAGCAGCATATTGCAGTCCTGCTCATTTAGGAGTCGGATCATTACCAGGTTAGGGGGGTGCCACCTCAGAAGGAGACCCACATACAGCACCCTATATACCTTTTTGACTACAAATAATTTTGAGAGTCCCTGTCATGCCACAGTCTGGGACAGCCACTGCTCCATGTACAAAAAGTATGTCAGGGCCTTCACATATTTAGGGGAGGCCAGCCACTTTTGCATTGCTCCTCCTTGATCTTCACTTCACATCTTTGGTCCTATACTTGAGGAAGCATATTCTCACCAGGAGGTCTTGGACTTGGTTCCATATTTGTTTTGTGGTGGATTGCAATTTGTGCAGCGCTGCCTCATTTCTCTTGACCCTGGCAGACAGTTTTTTCATATTGCCTCAAAGGAGGTTTACATAAATTGCCACAGTCAGTTTGTGTTCTTTTGCTTGTCTCATAATCACAGCTACCTCTAATAATTTGACCAGTTTATCAGATTCTCCCTCTGTTCCAATGGGTATGTGAGGGGCTAGAATTTGCTCCTCCTGAGAAGCTTATCTTCTCAACTTCTCTGTTTAGTTTCTGTCGGCATGTTCTGGTGGGTTTCAATCTACCCATGGCACTGTAACACAGCTTCCTTGGGTATTCTTTGTAGGCCTCTCATACAGTGGGCTTGCAGGCGGTCAGGCTTGCTCAGATCGTTGGGCAACATTGTCCTTTATGTATGCCATCAGGTAATTAATCTGGACTCCAATTTTCAAGAAACATGCCTAGTTCTCCAGTGATCCTGAAGGACTAACGGCATCTGGCCACAGGCCCATGCTGAATGTTTTGTCCAGGTCAAAGAAGTTTACATGTCCGGGGGTCTGGATCCTGCAGACCCGAATAAATGGTGCCCTCATTCAAAGCACTTGTTGTCCAATGTTGTTGTTGTTAGAATGTGTTTATGCTCATGGTTCCCAAGATCAGACACTCCTGGCACCCCCTTACATAGTGGGTCATCAGGCATCTTAGCTCGCTTGTGGTTCCACAGGCCAGTACACAGTTTTTTATCTATGCCATTTTATTTATTGCCAATGTGTTCCTGTGAGTGTCTTACTGTAGTTCAAAACACCCGTGTTTCTAATGGTCTCCTGAGGCCAGAGGCTCCATGCCATGTGTGATAAATTGGGTTGTTGGTTGAGGGGGTGTGAGTCCTTCTCAAGCAAACACAAGGTGATGATGGACGGAGAGCCCAAACATTTCAGACACTCACCCCCAGTCACAGATCTGGGTTGAATCCATCATCGTTCTTTAGCTCACTTCGCCACCCCAGTTCAGACCCAGCTATATGCAAATCAGTCTTGACCCTGTGCCTCATGGGAACAGTCCAGCCCGAACTGCCAAGCCAGGTCTTCCCTGGACCGGAAATAAGCATCCTTGGACCGGTTTCGGGGTAAAACCCCTCATCAGCCAGGCGAGCTTAAATATTAGGATGCTTGTTTCCAGTCCAGGGAGGACCTAGCCTGGCAGTTCGGGCTGGACTGTTCCCATTGGGCGCAGGGTCAAAACTGATTTGCATATGGCTGGGTTCAAACTGGAATGGCATGGGGAGCAAAAAAACGATGGATTTAGGCCCAGATCTCTGTACTGGGGTGAATGTATGACATTGTTCTGCATTCTGTCCATCAATTGTTGTTTTTGCCCTTCTCAAGCAGCAGCTACAATTCTTGTCAGGGTAAACCACAAAAGTCAATAAATATACTTATGCTTAACCCTCTGGTAGCTTGGCACAAAAGCAGTCAGGCTTAATTTAGCGGCAATGTGTTAAGTATTTATGCAGCACCCAAACAATAATAAAATGAAAACACAACACAAGAAAAATCCCACACCAACTAAAAAAATGGAGTAAAATGTAATACATTATTTGACACCAAAACAAGAAAAATCCAATCAGTAGAACTGGAGCTATGCAATTTTAAAGATTTAGAAAATATAGTGCCAAAAAGCGCAAAGCGCCAACTTGAGGGTATCTAGTCGCCCTGGACTAGGACAAAGTCACAAGCTCAGGCTGGGATGGAGTGGAGTGCAGGCCAGGCAGAGGACCAAGTGCGCGGTCTGTGCAGCATTGCTTTGTGAGGCTGCGCATCACCAGGTGTGTGTTCCGATGGAGCTGTGCAGCGAGGCTTTGTGGACCTTTGCATCTCTCGACATAGGTTCTGATGAGGCTGGCAGATGTGCGGCAAGGCTTTGCAGGGCTTCGCGTTGCTCCAGCGTTGATTCCGATGAAGCTTGCAGCTGTGCGGCGAGGCTTTGCAGGGCTTTGAGTCACTTTGCATCAAATTTGATGGGACCATCAGTTAGACCAGGAGGAGCTCTCTCTGATGCAAGTCAAGGGCCCAGGACCTGGGGAAGCACCACTTGGGGATCTCAAACTCACTCTTGCATAGGCCAGTAGGGCTCAGGCCAGGCCAGTTGCAAGTCCAGTGCAGCAGGTCAGCTGGACAGTTGCAGGGAGATGTCTGGACCTCGTTGTGTCCCTGTAGTTCAGAAAAGGAGGTCACTCAGCTAACCATTGGAGTCACTCAGACTAGGATGAAGGTTACAGGTCCAGTGTTCCTTCTCAGACAGCAGGGCAGGCCTCAGGCTGTAGGGCAGTCCTCTGGCAGCAGGGCAGTCCTCTGGCAGCAGGGCAGCCCTTCTGTAGTATCCACAGGGCCAGAAGTATACTGAAGAGTGGGTCTAAGAGCCCTATTTTTATACCTGGTGCCCCCTTTGACGCGGAAGAAACGACTGGTGTTTCCCCTTACAGAAGTGTCTGGAATTTCCTGGCTCCCTGCCCTGGTTCCAATCTGTTTGCTGGCACAATAGGCAAGTGTGAAATCCTTTGTGTGTGAGCTGAGGCAGAGCCTTTGTGATGTGAAAGTGTGGTAGGTGACAGCTTCGCCCCCTATCAAGTCAGAGATGGCCCATCTTGCCAACACCTGTTCCCCCTTTGTCTTACTGTCTGGAAGGAATACACAAAGGCCAACTGCCAACTAAACCTAGTGATGTGACCCAAGAAACCAGCTGCAGGCACCAAATGAGTAGGACAAGAAAATGGCAACTTTCTAAAAGTGGCATTTTCAGAATTGTGACTTCAATTTTGACTTTACTGTTAAAGAAGATTTTAAATTGCAATTCCTCAGACATCCAACATGGCATGGCATTCCTACCTGCTCTCAAACAAAAGTTATCACTTATTAAATGTAATAAAGTGACCTGATGTTCTCCCATGGGAGAGGTAGGCCTTGCAGTAGTGAAAAATGAATGCATGAGTTTTTCACTACCAGGGCATGTAAAACTTAAACATACATGTCCAACTTTTTAATAACATTGCACCCTGTCCTATGGGATGTTTAGGGCCTACCATAAGAGTGACTTATATGTATTAAAAAGGAAGATTTGGGCCTGGCAAAATGTTTATTTTGCCAGGTCAAAATGACAGTTGAAAACCACTCGCACAGGCTGAAATGGCAGACCTGAGACTTGATTAAAAAGGCTACTTAAGTGGGTGGCACAATAAGTGCTGCAGGTCCACTAGTAGCATTTAATGTACAGACCCTGGGTACATGTAGTACCACTTTGCTAGGGACTTACAAGTAACTTAAATGTGGCCAATTGGGTGCAAGCCAATTTTACCATGTTTAAAGGAGGGAGCACAAGCACTTTAGTGCTGGTTAGCAGTGGTAAAGTGCACAGAGTCCTAAAAGCCAACAAAAATGGGCTCAGAAAACAGGAGGGTTAAGGCAAAATGTTTGCGTATGACCCTGCAGAGTGTGTCCAACACAATGGCTCAAAGATTAGTTTAGATTTGTGTTCAGTTTATATCAGTTTACATGCCCCAAGTTCAGGATTTAGAAATTATAAGTCCCCAGCAGCCACTTCCAGGGTCCCCCTATATACTGAAAATGGTCTTAGAAGTTATTCATGCCCTTAATCAAACACAGTTTTTATTTATTTATTTGGAAACAGTGTCTCTAGCCTTTTGCTTCATCTCTCAATTAACCCTGGCTTGGGGTTGTGTTCATTTGACTCACCAACAGTGGCAGCTGAATCTGTTGCCCTCCTTCGCCAAACCACAACTCCTCTGACTCCAGCACTGCCTTGCAAAGACACCAGCCTGTCTGAGAAGCTCTGTCATTTTGTTAGGCTCTACCTATTCCTGTCACAGATGTCCGCACCAAGGCTCAACTACTCTTAAAGCTCACGCTCTGATATCTAGTTTTCATTTCTCCAAGTTCGCTGCACCTCTCCCTGCTCCCACTTATGCCTGGGCCCCTTCAGTCATTGCTCAAGGTTGCGGCTGTCATCCTGGATCCTGCCATGGTCCTGGGCATAATCAATTCCAATGCTGAACCATAGGTCCTGATCTCTTTATTCACCTGCAAAGATGTGCACCGTAACCTTTGTTTCCTCAGCTCGAGGTCCAGCTGGTTGGGTGTGGAGGTCACACAAGGATTATTGAATCATGGGTCGTTGGAGATTAGCTCTAAGGGAAATGCCTTACTCCATTGTTCTGAAGCCATGTCCCCCAAAGTAATGGTCTTCTTTTGCTTTCTATGGTTCACCCCGCGCTGTAGCTCTTCTTAGGAGAAGCCTCCACACTGCCACATTATGACATTTTCGAATCCTGTGGACCTGTTGGCTATTGTCAGCTTTAAATAATGGCCTTCCTCATACCATAGTGTGAGGGATATATAATGACACCTAATTGATGTTGTAGAGTATTGAAGGATGCCAATCTAGCCATAGTTTTGACCTGTGTCAGATTTGTGTGAGACAACGTGAACACAAGACCCACTGCTTCAGTGATGTGGAAAAATCTGATTTAATATAGCCTTATAGCCCACCGTAGCGGGCTATACCGGCTATTAAAGGCCCGCTCCAGCGTTAAAGGCCCGAGCCGAAGGCGAGGGCCTTTAACAAGGGAGCGCAACTTTAATAGCCGGTATAGCCCAGCTACGAAGGGCTATAAGGCTATTAGAACATTCTGCCACAGAGGGCAGAATGTTCTAACAAATTAAACAAAGGCCTCTCGGAGCCCGAAGGGATTGAAAACCCCTAGGGCTCCGAGAGGCCTTTGTTCAAACAACATTGGAATGTTGCTCTGCGGGCCTTTACCGGCCCGTAGAACCTCGGAGCACTACATTGTATTCAATGGAGTGCTCCACATTCCAATGTTCTAATAAAGCAGAAGCAGATCACAAAAACATATAAACTCTGGCACTCTCTTTACATGATAAACATTTCACCTCACAATTCATCAATGTAAACCTGTCCAAAAGCACTCCCACCTCTAAACACCCCCCCACAGTTAATCTTCTCCTTAAACCCCTCCAACATCTTTCCTCTTTTACTGCTTTCCATAACCCAAACTCCTGAGAGAAACACCTTTTAACCAAATGTTATCTTAACTTTCTAAACCGGTTTCACATCTCACCTCACAACCCTGTGCTTCCTCAAGGTGATCCACCCCACCAGTAATGAGACCCAGCATGAATGCATATTCTACCTGAAATCTTACCATCTGCCAGCCTTGACCGCACCTATTTACCAGTGACAACAAACATCCATCAATTGTATGCACCTGACTCATCAAATGCAAGCCTAAATCAACCAAAACCATAGGTCTCCTTTATAACACAAAATGCCAGCAAATGTGCCACACCATATCTGTTTTGTGGTGTCCTAGATCTGTCTCCGAGTGAGTCCTAAGTTTTGAGCCGTGGGAAGGTAACAGGTTCAAACTAGCATGATATAGCTTTGAAATTAACCAGTCTCTTTCTATGCCAATAATTATCAATGTTAGTGGTAAAAATCCTCAGGCGCCAACGGGTACAATGGAACCTGGACTCTGAGTGTCCTCTGGAGCCTCTGTAAAACAAAATGGTCCATATAGGGAGCTTTTTGGAAACGTGCATCATCCATGCGGGAAAACACGTGTCCATCAGGTCCAGCTCCCCTCCCCGCTCCCGCCTCCCAGCTGTCCAGCCCTCCCTGACCCCTACTTAATGGCGGCCACTGCGGGGACAGGCGAGCAAGACCACTGACTCATTGTCAGTGAAATTGCTCTCCCACCCTCGCAGCTCCACCATTAAGTGAGGCCTGCCCCTGCCCCTGCACTCTCGAGTGTTGGTGATCGAGGCCCTCCTCCACCCGCAGGTTTCCCTGCGCCTCATCCCTGGTGGTCCAGTGGACCTCTGTCTCCTTCCTCTAACTCTGCTCTTTCACTCGTTTTTCTACCCTTTTTTATCTTTCACCACTTTTCTGCATCTCTGCTCTTTTGTGCCTTATTTCTGCTCATTTTCCCTTCCTCTCGCTCTGCCCTTTCACTTGTTTTCACTCGTTTTTCTACCCTCTTTTATCTTTCACCTGTCTGCACTTTTCTGCATCTCTGCTCTTTTGTGCCTTATTTCTGCTCATTTTCCCTTCCTCTCGCTCTGCCCTTTCACTAGTTTTCACTCGTTTTTCTACCCTCTTTTATCTTTCACCTTTCTGCATCTCTGCTCTTTTGTGCCTTATTTCTGCCTATTTTCCCTTTTTTCTTTATCCCTTATTTCCTCCCTTTACCTTTCCCCGCCGCTGCTGCCCCGCGGCCCCTCCCCCAAGCGCGACCGGCCCAATCCAGCTCCCCTCCCGCTCCCGCCTCCCAGCTGTCCAGCCCTCCCTGACCCCTACTTAATGGCGGCCACTGCGGGGACAGGCGAGCAAGACCACTGACTCATTGTCAGTGAAATTGCTCTCCCACCCTCGCAGCTCCACCATTAAGTGAGGCCTGCCCCTGCCCCTGCACTCTGGAGTGTTGGTGATCGAGGCCCTCCTCCACCCGCAGGTTTCCCTGCGCCTCATCCCTGGTGGTCCAGTGGACCTCTGTCTCCTTCCTCTAACTCTGCTCTTTCACTCGTTTTTCTACCCTTTTTTATCTTTCACCACTCTTCTGCATCTCTGCTCTTTTGTGCCTTATTTCTGCTCATTTTCCCTTCCTCTCGCTCTGCCCTTTCACTAGTTTTCACTCGTTTTTCTACCCTCTTTTATCTTTCACCACTTTTCTGCATCTCTGCTCTTTTGTGCCTTATTTCTGCTCATTTTCCCTTCCTCTCGCTCTGCCCTTTCACTAGTTTTCACTCGTTTTTCTACCCTCTTTTATCTTTCACCTTTCTGCATCTCTGCTCTTTTGTGCCTTATTTCTGCCTATTTTCCCTTTTTTCTTTATCCCTTATTTCCTCCTTTTACCTTTCCCCGCCGCTGCTGCCCCCGCGGCCCCTCCCCCAGCGCGACCGGCCCAATACAGCTCCCCTCCCCGCTCCCGCCTCCCAGCTGTCCAGCCCTCCCGACCCCTACTTAATGGCGGCCACAGCGGGGACAGGCGAGCAAGACCACAGACTCATTGTCAGTGAAATTGCTCTCCCACCCACGCAGCTCCACCATTAAGTGAGGCCTGCCCCTGCCCCTGCACTCTCGAGTGTTGGTGATCGAGGCCCTCCTCCACCCGCAGGTTTCCCTGCGCCTCATCCCTGGTGGTCCAGTGGACCTCTGTCTCCTTCCTCTAACTCTGCTCTTTCACTCGTTTTTCTACCCTTTTTTATCTTTCACCACTTTTCTGCATCTCTGCTCTTTTGTGCCTTATTTCTGCTCATTTTCCCTTCCTCTCGCTCTGCCCTTTCACTAGTTTTCACTCGTTTTTCTACCCTCTTTTATCTTTCACCTTTCTGCATCTCTGCTCTTTTGTGCCTTATTTCTGCCTATTTTCCCTTTTTTCTTTATCCCTTATTTCCTCCCTTTACCTTTCCCCGCCGCTGCTGCCCCGCGGCCCCTCCCCCCAGCGCGACCGGCCCAATCCAGCTCCCCTCCCCCGCCTCCCAGCTGTCCAGCCCTCCCGACCCCTACTTAATGGCGGCCACTGCGGGGACAGGCGAGCAAGACCACTGACTCATTGTCAGTGAAATTGCTCTCCCACCCTCGCAGCTCCACCATTAAGTGAGGCCTGCCCCTGCACTCTCGAGTGTTGGTGATCGAGGCCCTCCTCCACCCGCAGGTTTCCCTGCGCCTCATCCCTGGTGGTCCAGTGGACCTCTGTCTCCTTCCTCTAACTCTGCTCTTTCACTCGTTTTTCTACCCTTTTTATCTTTCACCACTTTTCTGCATCTCTGCTCTTTTGTGCCTTATTTCTGCTCATTTTCCCTTCCTCTCGCTCTGCCCTTTCACTAGTTTTCACTCGTTTTTCTACCCTCTTTTATCTTTCACCTTTCTGCATCTCTGCTCTTTTGTGCCTTATTTCTGCCTATTTTCCCTTTTTCTTTATCCCTTATTTCCTCCCTTTACCTTTCCCTGCCGCTGCTGCCCCGTGGCCCCTCCCCCCAGCGCGACCGGCCCAATCCAGCTCCCTCCCCGCTCCCGCCTCCCAGCTGTCCAGCCCTCCCTGACCCCTACTTAATGGCGGCCACTGCGAGGACAGGCGAGCAAGACCACTGACTCATTGTCAGTGAAATTGCTCTCCCACCCTCGCAGCTCCACCATTAAGTGAGGCCTGCCCCTGCACTCTCGAGTGTTGGTGATCAAGGCCCTCCTCCACCCGCAGGTTTCCCTCGCCTCATCCCTGGTGGTCCAGTGGACCTCTGTCTCCTTCCTCTAACTCTGCTCTTTCACTCGTTTTTCTACCCTTTTTTATCTTTCACCACTTTTCTGCATCTCTGCTCTTTTGTGCCTTATTTCTGCTCATTTTCCCTTCCTCTCGCTCTGCCCTTTCACTAGTTTTCACTCGTTTTCTACCCTCTTTTATCTTTCACCTTTCTGCATCTCTGCTCTTTTGTGCCTTATTTCTGCCTATTTTCCCTTTTTCTTTATCCCTTATTTCCTCCCTTTACCTTTCCCCGCCGCTGCTGCCCCGCGGCCCCTCCCCCCAGCGCGACCGTCCCAATCCAGCTCCCTCCCCGCTCCCACCTCCCAGCTGTCCAGCCCTCCCGACCCCTACTTAATGGCGGCCACAGCGGGGACAGGCGAGCAAGACCACTGACTCATTGTCAGTGAAATTGCTCTCCCACCCTCGCAGCTCCACCATTAAGTGAGGCCTGCCCCTGCCCCTGCACTCTCGAGTGTTGGTGATCGAGGCCCTCCTCCACCCGCAGGTTTCCCTGCGCCTCATCCCTGGTGGTCCAGTGGACCTCTGTCTCCTTCCTCTAACTCTGCTCTTTCACTCGTTTTTTACCCTTTTTATCTTTCACCGCACTTTTCTGCATCTCTGCTCTTTTGTGCCTTATTTCTGCTCATTTTCCCTTCCTCTCGCTCTGCCCTTTCACTTGTTTTCACTCGTTTTTCTACCCTCTTTTATCTTTCACCTGTCTGCACTTTTCTGCATCTCTGCTCTTTTGTGCCTTATTTCTGCTCATTTTCCCTTCCTCTCGCTCTGCCCTTTCACTAGTTTTCACTCGTTTTTCTACCCTCTTTTATCTTTCACCTTTCTGCATCTCTGCTCTTTTGTGCCTTATTTCTGCCTATTTTCCCTTTTTCTTTATCCCTTATTTCCTCCCTTTACCTTTCCCCGCCGCTGCTGCCCCGCGGCCCCTCCCCCAGCGCGACCGGCCCAATCCAGCTCCCCTCCCGCTCCCGCCTCCCAGCTGTCCAGCCCTCCCGACCCTACTTAATGGCGGCCACTGCGGGGACAGGCGAGCAAGACCACTGACTCATTGTCAGTGAAATTGCTCTCCCACCCTCGCAGCTCCACCATTAAGTGAGGCCTGCCCCTGCACTCTCGAGTGTTGGTGATCGAGGCCCTCCTCCACCCGCAGGTTTCCCTGCGCCTCATCCCTGGTGGTCCAGTGGACCTCTGTCTCCTTCCTCTAACTCTGCTCTTTCACTCGTTTTTCTACCCTTTTTTATCTTTCACCACTTTTCTGCATCTCTGCTCTTTTGTGCCTTATTTCTGCTCATTTTCCCTTCCTCTCGCTCTGCCCTTTCACTAGTTTTCACTCGTTTTTCTACCCTCTTTTATCTTTCACCTTTCTGCATCTCTGCTCTTTTGTGCCTTATTTCTGCCTATTTTCCCTTTTTTCTTTATCCCTTATTTCCTCCCTTTACCTTTCCCTACCGCTGCTGCCCCTCCCCCCCAGCGCGACCGGCCCAATCCAGCTCCCCTCCCCGCTCCCGCCTCCCAGCTGTCCAGCCCTCCTGACCCCTACTTAATGGCGGCCACTGCGGGGACAGGCGAGCAAGACCACTGACTCATTGTCAGTGAAATTGCTCTCCCACCCTCGCAGCTCCACCATTAAGTGAGGCCTGCCCCTGCACTCTCGAGTGTTGGTGATCGAGGCCCTCCTCCACCCGCAGGTTTCCCTGCGCCTCATCCCTGGTGGTCCAGTGGACCTCTGTCTCCTTCCTCTAACTCTGCTCTTTCACTCGTTTTTCTACCCTTTTTTATCTTTCACCACTTTTCTGCATCTCTGCTCTTTTGTGCCTTATTTCTGCTCATTTTCCCTTCCTCTCGCTCTGCCCTTTCACTAGTTTTCACTCGTTTTTCTACCCTCTTTTATCTTTCACCTTTCTGCATCTCTGCTCTTTTGTGCCTTATTTCTGCCTATTTTCCCTTTTTCTTTATCCCTTATTTCCTCCCTTTACCTTTCCCGCCGCTGCTGCCCCGCGGCCCCTCCCCCAGCGCGACCGGCCCAATCCAGCTCCCCTCCCCGCTCCCGCCTCCCAGCTGTCCAGCCCTCCCGACCCCTACTTAATGGCGGCCACTGCGGAGACAGGCGAGCAAGACCACTGACTCATTGTCAGTGAAATTGCTCTCCCACCCTCGCAGCTCCACCATTAAGTGAGGCCTGCCCCTGCACTCTCGAGTGTTGGTGATCGAGGCCCTCCTCCACCCGCAGGTTTCCCTGCGCCTCATCCCTGGTGGTCCAGTGGACCTCTGTCTCCTTCCTCTAACTCTGCTCTTTCACTCGTTTTTCTACCCTTTTTTATCTTTCACCTTTCTACTTTTCTGCATCTCTGCTCTTTTGTGCCTTATTTCTGCTCATTTTCCCTTCCTCTCGCTCTGCCCTTTCACTTGTTTTCACTCGTTTTTCTACCCTCTTTTATCTTTCACCTGTCTGCACTTTTCTGCATCTCTGCTCTTTTGTGCCTTATTTCTGCTCATTTTCCCTTCCTCTCGCTCTGCCCTTTCACTATTTTTCACTCGTTTTTCTACCCTCTTTTATCTTTCACCTTTCTGCATCTCTGCTCTTTTGTGCCTTATTTCTGCCTATTTTCCCTTTTTCTTTATCCCTTATTTCCTCCCTTTACCTTTCCCCGCTGCTGCTGCCCCGCGGCCCCTCCCCCCAGCGCGACTGGCCCAATCCAGCTCCCCTCCCCGCCTCCCAGCTGTCCAGCCCTCCTGACCCCTACTTAATGGCGGCCACTGCGGGGACAGGCGAGCAAGACCACTGACTCATTGTCAGTGAAATTGCTCTCCCACCCTCGCAGCTCCACCATTAAGTGAGGCCTGCCCCTGCACTCTCGAGTGTTGGTGATCGAGGCCCTCCTCCACCCGCAGGTTTCCCTGCGCCTCATCCCTGGTGGTCCAGTGGACCTCTGTCTCCTTCCTCTAACTCTGCTCTTTCACTCGTTTTTCTACCCTTTTTTATCTTTCACCACTTTTCTGCATCTCTGCTCATTTGTGCCTTATTTCTGCTCATTTTCCCTTCCTCTCGCTCTGCCCTTTCACTAGTTTTCACTCGTTTTCTACCCTCTTTTATCTTTCACCTTTCTGCATCTCTGCTCTTTTGTGCCTTATTTCTGCCTATTTTCCCTTTTTTCTTTATCCCTTATTTCCTCCCTTTACCTTTCCCCGCCGCTGCTGCCCCACGGCCCCTCCCCCCAGCGCGACCGGCCCAATCCAGCTCCCCTCCCCGCTCCCGCCTCCCAGCTGTCCAGCCCTCCCTGACCCCTACTTAATGGCGGCCACTGCGGGGACAGGCGAGCAAGACCACAGACTCATTGTCAGTGAAATTGCTCTCCCACCCTCGCAGCTCCACCATTAAGTGAGGCCTGCCCCTGCCCCTGCACTCTCGAGTGTTGGTGATCGAGGCCCTCCTCCACCCGCAGGTTTCCCTGCGCCTCAATCCTGGTGGTCCAGTGGACCTCTGTCTCCTTCCTCTAACTCTGCTCTTTCACTCGTTTTTCTACCCTTTTTTATCTTTCACCACTTTTCTGCATCTCTGCTCTTTTGTGCCTTATTTCTGCTCATTTTCCCTTCCTCTCGCTCTGCCCTTTCACTAGTTTTCACTCGTTTTCTACCCTCTTTTATCTTTCACCTTTCTGCATCTCTGCTCTTTTGTGCCTTATTTCTGCCTATTTTCCCTTTTTCTTTATCCCTTATTTCCTCCCTTTACCTTTCCCCGCCGCTGCTGCCCCCGCGGCCCCTCCCCCAGCGCGACCGGCCCAATCCAACTCCCCTCCCGCTCCCGCCTCCCAGCTGTCCAGGCCTCCCCGACCCCTACTTAATGGCGGCCACTGCGGGGACAGGCGAGCAAGACCACTGACTCATTGTCAGTGAAATTGCTCTCCCACCCTCGCAGCTCCACCATTAAGTGAGGCCTGCCCCTGCACTGTCGAGTGTTGGTGATCGAGGCCCTCCTCCACCCGCAGGTTTCCCTGCGCCTCATCCCTGGTGGTCCAATGGACCTCTGTCTCCTTCCTCTAACTCTGCTCTTTCACTCGTTTTTCTACCCTTTTTTATCTTTCACCACTTTTCTGCATCTCTGCTCTTTTGTGCCTTATTTCTGCTCATTTTCCCTTCCTCTCGCTCTGCCCTTTCACTAGTTTTCACTCGTTTTTCTACCCTCTTTTATCTTTTACCTTTCTGCATCTCTGCTCTTTTGTGCCTTATTTCTGCCTATTTTCCCTTTTTCTTTATCCCTTATTTCCTCCCTTTACCTTTCACCGCCGCTGCTGCCCGCGGCCCCTCCCCCAGCGCGACCGGCCCAACCCAGCTCCCCTCCCCGCCTCCCAGCTGTCCAGCCCTCCCTGACCCCTACTTAATGGCGGCCACTGCGAGGACAGGCGAGCAAGACCACTGACTCATTGTCAGTGAAATTGCTCTCCCACCCTCGCAGCTCCACCATTAAGTGAGGCCTGCCCCTGCCCCTGCACTCTCGAGTGTTGGTGATCGAGGCCCTCCTCCACCCGCAGGTTTCCCTGCGCCTCATCCCTGGTGGTCCAGTGGACCTCTGTCTCCTTCCTCTAACTCTGCTCTTTCACTCGTTTTTCTACCCTTTTTTATCTTTCACCACTTTTCTGCATCTCTGCTCTTTTGTGCCTTATTTCTGCTCATTTTCCCTTCCTGTCGCTCTGCCCTTTCACTTGTTTTCACTCCTTTTTCTACCCTCTTTTATCTTTCACCTTTCTGCATCTCTGCTCTTTTGTGCCTTATTTCTGCCTATTTTCCCTTTTTTCTTTATCCCTTATTTCCTCCCTTTACCTTTCCCCGCCGCTGCTGCCCCCGCGGCCCCTCCCCCCCAGCGCGACCGGCCCAATCCAGCTCCCCTCCCCGCTCCAGCCCTCCCCGACCCCTACTTAATGGCGGCCACTGCGCGGCCGCTGTGCGGCCGCCGGGCGCGACGCTGGCGCGCCAAAGGCGCGTCAAAGGCAAGCCCGTCTGCGCCCGTCCGCGACCCGACCGCGACCAGCGCCAGGAACCCTGGACCTCCGCCCGCCAACGCTACGACCCAGCAGCACTACACGCACTCAACCCAGGCCGCAACAACAACTGCAAGCTAGCATCACCAGCCGACTCCCACGGACCCTTCAGCTGTCACCGCTGCCGGCACACCTGCAGCACCGCCAAGAACACGGATCCAGCACAACCCGCCCACAAGAACACAACCGAACCGAAGACCCTGCAATGCATCCTCCTCAACGTCCGATCCCTCCACAAACACGCCACAGAAATCTGGGACCTCCTCGCACAGCACCACCCCGGACGTAGCGTTCTTCACCGAAACCTGGACCAACACCACCTCGGGACCGGACATCGCCATCGCCATCCCCCAAGGATACAAGATCTCCAGGAAGGACCGCCCCACCCGCCCAGGAGGAGGAATCGCCATCGTCCACAAATCCAGCCTCCGCCTGAGCACACTCCCTGACGAGCCCACAGAACTGATGGAACACCTTCACTTCAAGATACTGGCCAGCCCCACCGCCACCCTCCGAGGAACCCTCATCTACCGACCCCCTGGACCCCGCGGACCCTTCGCCAACTCCATCATGGACATTATCTCCCCGCAGGCCATCGCATCCACCAACTACACCCTGCTGGGAGACCTCAACTTCCACCTCGACAACCAACTGGACCCCAACACCACATCCCTCCTGGACAACCTCCACAACATTGGACTGCGCCAGATCGTGACCGAGCCCACGCACTCAGCAGGACACACCCTCGACCCCCTCTTCACTACAGGAAACTCCATCACCTTCAGCCACACCACCGAACTCCCATGGACCGACCATCGTTGCGTCCACTTCACCTTCAGAACACCCACCATCCACAGACACCAGCACCTGCTTCCACGAAGAAACTGGACCAAAATCACCGACGACCAGCTCACCTCCTCACTCAACAACTCCACCCCAACCATCGCGGAAAGCGGCGACCCCAACACCGCAGCCCGAACCCTGCATAGATGGATCTCGGACAGCACCAACACCATAGCCCCCTCAAGAAAAACAACAATACCCGCGCCAAGAAAGCCAGATGGTTTACCACCGAACTTCGAGAGTCCAGAAGCACATGCCGCCGCCTCGAAAAGGCCTGGAGGAACACCAAATCCACAGAAGCCCACGACAACTTCAGAGCCGCCACCAACGCCCACCATCAACTCATCAGAGAAACGAGGAAAAAAGCGATTGAAGACAGAATCTCCACCCACGCGCACAACAGCAAGGAACTCTTCAGCATCATCAAGGAGTTCGCCCAACCCACTAGCGAGTCTACAGACATCCCTCCCTCACAAGACCTCTGCGACAAACTCAGCACCTTTTTCCACCACAAAATCAAGAGCATCTACGACAACTTCGACGAAGACAACCAACACACTGAACCCTCACCAACCACCCCCGACACCCGGAAACCAGCGATTGACGACTGGACAGCCCTCACCACCGAAGACACACTGAAGACAATGAAGTCAATCCACTCAGGGGCCCCACGGACCCCTGCCCCCACCACATCTTCAACAGAGCCGCCGACACCATCGCACCCATGCTCCGCCACACCATCAACCGCTCCCTGGCGACCGCCTGGATTCCCCGACGACTGGAAACACGCCGAGGTCAACCCCCTCCTAAAGAAACCCTCAGCGGACCCCACCGACCTCAAAAACTACAGACCCATCTCCTGCTCCCGTTCCCAGCGAAAGTCATCGAGAAAGCCATCAACAGCCAGCTCGCCACATTCATTGAAGAACACCACATCCTCGACTCCTCCCAATCCGGCTTCAGAAAAAACCACTGTACGGAAACCGCCCTCCTCGCCGCAACAGACGACATCCGCACCCTACTGGACAAAGGAGAAACAGTAGCCCTCATCCTCCTCGACCTATCAGCGGCGTTCGACACAGTCTCCACCGCACCCTAATACGCAGACTCTACGACGCAGGAATCCAGGACAAGGCCCTCGACTGGATCCGCTCCTTCCTCTCCGGCAGGGACGCAGCGGGTCAGACTCCCCCCTTTCCTCTCGGACCCCACACCTACCACCTGCGGAGTCCCCCAGGGCTCCTCCCTCATCCCGACGCTCTTCAACGTCTACATGGCTCCACTCGCCCCCATCGTCAGAACCTACGGACTCAACATCGTTTCATACGCAGACGACACCCAGCTCATCCTCTCCCTATCCAACGAGCCCAACACCGCCAGACGCAACTTTCGAGAAGGCATGGAAGCCGTCGCCAAATGGATGAAAAACAGCTGCCTACAACTAAACACCAACAAAACAGAAGTACTCATCATGGGCCCAAACCCCGATGCCTGGAGCGACACCTGGTGGCCCCCGCCCTCGGACACCCGCCAACCCCCACGGACCACGCACGCAACCTGGGAATCATCCTGGACTCCGAGCTCAAAATGGACCGCCAGATCAACTCTGTCTCGTCTTCCTGCTTCCACACCCTCCGCCTCCTTCGTAAGACCTTCAAATGGATCCCCTCGAACACCGAAAGACTGTCACTCACGCCCTGGTCACCAGCAGACTCGACTACGGCAACGCACTCTACGCCGGAATAAACAAAAACCTCACCCGCAAGCTACAAAACATCCAGAACGCCACCGCAAGACTGGTCCTCAACCTGCCAAAACACTGCCACATCTCCCAGCACCTGCGCACACTCCACTGGCTCCCTGTCGAGGCGAGAATCACCTTCAAGATGCTCACCCACGCACACAAGGCCCTCCACGGCACCGGACCAGCATACCTGAACAGCCGACTCAAATTCCACGCACCCCAAAGGACCCTACGATCAGCCCAGCTCTCCTACGCCGTGGTCCCCTGCACCAGAAAGACCAGATCGGGAGGCCGCTCCTTCTCCTTCCTCGCGGCCAAAGCATGGAACGCCCTTCCGCTCCACCTCAGACAGACAACATCGCTCCCCATCTTCGCAAGAAACCTCAAAACCTGGCTCTTCGACAGACCCCCTCCTTGTTGGATGGAACATGCACCCCCCCCAGCACCTTGAGACCCTTACGGGTGAGTAGTCGCGCTTTAACAAACCCCTGATTGATTGATTGATTGATTGATTGATCAGGGAAAAGATCCCCACAGGTGTATAATGAGCATTTCAGGAGGATGCGTTGAACTAGCTTCTTCTGCGTTATGGGTAGCCAGGGGTTAGCAGCCAGAGGTATCTCGGGAGAATACACGGTTCTTCCACCCAGCAGTCAGAGCAGTCTTTGCCAGGCTCAGCTAGTCGTAGACAATGTTTGTACATCATGTGGATTTCATGTAAATCCCATCGGTAATAGGACTTTTTGGGGCGTTGGGGCAGCAAGATCTATCTCGGGCCTAGCGTATGGTTTTCATACGTCCGTATGATACAAATGTCTGGTAAAACTGCACTGTGCTACCAGATAGTATAGGTGCATATGGGGAACTCCCAGGCTCCCATGCTCGTATGGGAGTACCAGAGTATCACATCCGATTCGGGGTTATTTCCCCCCTAAACTAGCTGTGTGAGTATACTACAGAGCGTTGCAAAAAATGTATTGGTTAATGGAATGCGAATGTTGTGAAAAAGGTAAAATAATTTGGGCAGTACCACCATTTGATGATAGCAATGTGGCCCGCCATTGATAGAGGAAGGTGGGTCCATCTTCCTACTTCGGTAGTCAGTTTATCTACTGCCGGGCCATAGTTGAGACGTATAATCTGGTCCCTATCTCTATGGATATGAATCCCCAGGTAGCAGGCAGAAATATCGCACCACTTCAAGGAAAATTCGTGGCATGTTCGTTTGGTTACTGCGGTCAGGGGGAAATTTCAGACTTGGTCCACTTTATTTGTAGACCAGATAGCGTTCCATAGCAAGTGATCTCACGAAGTATAGGTGCTAAGTTTTCAGCTAGATGACACACATAAATGATAATATTGTCGGCATATAGCGTGACCAGGAGTGGGCCAAGTATTTCCCAAGATAATGGGCTTCCCTCTCCACCATCTCTCTGACACTGTAGCAGACCCCCCCATCTTTTGTGATGCCAGTGGAACTCCAATTTCCCTCATTCAATCCTGGAAGCACTCAAGGCATAATCCACTAAGGCATATCAGACTGGTGCCAACTCCTCTGCAATTGAATCATTAATGGAGCACCATTCTGGCCATTACAAGTATTGAATTAGTCGAAATTGCCCTAAAGCACTACACCGATAGGTGAAACTATCAAACTTTCCAGCAGCTGATCTGAAAACGGACCTTTCTTCCTTCCTCGACCACCTTCTTGGCCAATTTAGCCTTCACTCTTCGCAAGTGCTCCTTTGCAGAATGTAAGTTCTCAATCATCTGGAACAGGACCTTCATTCCCCAGCTTGAACCCCTCTTCAAAACCTCCCACCAATTCCCCCACAACCTCAACCAAAAGATAACTCTGTAACCAAAAAAGCAAACGTTCCATTTCAACTGGCATGTGAGCCTTTCCCCTTTTGACCTTGACCCCTCTTGCCCTACTTCCCTGCACCTGACCACCCACCCCTTTGTGGTCCTGCACCCCTCCTGCTTTACTGAAGCATTGTGTGACAGGGTGTTTCCACACATTTGGAATAGTTGTGGTTAAAAGTGCAAAGTTCCCTGTTGCAAAAACCTTTCTTAAAGGCCTATTGGGCGCATCCTTGCACATGCTGCCTCCTTCTGACAACTCCCACCCCTTCCCGGATGGTAAGCCCCTGAAAGTGCTGTCAAAGCAACGGAAGGCAACTTTCCGTATGTGTTGTGGGTGCAGGCTCAAAGGTGCCACCCACTTCAGCCATAAGTCTGTGTCTTCCTCACCCCACTTACTGTCTGCATCCTCCACCAGCTGGAGCCGAAACTCCTCACCGTATTAGACCCAAGCCACCCCTCCAAATGGTATTTGAGCGTTCCTTTTCACAATTTGTATTAAAATAGCACTACATTGTGCTCTGGGATCTTCTCACAATTTTCGCTAATGTATATTAAAAACACCCCTGTATAATTCTCAGTATGAACTGGCCCTCCAGGCCCCTGAGACAGCTCACACTCCTCCTTTGCCCTCAACCCTCAATGCGATAATTTGAAAACTTCACTATATTTGCCCTTTCACATCTTCTTTGTGGACGCCAACACTGTGCTCCTGAAGGCTTTGTCATTCCCATATTCAAGAGTTTATGTTTTATCTGTTTACTCCCCTTATTAGTCCCTTCCTTGTCTGACCTCTGACCCCTCTGAGGTACTTACCACTGTATCCTTCTTGCCTTCACTCACCACTACCACCTCATCCATGTCAATGCCTTTGTCCAGTACATACTTCCCTTCCTCAATTTTCCTTGTGCCTTGTCCTGCCCATCGGCCTCCACTGTAGCTCTTCTTGCTGACGAAAAGGCTCTCACAGGGCTCATCGACAATGTCCCCATCTTCCACCGCCACAAACCCCTCCTCATAGTCCAGTTGCATCTCTTCCATACCTGATGCATTTTGACCTTCATCTCTTGCCCCACTTGTACTGCGCATCTCTCCATTGCCTACCCACCTCCCAATAATTATGATAATATCTAGAAGTGTGTGGCACAGTCTTCTCGATAGAGAAGATGCGCCAGACCCACTCTCTGCACCGTCATTGGTTCGCGCGCCAGGGACCGAACGCTCGCTCCGTCACGGGGTAGAGGAGCCACACCAGACTCTTCCAGTATCTGCCGCCATCGCCTAATCTCTCCGCTAACCTTCAGGCCAGTTTCTGGTCCCTGACCTCTGTTGGCACTTCTCTGCTTATCTGCTTATCCTGTTTAACCCCTTCTGCTCTCTATCAGCCTCATTTTCAATCCACTCCATCTCCCTGCACTCACCACCAACAACGGGCTCCACCACAAGTCTATGAAGGTGCGTCTGCCAGTTCATTTCATCCTCGTTTGTTCCAACAGCGGCACTAAAACTCCCTTGCTCCAGGCTATTCCTTTCACCTTCACTAGCTTCTCCTGCCTCCTCTTCTCCGTCCATGCTGGTGTATCTGATGGCTTCAATGAGTGCGAGCGCTTAATGAGCTCCGCTCTACTTTCCATATTGCATTTGCATCTCTTCTTGTGCCCCTGGCCCCCAGATTCCTCCCAGTGCCTTCTTGTGTCTTTTGGTCCTGCCCTGTCCCAAGACCCTATTCACGCCTGTGGAGTCTTGGATTTTCACACCAACAAGGATGAAAGATGAGTTTTAGTAAATCCCGAAAGAAGGCTTGTCAGTGGAGTGAAGGGGAGTGTCATTTCAGAAATTAAACAAAACTGAGTGGAAAGGGGTGCTTGAACAAGAGTATTTATATGTCAAAATATCAAGAGAAACATTGTGCTACCAAAATATTGTGGCCAAATATTGTGGCTGGGTCTGGCGGCTTAGTGAACTAATGCGTCCACTGTAGGGGCCTGTTTTTGACCTCATGGCCACAGATTCAAATCCCAGTGGCGCCACTCAGCCTTTCATCCTTTTGAGGTCGATAAAATGAGTACCATTGAGTTGGGTAACAATAAACATCTGTTATTCAGCGTCAAGATGCCCACAAGTGAACGTGCACTTTACAAATGCACGTTATTTTATTTCAAGGACCATAATATTGATAAGATAAGTGTATATGGACTAGTATAGATTTACTTTTCTTGACTCTATATCTATGTACCTTTAAAAATATATAAATTGCCAAGGTGCACAGATGAGGAGTTAAGTATAGTAGACCTATAAGTACTGATATATATACTTACCTTGTCGATATCTTGATGCTTGATATTTTGTCCACAATAGTCTTGTTATACGATATTCTGAATTCAATATTAAGGTGGAATACCACAAGGGCAGTGTTGACGCTCTAATTAAGAAATTAAGAGGGTCATTATGTGGGAACACGACTATCTCACTCTCTCATTGATTTAGTACAAGGCTATAAATAAAACCTTCACACGACATAAACATTATTTGTTTTAATCCAAAAAATTATCATTACAGAAAGCAAAACGATTAATTGATAAATCTAAAGAATTTGCGTAATTCTAGAGTCACTTCAATAGATCAGCAAATAGACTGACATAGAGTCCGTCTTTAAAGAAAAGCCTGAAAGATCATGTCTCTCCTCCAAAACAACACATCTCTTATAATGTTTTAGGGACGGAAGGCACATTCCTTTCATATCATGACATTATGTTGGATTAGAAATATTTCATTCATGACAACTGATCAATCTATTGGATTGTGCAACACCTCTAGTAACTTCAAATTCCTAAGGCATTTTATTGGTTAAAGCTGTACAAATTCAATTAAGAAAATGAAATAATATATTATGAAACATAGGAATACAATACCTTGTTCAACTAGTATGGAGCTCGGCTAAGTAATCTTAAAACCTGTAAAAGAATAAACATCCTTCCCTCCAGAGAGAACAGAAAATATTTTAAAATTGTATTAGGACAGAAACCTGCTGAAGCTGTATTTTTGTTGATATTCTCAACTAGAGACACATCCACGTGGAAATCTCGTCACCTAAAATAAACATGCACTTTTCTTCAGCATTTCATGAATAATTGCCAATGCGTGCTGGTGTGGCCTAGTTACGCTAACTGAAGCACGTATAAATTAATCATTATGTTCTAGCAAATTAAAACTCATCTGCAATTCCCTCCCCCTTCCTGAGAATTAATCACTAATTATCACCCGGCACTACTACAACAATTCTTTTATCATTATTGGTTTTGTCAATTTCTTCTCCTGCAAGGCATATAGGTAATCATACATTCTGGCCTTCATCCCATCAAGAGCAATCTCCTCTTTGTTCATCTGTCTTGTTGTTTTCTTCTTCTTGTCTCTGTAATGAGAACTAAAACCTCTAGTGCAAATTGCTTCTAAAAATGTACCCATTAGAGCAACAGCCATTATAACCACAATTATCACTATTAATACAACAGCTATTCTTATCAGTATACCTTTACCAATCTCACCAAACCCTAAACCTGTCTTTTCCTAAATCCCAGGTTCTCCAATTGGGTGAATCTTGTTCACAATGTCAGTTATGTTATCAATATATTTATTAATACTCTCACTATTATCAGGTATTTAAATAGAACAATGCTGACCCTTCACCACATGATAGACTTTTCTTTCTTTAGCCAAAAGCATGTCCAAAGCGAGGCACTTTGGATCACCATAGATCTTATCACAAACATCTCTTTATTAATTTCAATCAAAGCACCTGCTGTGTTCATTGCCAAACCCTCCACTAAAGTAGCTAATTTCCTTCTTTTTTTTTACATAATTTTATTTATTCATCGGGAAAAAAATCACAATCATACAATGCATGGCCAGAAAAGAGGAAAATGAGAATAGCTCATCAAATTATGTTAATAACAATCTCATTACATTTAAACATAATCATGACAAAGTGCAAATGTGCATCAAGTAAAACATGCATGTATATAAGAGGCAGGAGAGAAGTCTATATCATGCAGTATGTTATGAGAGTAATGGGTAATGGCCAGAAAAAAGCTCAGCCATCCAAACTCTGATGGGGTCCCAGATATGGCTCAATCTAGATCCTTACCTGTCACTTTCTGAAATAGAGATCTCCAAAGTGCAGGCATTCATGAACACCTGCTACCAGACCAGTGGGTGCGGCGCATCACCCAATAGCCAATATCGAGCCAAAATAGCCTGGCCAGGGAAATAGCAAAAAACATAAATCCCAATTACTCTAGAGGAAATCAATGGTGAGTGATCTTATTCACTTTGTAAAAAATGAAGTTCCAGCATCCACGCATACCTGGACAAGAGGCAAAGATATGCACCTTGCCTCCCCCTTTAGTCCCACACCAAAAGCATTTCCCACATAGACGATAAGGGTGTAATAAAAATCATTCAAAATGATGGGCTTTGATGCGAGAAACATACAAGACAGATTGTGCAAGGGTGTTACTGTTCTTAATTTCAGTACAAGAGACCTCATTCCCCAGATACCTACTCAACGTATCTGCTCTAAGCTGGTAGATATCTACATTCCCCACAATGTCGCCCAAGATGATAATTTTATTAGCCGTGCTAATATGGCCCTTACTAGTCACCTTTATTAGGTAATCAAGGATATAATTCTGCGAGCAGTTAAGGTCTTTGGCCGTCAGATTTGTAGGAAAGTACGTAATTGGAGGTATCTGTAAAACCCTGTTGTGGAAGAGAGAACCGACGCTGCAGCGCCTCATAAGATACTAATGTACTACCCTACAGCAGTTGCCCTAATGTGTACAAGCCCATCTCTGCCCAGCACCCCTGAAAACAATTACGGGTAGACAATGAAATTCAGGTTATAACCTAACAAAGTGTATTGATTATAGAGGGTGATACTGGGAAACAATTTCTGTAAAAAGGACCAAATCTGGTGATAGACCCGTAGGGTCTTATACCTAGCCCTCTTAAAATACTTTGGGGCATATTTACAAGGAGTTAACTCCACCAGAGCGTCACTTTTTCCAACTTTCTGATGGCGACAACTCCTTCGCCTTATTTACAAGGTGGCGTTAAGCCACTTAAAGTGTCTTAACGCCACTTTGTAAATAATTCCCCTATTCACGCAGCACTTAACGAGAAAAGGGCGCCGCAACACCTATTGCTTTTTGACACTGTCCCATATTTACAAGGTATGTGGCAGCTCCAAAAATACCGACAGGGAATACCTGGTCTTAAGCAGGCGATAATAGGAGAAATGTATTTCTTCTCGTATTTTGCTCTTTCCACGTATGCTGTAGAATGCAGCACATAGAGATAGAGAAAATCGCCTGTAAAGATTGTTGTCCCTTCCTGCACATAAACAATTGCCCCTGCAGCGCAGGCACCCTAGCAAAATGGCGCTAGAGTGCCTGCGCTGGCGCTAGGCAGCTTGTTTAGAGCCAGCACCGTGGGTAACGAAGGGGTGTGCCGCATACTTGTAAATACGGCACATCCTGTGTTTTGAAACTGTTGGAGCGCCGCATTACCAATTTTGGCGTCACACTGTGCTCCACCAGTTTAATGTAAATATGCCCCATTATGTTGATTAGACCTATATTTGCCTTGATTGCACCCCCAAGAGGCAGGTAGTCCACAAAGATAGAACCCACCAACCATAAATCCTTACCCATAATCCTGGTACGACGAGATTTAAATGCAGCAAAAAAATAACACTGCAATACTGGTAAGGACATACCACCGCTATCGTGTGGGAGTTCAAGAAAGTGAATATAACATCAGGGTTTCTTGTAAGACCATATAAACTTCTGCCAACTGGCTTCAATCTTACTAAAAAAACGTTTTGGGAAGATAGAGCGGTATAAATAGGTATAAATAGGTACAAATAACGGGGCAAGATAATTATCTTTATAACGTTACATCTCACGATCAACCCAAGATGCAATCTATTTCATTTGTTAAAAACATTTAGTGAGTGCTTGTAAGGCTTGTTATAATTGAGATCTATGATCTTCTCAACTCCCATTGATAATTCAACATCCAGGTATATAGTAGACTGCACCTTCCTTTAACTCAGGCTAAAGAGGACACATTTGTGATGAGCTGAGTTTTCGCAGTGTTAAGCTTATACCCTGATACACTACCAAATTCTACTGCTAATGATTCCACCTCCATCAAGGCACCAGTTGGAGAGGAAGCCAGAATGGCCACATCATCAGTATATGCAAGAATTTTCAAGTCTAAGTGATGCATTCGAAGAGGATGTATAGTATCACAGAGTTAAAGAGCCTGGAGATAGAGCTCAAGATAAAGGACAAAAAGTTGCAAAGAGAGAGAGGGTAACCCTACTGTGGGTCTCTGGTGATACGGAAAGGGTTAGATAGAGCACCACCACATGAGAACCTGACACTTAATCCACTATATAAACGGCTGACCAATGATTTAAACCCTAAGCCAAAGCCTGAGATCCTCATGACTGCCCAGAGGAACCGCCAGGACACCAGGTCGGATGCCTTTGCAGCGTCCAACAGGATCATCCGGGGATGGACTCCTCCACTGATGCGACTTCCAGTGTGGGTATCGCAGTGTTGACATGTGACGTAGTATCCCTTCCTGGGATAAAGCCATGCTGGTTTGGATCCACCAGCTCAAAAATAACTGCCGACAGCCAATTAGCCAATATCCTTGTACATATCTTTGAATCTAAGTTCATCAAGGAGATTGGCTGATAGGAACCGCATCTTGTAGGATCCCTCCATTTTTTGGGGAAGATAACTACATTGGTTTCATCCCAGGAACAAGGGACCCTGCCCAGGAAGTCAGGAGAATTAAACATGTCTTGAAGGACCGGTATGAGCACGTTGGAGAAGGTCTTATAGAATTCCATATGGATTTGATCTGGTTCCGCTGTTTTTTCCCTTGCCAGCTGACCAATAGAACTCTCTACTTCTACAGAAGTGCTTGCCTCATCGAGCCATTCGCACTGGCGTTGACTCAGGTTTGATGATGAAATCGATTAATATACAGATCAGTTGATTCAGGAACAGCCACACCATCCTCTCTATAGACACTTTGATAACATTTCTGGAACTCATCTCGAATCTCTGCCTGATCCATAATTTGTTCCCCCTTATCATTAGTAATCTTCTGTATAAGATTGCTGCTTGTTTTATCTTTAACTCCAAAAGCTAAAAGACTCCCCATCTCCTCATTGTTTGCAGAGCATAAGGTTGGTTCAGCCCAGATCTATTTATTGACCCAATCCCACATATTTTTCTTTAAAGTTGCTTGCAAGATTAACTGTTGCTCCGGGACCTCAGCTGTTCTACTCAGATCCTGGTTCAGTGTTCTCTGCTAAGTTTACCTTGATTTGAATAAGGGACTGCCCTAAACAAGAGATAGTGACCTTCCACAGCTGCTGTTGAAAGGTGGAAAAACTTAACGTTTGGCCTCTACAAAACGCCTTAAGTCAGTCCCATACATATATCATAGAAGCTGAGCCCAGATTTACTGCTAGATAATCGCCTATCTTGTCATTCATTACGTTGATATAGTCGCTATCCAACAGCAGCTTCCAGCCAAAAGTCCACCTACCTGGGGTGGAAGGCTGACTGGACCAGTCTGAGCTAATGAACAGAGGTAAGGAGTTATGTTCTTAAATGCCTGTTGAATTTAGTCTAATATTAACAAATGAGTAAAGTGAGTGACTAACAAGAAACATAGAGATATGGGAGAGGGATTTAATGGGGGGCTGAATAGAAGGTGAACCCAGAGTCTTCTGGTCTGGAGCTACTCCAGACATCGACTAATGCATAAAAAGTTCTTATTTTCCTCACAACTCTCTGAGTTTTCTCCCTACTATACTCCGTGACCCACCTGATTGAAAAATTGACCCCAGTGCGTAAGAGAACATTAAAGTCGCAACATAACAGTAAGGGCTCCGGTCATTGATGAAATCCAGCAAGCAGATGATCAAACATAGATGGATCATCTTTGTTGGGCCAATAGATTGTACAGGTTGTAAAATGAATACCCCCAATTGAATCAAAGCAATTAACCATACCCCCCTTAATCTTGTTTAGTTTGACATACTGCTCATATTTTATCCCAAGCTAATAGGGCATCCCCTCGCTGGGAAGAGCTGTGTCCAGAGGCACTCAGGACTTTATACCCCAGCTCTGCCAGGAGTGAAGTTTGTTCTTGAAGCAAATGCATCTTTTGAAGGCAAACAGGATGTGGTTTAAGGGTATGAAGCTCTTCCTTAATCGGTTTACACTTGCTTAATGCTCTCATACCATTGATGTTCCATTAGAGCTGACCACGATCCATCTCACTATCAGCCATTAGCATATTCACGACCAACCATGATCTCACCTACACCATCTCTACCATTTATAATGAATTCTTCCTCCTTCTGACAGCCCTCCCAATCATTCCCAATTTTCCCCCAATATGCTTTTGCATCCTTGTGAATGAAGCAGCTAATCAGCCCACACCCTCCCCAAATCACTGCTTCAACCTCCTCCACCAATGCCACCCCTACCCAGACTAACCCTCCCCCAACTTCTATGGCCAACCTTTGGGCCACTGCTCCAACAACCCCCTCGGTGCTGATCCATACCAACAGGTTGAACACCTAACCCCACCCCCAGGCTGCACCAAAACCATCACCAAACACATCACACATTTTTGTCACAATAACCTTCATGAGCAGTCTAAAAATAAGAAGGGGACAGGGGAAAATGGGTAAAAGAGATCAGAAGAAGGCCACTTCAGTGAGTGTACCCCACCTATACAATGCAAGAAGCAAGAGAGAGAAAAGAGGAAATCTGCAGATTCAACACCTATATATGAAATAACCATTGTTAACACATTTTCTTAGATAGGAACAATCATTTAGTATTTGGTTTAGTCAACTGCCAATGTTTTAGTAGATCCTCAACTTTGGTTACATAGTGGCAGAAGTACTTATGTCCTTCAAAGTTAATTCTCAACGTGGCAGGCTCCATTAATGAGATTGTTGCCACAACTTTTTGAAGTGCTGGAATTTGCTCTCAGAGATGCCAGCAGTGTACAACTGTTTCATGTCAGAAGTATAACCAAAGAAAAATCTCAATGCCATATGCTCTAACAGGAGAACGAGGACAAGCTGCCTGAAAAATTGACTGTTGCAGAATAAAGTTCCCAACATAAATTAAGATTGCTCGGGGGTAGCAAACCATCTTGGGTTGCCAAAGTCGAAAGCGATGGGCCCTTTGAATGATAGAATCCATATCCCAATCATTCAAAGAAGGGAAATCTTCTCTAAATAGCTGGACAATGTACCCTCTTGGGTCATCTCTCTCACTTCCTTTGGGTATCCAAGGACCCAGAGGTTGTTCGTCCAAGATCTATTCTCCAAATTGTCTAATCTAGAGGAGAGTCCATCCATCTGTGTTTCTGTTAGACTAGTATGAAGAAAGGCCATATTCCTTGAGAGCTTTCTCAACACCCCCTGTGTCTTGAGATGTGGCATTTTAAGAGAGAGAGAGTCTTTGCAGTACTCCTCCCTATGAAGCTGTAGTAGATTGTAGATAGCAGATAATAGAGACTGGGGCGGTACAGTTGACTACTTTTTGAGGTTCATTACTCGTCATTACCAATGAGCTTGGGCCGGAGACATCACCAAAGCCAAAGTCAATTGGAGTGGATATCTCTGGTTCAGAGGGGCTGGGTAAACCTCTGCGACCTTGGTGAGGGAAGAGGATTTGTCAGTGTAAGCTCTAGACACTCAGGATCCTAAAACAACTCCTCTTCCTTAGATAAAACAGGGTCTAGGTTGCCTTGAGCGAAAGCTTTGATAACCAAATCATCCAGTTGCTTTTTTGATAAGGCCTGCACCTCCCTTTTTCGGAGTTCGTACCTGCCATGCCTAAAGCTACATCTACTGTTGTATCACTGTGATGTGATTCCTTATAATTTGATCCGACATTATCATCCGACCTAGGCTGGAAGTCGTCAACATCGGACAACCTGTCGGTTTCAGAAAGTAAGTAAAAAGCCTCTAGGGCTTCAGATGCTTTGAGACCAGATTGAAGAATGGCCTCAGTAATCCCCTGCTGATCTCCATCCACATGGATAAGTCCACCAACCCAGGCCCTTGAATCCTCTAAAGTACCCCAAATAGACTGCCTCATTGCCAGATGCAACCCACTGTCTCCTGCCCCTGCTTCCACAGTCCAATCTAAGTTAGCCACAGCAGAGGTTGTCTCAATAGCTTCATAAGTAGCCATGGAGGCACTTTGTTTCACATCCAATTTGATAGATGAAGACCTCCTTGATGCAGGCACAGGCACACTTGAAAAGGGTGTAGCTATATGAATCGAGGGTGTGGTTAATTGACTGCCCCAAGTGCTAATAGTACCCAGATCACCAACAGAGTTCAGTTCAGGACCACCCTGATCTGCCCCTAACAAAGAACTATTGGGACAAATATGCTGATCAATAGTGGTCTGTGAGAGGGCAGCTGGGGTTTCCAATGCTAAAGCCTATGAGGCCAGGGAAGCACCAGGGCTTTGCATCAGTTTATCTTTTGCACTATGCACCTTACCCACTCTATCCGGCTTGGAAAGTTCCAGCTCCAACTGAGGATCAAGTAGGGCAGAATGGGCTGATTCAGTGATGGCCCCCATTCGCTTCACAACATCCTTCCGTTTTTGAAGTTGTCCTTCTAGCCATTATCTTTTTCCCAGCCTTACTGCGAGTGTGGAGGGAGTGCCCCGAAGCACCCTGCAAGACACCAACCCGCATCGCCATACCACCAGAAGTTAGCTGCTTCACAAGAGTCAATAATAGCAAGAGGGTAGACCCCCTTTGAGTGGCCAAAAGTCCAGACCAAAAGTGCCTCCTTCTTCCACGCCGTTTGTCGTTTTCACCAAGTCTTAAAAGACACCAAAGACACAAAAGTCCAAAATGCCCTGTTAGTAACTCTGGAAAGAAGGGGGAAAACGGAGCTCCTTCTGCCTCCCTGAACAGACAGCCATCACACTCGGTGTTGAAGAGTTGACTTGTGCTGCCTCTGCATGCCGGGATCCTCTCTCTCTTCTGAGAGGGTTACACCTCCCTTGGGGCCACCAGAAGAGGGAAGTGCAACCTCACCACTTGCCCAGACCCAGCCCCCACCTAACTCTGCACTCCTCCATATCCACTATGCCCCTCTCCTCCCAGCCACAATGCCACGCCACAGAAACCAGTGACAACTTCTCCCCACTATGCAGTGATGCAGCGCGTACAATAAAAACTATTCTCCTCCCAGGTCACTTATAGGTCATCCAGGGGCAAACTATATTTTCTCACATCCACATGACGATGGGGCCCATAAACATCGCCTAATACACACGCACACACCTGGATTTCCTTTACACCTTTATGAAATTCTGTACTCCTAGGAGAAGCATGAGAACTAAATGGAGAACACCATTTATGTACCGCTGGAAGGAGCCGGGATATCTTATTACCTTAACTTGTCGCTTTCTTTTAGTTATTTCTTAAGATATTCCTGCTCATTGTTTTGTCGATGAATCATTCATGTAAGAAATTAGTTCATAGTGATTAAGACCAGCTGAATCACAATAACCAATTACTGATGTCACAATCTTTTAGGAAAATAACCACTGAGTCATTTTGGTTTAAAGAATCTTAAATTTTATATAATTTTTAAAAGCATGAGAAAGAATTTAAACTTTATTCAATTATTCATTCATAAATTCAAATATTTATTAAGCATAATCAATTTATTGCAGAAAGGAAATTTTTTGTCATGAAGCCAAAACCCTAATTACCTGCCTACCTTTCTAATTTAGCCTAATGATTTCTAACCTAAGTTTAAGAATTAGAAATAACCTGATTCTCATACTCAACTGGAAAATTAAGACAGCAACAGCAACTTCAGCTCGTCAGCATCAGCTACCTGCAACCCGTCTCATCTAACAGTCTTTCAGCATCTCCCGCTCAGTAAGGGATCGATCAGGACCACCCAGCACTGGAAGCCACCAACACCAAAACGACTCTCCAACTCCGCTCCTGACTGTGACTGCGACTGCGACTGCGACTGACTGCGACTGACCCCCTCCCACTAAGAGTAGGCCCTCTTATACCCTAATTCTAACTTCGCTAACTAATTGTTGCAACATTAATAACACGCTTTTCTTTCATTGGTCCATGCATGTCATCTTATTCATTCTTTTAATCAAGTTCTCTTGGATCCAATGGTCCTTGGATCATTTCCTTTCCCATACGCTCAAGACATGTTTCCATCCGCTTCGATCAGTACATTTGTAACTTCTTTCGATACATTCGAGAACTCCGCAGTCATTGTCCTTTCTCTTAAACTGGTTTCCCACGGGTCTTCTGCTGATCACCACGGCACACTATCAGTTCAATTAGGTCACATCAGCCTTGACCATTTCTCGCATCCTAGCCTCTCAGTAACATCACGAGGTTAGTTTTTCTCCGACTTCATCCCGTGTCACATGTCCCCTTGCGCCTGCGCACATCTTCCCACTGGCGGCCATTTTATATCGCCACTCGGTTATACTTTAGAAGCACTAATTTGAGGCAAACAAAACATAATTAAAATAGAGAAAAATAGCCTTTTCGTTTCCCTCCCGTCATCTACGTACCCCAATTAGTTATTACCTAGCAGAAAGCAACATTTAAGCTGTTCCTTACTTACCATCACTATTGTTTTTGCAACGACACGTTTTATTTCTATGAAGCACAAAACATGCATTTATTTTTAATTAGTACGCATTTATTTTTACGTTATAATTAGACACACGGACATCCATTAATAGATTATTTAGCACACACATTGGCATGTTACCTTTCCCACACATACAGTGTTGATTAATACATTTAAACGAACATTTTATTAATTATTTATAAAATTTGTTAGGGGTTAAATTTTTTTATTTTCCCTGCTCCATCAACTCCCCCTTTGGTGATTTTTAAATCACCACATAAAACAAGTTATACTTCTTTTCAGGCAGCATGTCTTTTATCCTTTGCTTTCTGTCATTTACACATCTGTTTCTTCTTCATCTTGCCTTTTTGTCTCCTTATACATGCTTTCTTTCATTTTCTCCAACTCAATTTCACCCATTTCTCTCTCTCTCTCTTTCATTATTCTGTTATTTCTTTTTATCTTATTTTGTCTTACTTTTCTTTTTATACACGTTATTACTATTTTCAACACCATGGCTAACAGTATTACTACAGTTGCTATTATTATAACTTTCCCTATCATTAGTCTACTCATTCTGGTCAACCAATTTGCTACTGAAGAAAACCCTCTACCAAGTTTTCCCAAAACACTTTCAACCTCCAGTGGAACTAGTTCTTTGTGCAAATTTGTAATATTTGTAATATACTTCTGTATATTTTCACTTTTATCAGGAATGTAAGTACAACAATGTTGGACTTTCAACATTCCACAGACTCCACCCTCTTTTGCCAAAAGAATATCAAGGGCAAGCCGATTTTGCATCACCATAGCTCTCATGGCAACCATTTCGGTATTTACCATTAAGAACCCTCCCGCAGTATCTGTAGACAAACGATCTACTACTGTGGATAACTTCCGAATTTTAAATGCATTCAAAGATATTCCCACTGCTGGTATCAATGCTCCAAAAATATCACCTACAATTTCTGAAAAACTTTCCCTCTTTCTACGTGTAAAGCTATTAATCATCTTGTATGTTCCTTTTCTTCTCTGTCCATATGAAAGATTTTTGGAAAGACCAGGCCAACATAGCAAGTTCCATACCAATGGTCCGGTAACCTGTAATAAGCTCTATTCCCACAAATATAATAGATACCTGGAAATATTGGATCTTTTCCACCTTTGAATCCCCAACCTCCCAAAATTTGATAATTGTCATGGCAGATACTGGAACCTACAAAGTAATTGTCATAGACTGTCTTATTTCTCCTAATACACAACTTTCCTGTTTGCGGCCAATCTAATGTCATTGCTGCATTTATCTTTTCCCTTCATGATTTCCTTCCTCAAACGTCCATAGATGTGTTCCTTCCTCTTTTATTGCTTCTTTTTGAAATTTCATTCTTCTTTCTTCAACCATTTCTAAAAATACCTTTTCTTCTTTCTTTAACTCACAGGTAAGGTTGTTACTAACTATTTCTTCTAAGGTTAATTTTCTATGTTCTAGAAAGAATTCTCCTAAAACCTTTGCTGGTTTTACTTTGTTAAGTTCTGGTACTACTGGAATGTTTGCAAAAATGTTATTTATGTCAGTATAATAAGATTCTAATCTACCTGTTTTATAAAATAAACTTGCTATTACACTACATGTTATTCCATAAGTTAGAGGTAGGTGATGATAAGTCACACCTTCTGACACTGATGCAGGCAACTGCATACAAACATAACAATCTCTCACATCCATTGTCTCTACATATTCGTACAACAATTTTGTAAAAACATTTTTAGAAAAGTCTGTTACTGACTTATCCTTATGTAACTCTGCACTACTTCTTAAAATAACTGGTTCTTTAATATTAGTTTCTTTTTCTGTTTTAGTATCATTCTTTGCTTCTATCACAGCTAAACTAATAGGAATTGTGATTGCTAAAACTATTCATATGGTCATTAATAACCCTGTACAAAAGCAGCACATTTTGCACCATCTTTTTATAAACTCACATTTATCTCTTCTATCCCTATTATTTTCCATTTTTCTTTTTTCTAATTGTTAAGTTTCAGAAAATTGTGTCACTACACCTCAGAAATGACTTAGATGCCACTCTGCTTTCAAAAAGTCTTTGCTTGGTACTTTCTTTTAATTCTCTCCAGAATTCTTTCGTTGTCACATCCGGTGATTTGTCACATCCAGTAAAATTGTCATGTCCGGCAGAAGCACTATAAGTCTTCACTTCAAGTTTGTTGCATCTCACCTTTTCCCATTCGACTTCTCAGTCTCTGGTTCTCGTGAGTGTTTTCTTCTTCTTTGTAATCTGTCAGTGCAATATACAGCCACTCAGGTGACTTATACTTTGCATTCACTTTCTTTGTCCTTTTGGACTTTTGTAATCTTTTTCCACTGGGTTTTTCTTGTCCCTTTTGACTTGTTACTTCATTCACTTGTTCAGCACTTTCGTCTCCTGCTCTTATTATTCTATATCTCAACTTTCTTATATAGCTGTTGGGCCAATTATCTCCTTTTCTTGGCCTTTTGGCTTCACCTTCTCTTTCTTCTCTTTCTGATTTCCAATTTCTTTTTCTTGATTCAGTTTTTGCCTTTTCCTCTTCTTCACTTTCTTCAGTTTCTGTTTCAACTGTTTCACTATTGTCTCTTATTTTGAAACTTATGATCTCGTCATCTCCTACTGGTGGATCTGTCTTCTCCTTCTTGTTTTCCCTTATTACTGTCCCTCCTCGGTGTTCTTCCGATTTGGTGTTTTCCTCCCTTTCTGCTTCTAAATTTCCCTGTTCTTCTGTTTCTCTATCTGTCCCTATTGCTCCTCGGGGTTCTTCTCGATTTTCTAACTTTTTGTGTACTTCTTTCCCTACTTCATCTATTAATATTATTTCTGAAGGATTTCCACCATAACTTGTACTTGGTTGTTCATCTAACTCAATTTCTTGCTCAGTTTCTTCTCTAATTGGTTTATAACCCCAAGTTCTCCTTCGGAATTCTTCACCGTTTGCAACTGAATCATCAGATTCTGAATTTGTGTCAGATATTTCCAGATGTCGACTTACAGGTCGATGTTCAGGTTCTGGAACTTCTGAATTTCTTTCTTCTTCTTCTTCTTCCTCTTTAGAGGTGTTTACCGTTGGGGTTTCCAGATGTCGACTTTCAGGTCGATCTTCAAGTTCTGGCACCCTTTCTCTTATCCTTGTTGTCCCAGCTGTTAAACTTTTATCCCACACTTCCAGACGTCGACTCACATGTCGATCAGTAGGTTCTTGAACTCTGATTGTGTGGCTGGCATGGACCCAGTTCTTCACTCCTGCACACTTGACTGCAGTCGTTGTTACTAGGATTACCTGTCGTGGTTCGTCCCAGCGAGGAACTAGACAGTTTCTTCTCCTGTGGATTTTTATACGGACCCAGTCTCCTGGATTCAAGTCGTGGGCTGGTTTTCTTTCAAGAGTGGTTGCATCCGGTCCAACCTGATGAAACACAGAACGCACCACATCAGCCAGTCCCTTGCAATAATCCAGTACTAGATCATCAGTTATAGTTAATAACTTGTTGACAGGTACGTGTGCTTGTCTCATTGCTCGTCCCAGGATCATCTCATGAGGACTGAGTCCAGTTTTCTTTTCAGGGATGCTTCTGATGGTCATCAGAACAAGAGGCAGTGCATCTGGCCATTTGAGTCCTGTAGCTTGACACATTTTTCCTAATCTGTTTTTAATTGTTCCATTAATCTGTTCCACTACCCCAGAAGCCTCTGGTCTGTAAGCACAATGTAGTTTTTGTTTAATACTCAATGCTTCACAAATCAATTGGATCAACTCATTTTGAAAATGTGTTCCTCTATCTGTCTCAACCGTGACTGGAAAACCATACCTTGGAATGAACTCTCGCAGCATAAGTTTTGCCACTGTTGTTCCATCATTCCTTCTCGTGGGGTATGCCTCCACCCAACGAGAGAACAAACAGACGACCACTAGAACATATCTTAGTCTGTTACTAGGGGGCATCTCTATAAAGTCCAACTGCATCCTAGTGAATGGACCTCCTTCTCGTCCTATTGTTCCTAGACTCACTACTGTTTTTCTTCCTGGGTTAAACTGCTGACAAATAAGACATCTTTGACAAGGACTTTCAGCAATGGCTCTGAATTTTGGGTTATACCAGGTTTGTCTAAAAAGTCTGATCATTGCATCTCTCCCAATATGAGCTTGTCCATGGTACATCCGTGCCATGTCTGCAATCATGCTATCAGGCATAACTGGTCTTTCATCTCTGTATACCCACACACCATTATTTTCCTGTCTTCTACATCCTGCTTTTATCCAGTAATCTTTTTCCTCATCTCTTGCAGTTTCTTGTAACTGCCTTACTTCATCCCATGTCTCGACAGTATTAGTAAAAAGCAAAGGACAAGAGACATGCTCCCTTTCTCTATTTTTGTTCATGGACACCATGTTCTCTGCACAATATTTAGCGATTTCATCAGCATAATTATTGCCAACGGCTATGTAATCTTCGTTTTTCTTATGCGCTTTGCACTTCACTACAGCTATTTGTTTAGGCAACTGTATCGCCTCAAGCAGCTTTTTAACAAAATCTCCATTTCTGATAGGTGTTCCTGCAGATGTCAAAAATCCTCTTTGTGACCAAATCTGACCGAAGTCATGTACGATGCCGAAACCATATTGGCTATCGGTCACAATCGTGACTCGTACATTTCTTCCTAATTTACATGCTTGAATCAAAGCAATCAGTTCCGCAACTTGTGCAGACCTTATTCCTTTCAGACAAGACGCTTCCATCACAGTTGCCACTGTGCACACTGCGTAAGCTGTGCTTAAAACTCCTTCTTTTGTTCTCAAGCATGAGCCATCCACAAACATGACATAATCAGATTCCTTTAACGGTTCATCTTTTATGTCAGCTCTTGGTTTCGTGCAATATTCCAGTACGTTCAGACAATCATGATCTACTTCGTCCTGTTCAATTATATTTTCCTCATCTGGCAATGATGTTGAAGGATTTACATTCATGCATCTATCTATGGTCACATTTTCAGCACTCAAGATGACTTTTTCGTACTTAGTCAGCCGACTATGTGTCATGTACTGTGTTTTTGTTCTTGTCAAAAGAATTTCTACTGAGTGGGGAACATATACTCTCAGTGGATACCCCATCACTATACCTTCACTTTGTTCCAGACTTACACAAGTAGCAGCAACTGCTTTCAGACATCCAGGCAATGCTTTTGCTATAGGATCTAAAACAGCTGAAAAATAAGCAATTGGTCTTTTTGTCGTTCCATGTTTTTGTACCAGTACTGAAAACGCACATCCATCTCTTTCACTGCAGTACAACTCAAAATCCTTCTCATAATCAGGCATGCCTAATGCAGGTGCCTCACACAGTTTCTTTTTCAATTCTTTGAAAGATTTCATTTCTTCTTTGTTTAACTCAAAAGGGCCTTTTACATCTTTCTTGGTCAATTTTTGTAATGGTTTTGCAATCAAAGAGAAACCACTTATCCACTGTCGACAATATCCAACCATTCCCAAAAACATTCTTACCTCTCTTTGAGTCATTGGTGCTCTCATTCCTTGAATCATTCTTACTCTTTCTGTCGCTATCTTTCGCACTCCTTTCTCAATTTTATGCCCTAAATACTGGACTTCTTTCTGACAAAACTGTAATTTTGAAGGAGACACTTTATGTCCTCTTTTCTCTAGATGGTTCAGTAAAGCAATTGTATCACTTACACATGCTTCTTTGGTTTTCGATGCCACCAACAGGTCATCGATATACTGCACCATCACTGATTTTTCTGGCATTTTCAAATCTTCCAGAGATTTCTTTAGAATCTGATTAAAGATTGAGGGGCTTTCTGTATAGCCCTGAGGAATTCGGCACCATGCCAAAATACGCTCTCCAAACCGGAACGCAAATAATGGCTGGCTATCTGGATGCAAAGGAATAGAGAAAAATGCGTGACACAAATCTATCACAGTGTACCACTCAGCTTCATGTGGAATTTGATATAGAATTACTGCAGGGTTTGGCACTATTGGACAACAGGGCACAACTATTTTGTTGATCTTTCTCAAATCCTGTACTATTCTATATGTTCCATTTGGCTTTTCAGTCCCATAATAGGTGAATTACATGGACTGCTCATGATTTCTTTTAGAATTCCCTGTTCAATCATTTTATTTATCACAGGAGTTATTCCTTCAATTATTTCTGGAGTTAATTTGTACTGTGGCGTATTTGGGTAAGTTGTCCCTTCTTTTACTGTCACTTTTACGGGATCAACTTCTTTCATTAATCCAATGTCTTCTCCTGTAAAATCCCACACACTTTCTTTTACTGCACTTTTTAGTTCTTCTGGAAGTTTTTCTGCATCAAATGCAGGAAACAAACCATTCGTTTCAGGTTCCTGATTCATCAAAGTTACTTTATACAAAACATCTTCATCTGAAGTCTGAAATACAATTCCATCTGGCGTACAATAAATTGTGCAATTCATCTTGCACAAAAGGTCACGACCCAAAAGATTTACAGGACTACAATCGCACACTACAAATTTATGCATTTTACTAAAAGAACCAATTTTTACTTCTACCAATTCAGTAAGTGGGGTTTTAATCTGCTGATTGGCTACTCCTACTACTTGGATATATTCACCTGAGAGAGGAAGGTTTGGAATTTCCACTGATCTAACAGTAGAACGGGTAGCTCCAGTATCGACAAGGAATGTTACATTTGCACCATTCACTTCTCCATCCACAAAGGGACCAGACTGATCTACCTCTAGAGTTGCGCCAAGCACGCACTCTTTCCCCTCTCCTGGGCACCGTCAGAAACTTTCATCCGGGTCATCCTCACTCTGACGCAACCAATACTGAGAAATGTTAGCTGCTCGCGGCAACTGTGTTACCTGCTCTCCTCCGTAGAATCCTGTTTCTGTACTGTATCTTTGTTGGTTAACAGTGTTGGGAAGTGGTGGTTGCGGCACCTGACTTTGTTGAACAACTACCTCATTCTGCACCTGTGGAGTTAATGATTGATGTTCCGGATTAGGTTTAGGTGGGAACTTACACTCGTTTCTCCAATGCCCTAATTTTCCGCAATTATGACATGGCCATTTCTTCTTTGCCTCTTCTAGACTCACTTGACCCTTTCCTTTACCTATGTTCGGTCGCATTTTATTCTGTCCTGTTTCATTTCCATTATTATTGTCCAATTGAGCTTCTTGTTTTTCTGCCACCTTCACCTGTGCCCACATTGCCTTCTCTTTCAACTTACGCTGTTTACTCTCTATTTCATCACTACAATACTTAGCATACCTCAGCACCTCATCTACACTTCCATTCTGCCAGTTTATCATGTGTTGCTTAATCATATCACTTATTTCTTGTTTCAGGCCAAACACAAATCGGTATACAAAATGACTCATGTCTTTTTCACTCAATTCTTCATAACCACTATACTGCTTGAAAACCAATAACAATCGCTCATAATATGCATGTACAGACTCCTTACTTTCCTGTGTAGTTCTATCTATTTTTACCCAATCTGTCTCTTTAGGAGGAATCTTATTCTTCAAAAAGGTAATCACCTTATCGTACTTCTTCATCACATCAGGACCTGGAGCTCCTGTCTTAGGATCTCTTGGATATTCTGTAGTTGGCCAGTCAACTGTAATCTTACATTCTGACCACAAATCTGTTGGTACCACTATGTCAAACAATCCATCTAAATCTATCCACAACACTTTTGAGACTTTTACAAACCTCTCTACTTGTCGGTACCACTCAACTGGCTTCTCTCTTAACTTTGGAAAGTCATTGGTAAATGACAGTATGTCCTGCCTAGTCCAGGGAACATGCACGTAACTACCACCTGGAGTTTCTCTCATGGGGTATTCTTTGGCAACAGATTCTTTTTCAGTTATCATAAAGGCCAATGAACCTTTGTCTGTAGTTTTCTCATTCTTCTTTGTCCATCTAACCTTCCATCTGTCCACATCACCCCATTTTCTCAACAACACAATTAACTCCTTTATCTGTGTCAGCCTTCCTGCCGTGTTCAAATTTTCAATATCCTTTTCACAAAAGTCTACTCTGTATGGTTTCTGCAACGTTTTCACTTTCGCAAAGTCTATTCCAATCTCACTGGCTACTTCTTCTAGTTTGTCATGTAAATTCTTTGCCCTCCATGTAATACTTTTGCACAGAAACATTATTTCATCATCCTGGTAATTTTTTATCTTTTCGGTACCAATTGTTCCTAGAATTAATTCTTCCATATCAATTTTTAACCTAATTACATCTAATGGTTTTTCTTCTGGTTCTTTTATTTTAAATGCCTTCATCCACTCATTTAACTCATCAGGAGTTGGACCTATGGGTGTATTATTTAGTTCTATCCAATTACCACTCTTTTCAGGGGTTTCTGTTGCAGATTCTGTTACCATATGCATTTTCCTACCATTGCACTCATTTACCGTCAAATTTGTAGGTGGACTTGGTCTGTAAGTACTAGCCAAATTACTTGTACTTGCACTTTGTTCCATCCTTTCTTTTTCTCTCTGAAATTGTGAACTCATGGGAATTACCAAAGATCGTTCATCAATTTTCTGATTCTCAAAAACGGGTATTACTGGACCTATTGTTACAGGCACAGTAACTGCTTCCATATTTTTCGTTAATTCTCTAATCTTCTCAGTTAGTTCTTTTGTGGTCCTTGCTAATTCGCTTGCATTGTCGCTTTCTATTCCTTCATTTTGAGAAGTTCTCATTTGTTCTTGTGACCTATTTACTTCAATTCTCTTTTCCGGGCTTTTATTTCGCATAGTCTCTATTAGCGGCGCATTTGGTGTCACCACTGTAGAACTCTGCTGATACGGAGGTGGATTTCTATTTAAAATATCTTCCAGCAACTCGTCATCCGTTTCGCTCTCATGCATATACTTTTCTCTCTCTATATGTTTCTTTTTCTCAGTCCGCTTTTTCTTAGTCCCTTCCTCAACTGTAAAGGCTGGAAACAAACCTCCTGTCATGTTAGCACATCTCCATCGTTTTATTCTGTCCTCATGATTTACTCCCACAATCTTCCAGGCATAAACTCATGATCTCTCATTCCTCTGAATCTCTCTCGTTCATACATCTCATCTTCCCATTCCGTCAAAGCCTCAAACTGTGTTGGTCTAGGTTCCAATTTACACATTTTTTCTCGCAAATTTCGCAAAACCGCTACACTAAATGAACCATTCTCAGGGAAAGCTAAAGCACCATCATTCTTCGTATATTTTGCCCAATTTTCCAACCATATACACGTATGATATCCATATTTCAGCATCATATGTGAAGCTGCTGATTTCGGCGGAGGAATTACTTGTCCCTCTCTAGTCACGACCTTTTTGTCTTTCTTAAAGAAATTCTTTAATTTTGTCGTCCATGACGTTCTCTCCCTTTCATACTCGTAATACGGGATATTTTCTATTTGTTTTTCTCTTTACGCTAACGCTGTTCTGTGTACGGAACTTCAACCAATTACAGCGCGACTCACACTAACGTACCAATCAGAACAATTCCCTTCGTCCGCGAACCAACCAATCTTAGCGCGGCACTTTTCTACGTCACTCCTGACTCTGTGTTCATGTGACTAGCGCACTATCCAATCCTAGCGCGGCACTGTTCTACGTCACTTCTCCTCTTTTACCCCTCCTTTACAAAATTTATCGGCAATTTTCTTTTCGCTGTTTTCTCCGTTAGTTACAACAATTAAAACAATTCCATAGTCTGATTCGCTAAACAAAAGTGACAGCTTTGTCCTTTTACACAAGAATCCTGTATTTCCAGTAGGCAGCGCTTACCTCTACCCTACCACAGAATTATTTACTCTCGCCGATAAAGTAGCACTTCCTCTACCTTACCCTTCTTTCAAACAAACAATTTACTCGTTTCTCTGGGGATAAGACACATGTGGAGACTAGGCTCCTGAGAATTAAGGCCAAAGTTTCACAAGTAAACGTGATTTGCTATTTCAATTACACACTTTTCGTACAGAAAATCCCTAACATAACACAACCTGCGTTATTACCAAAATGAATTCAGACCATGTACCAAATTCCATGTGACTTCTCTTGCCACACGTGTTCCACTTCCTACATCCCAGAAGCGTGAAAACTCACATATAACATAACGCGACTCAACATATAGTGTTAGTCATCAAAAATAATCAATAATCAATAAACAATAATCACTAAACTAATCTATAGAAAACCATAACTCTGCTACCAAGAAATCTGATGCAGCGCGTACAATAAAAACTATTCTCCTCCCAGGTCACTTATAGGTCATCCAGGGGAAAACTATATTTTCTCACATCCACATGACGATGGGGCCCATAAACATCGCCTAATACACACGCACACACCTGGATTTCCTTTACACCTTTATGAAATTCTGTACTCCTAGGAGAAGCATGAGAACTAAATGGAGAACACCATTTATGTACCGCTGGAAGGAGCCGGGATATCTTATTACCTTAACTTGTCGCTTTCTTTTAGTTATTTCTTAAGATATTCCTGCTCATTGTTTTGTCGATGAATCATTCATGTAAGAAATTAGTTCATAGTGATTAAGACCAGCTGAATCACAATAACCAATTACTGATGTCACAATCTTTTAGGAAAATAACCACTGAGTCATTTTGGTTTAAAGAATCTTACATTTTATATAGTTTTTAAAAGCATGAGAAAGAATTTAAACTTTATTCAATTATTCATTCATAAATTCAAATATTTATTAAGCATAATCAATTTATTGCAGAAAGGAAATTTTTTGTCATGAAGCCAAAACCCTAATTACCTGCCTACCTTTCTAATTTAGCCTAATGATTTCTAACCTAAGTTTAAGAATTAGAAATAACCTGATTCTCATACTCAACTGGAAAATTAAGACAGCAACAGCAACTTCAGCTCGTCAGCATCAGCTACCTGCAACCCGTCTCATCTAACAGTCTTTCAGCATCTCCCGCTCAGTAAGGGATCGATCAGGACCACCCAGCACTGGAAGCCACCAACACCAAAACGACTCTCCAACTCCGCTCCTGACTGTGACTGCGACTGCGACTGACTGCGACTGACCCCCTCCCACTAAGAGTAGGCCCTCTTATACCCTAATTCTAACTTCGCTAACTAATTGTTGCAACATTAATAACACGCTTTTCTTTCATTGGTCCATGCATGTCATCTTATTCATTCTTTTAATCAAGTTCTCTTGGATCCAATGGTCCTTGGATCATTTCCTTTCACATACGCTCAAGACATGTTTCCATCCGCTTCGATCAGTACATTTGTAACTTCTTTCGATACATTCGAGAACTCCGCAGTCATTGTCCTTTCTCTTAAACTGGTTTCCCACGGGTCTTCTGCTGATCACCACGGCACACTATCAGTTCAATTAGGTCACATCAGCCTTGACCATTTCTCGCATCCTAGCCTCTCAGTAACATCACGAGGTTAGTTTTTCTCCGACTTCATCCCGTGTCACATGTCCCCTTGCGCCTGCGCACATCTTCCCACTGGCGGCCATTTTATATCGCCACTCGGTTATACTTTAGAAGCACTAATTTGAGGCAAACAAAACATAATTAAAATAGAGAAAAATAGCCTTTTCGTTTCCCTCCCGTCATCTACGTACCCCAATTAGTTATTACCTAGCAGAAAGCAACATTTAAGCTGTTCCTTACTTACCATCACTATTGTTTTTGCAACGACACGTTTTATTTCTATGAAGCACAAAACATGCATTTATTTTTAATTAGTACGCATTTATTTTTACGTTATAATTAGACACACGGACATCCATTAATAGATTATTTAGCACACACATTGGCATGTTACCTTTCCCACACATACAGTGTTGATTAATACATTTAAACGAACATTTTATTAATTATTTATAAAATTTGTTAGGGGTTAAATTTTTTTATTTTCCCTGCTCCATCAATGCAGCAACAGAATTAGGCTTGGACCAGCTGCGGGAAGAAAGACAGAGATACAGCCCGGAGAGAGTCTCGGGTTTCTCCCTACGTTAGCCCAACGCTGCCATCTAAGTAGTTCATTTTCAAATCGTGGCATCATTTAAAGCTATTCCTATAAGTGGAATCAAAACACCAAATATACCTAGCACTCTCTCTCTTTGCTTTTTCATGGCGCACATCACTCAAGCTTTTAATATGACAGATATTTGGGACAACTAAAGCTAAATAATGAGAATCTGCCCAACCTTGTGGAAAAGTAAATGAATCAGTTTTGTAGCAATGTGATAAATGACTTTAAACATATTATCAAAACTACATAACATATCAAATCTATTTATAATTTAATTATAAGTGTACACACTATTACCTATATTAGATATATTACGCTTCTCATCCATTTTTATTCACATCATACAAAACACCCTTCTCTCTCCTTCCAGAGTCTAAGACTAGAATGTATTTGTGAATTCTTAATCACAACTTCTTCTTTCAAATCAAACTCCCTTTCTTCTGAACCTTTCAACCACCTTTGTCTTGATCTCTTCATTTTATATTCTCTAATAAAATCAAAATAAACTTCACTCAATTTACATACATTCTATTTATTAGTACTTCCATTATTAGTACTAAGAAATACTATAGCACCCTTATAATTTCAGTTGCCTCAAGATTTGCAAGCACAGGTAATCTATTAATTGGGAGATTATAATCTATGTTAGTTTCTTCTAAATACTCCTGGTCCATGATGATTGCATAGTTGTCACAACATGAGACTGTCGCTTACAAGTAACTATAAATAAGCAACCCTTTCAGAAACTGACATCATGAGTATAAACATAACAATCAGATAAATGTATTATCACTCTATAATTCTTTAGTAAATCTATATAATAATTTTCTTCAAACTATTCACTGTAACTTGTTATGTTTCTTATCTAACCTATGATATTTAGTATCAGTATCATTGTAGAACATTGAGTTATTATTTAGGATTGATAGATATTCAGAAAGAAGATATATACTAATTAGTGCAATCAAAATAAGAATTATAAAAATTATTTGGAAAGGCAAGTAGTCTTTCATTTCTTGAAGGCATTACCTCTAGTTCTTTAAAATATTTTTGTTCAAAATAAATTAATTTTTAATGCAAAAATAGCAAATAACATAAAATAAACCAAAAGTAATCAAAATGTAACCCAAACCTAGTCCAAGTAATCAAAAGTAGTTCTGATGTAATCCAAGCCTATCAAAAGCAAAAATTCTACAACGAATCACAGCCTTTCAAAATTCATAGCAACTGTTCACTTCTTCATAAGAAGACATATTTAGCATCGATCATTTCATAGTTTATTTGTCATTTCATGGGGGTTCTTCAAGCAAAGATTTAAAATCTTTCAAATCAATGTCTCTTTCTTCTGGCACAATTTTTTATCAGATATGTCCATTCAGGAGCTGTGTATTTCTTGTTTGTCTCTCTTACACTTGTTGACCTTCTTTGTTGCAACATCTAAGGCTGACTTTGCAAATGACAATCTTTTGATGCTTTGGTCGTTCTCTTTTTCAGCATTCTATTTTACTCTTTCAGCTGATTTTCACCGCACTTCTTTTTCTCAGACTCCCATGCAAATCAGCTTTAGTCGAGCTTCCATATTCAGTTTTATTTGCTTGGTCTGCTTGAGTTTCATCTGTTTCTTGGTTTGCACAATTTGCAAGTGGTACACTTTGATTTGCTCTGGGTTTTCAGAGTTTAATTTTCTTCTTCTTGTTCTCCTCTCTCTGGATCCATGCAGTGAACTTGAACTTGACATTGTGATTCAACAATTTGTCACACTGTTTCTTCATATGTCATGTGCGCACTTTTCGTGTGTGATGCATAGATTCAATATGGCAAACCTTCATACGTCATATCTGTGTTTGTCACTCTGTCATAGCTCAAGGCATGCTTTCATGCTTCTTCACAAGAACCCAGTCTCCAGGTTAAATATTATGATAAATATCAGTTCTTGCAGAAGGTGGAACAAGCTTCACCTGGCGAGACATAGAACATACTGTTTCAGCTAGGCCTTTACAGTAATCCAAGACCAAATCATCAGTAATATTCAGAAGAGCAGCTGATGGAATACCAGGAGTTCTCATAGCTCTTCCCATGATCACCTCATGAGCACTCCACCCAGTCTTTCTACTTGGAGTACATCTTATACTAAACCACACCAATGGAAGAGAATCTGCCCATTTCAAAGACGCCTAGGCAAATACTTTTGCCACTTTTCCTTCCATAATGACATTCATATGTTCCACAACCCCTGATGCTTCTGGATGATGGCTAAAACGGAACTTTTGTTCAAAGTTCGGCCCCCCTCCCATTAATTTGTAGGAAAAATATTTAAAACAAAGGCTGGGCCCGGAGAATGGGGCCCCCGGGGTCAAAATCAGCACAGGAAGGGGGGCTGTATGGCCTCCTTCCCAATTCAAAATAGGCCTCGCCCCGAGGGATGGGGCCCCCGGGCAGAAATTGGCCAATGGAAGGGGGCCCAGGCAGCCCCCCTCCCGAATAAAGTTTTAAAAAGTTTTAAAAAATGGTGTGTCGCAGTAGGCACCTCCCTCTTTCACCACCACTCTGCAAACGTGCCTCCTGACGCACAGCTAGTTGGGGGATGAAGTCCCCTTGGCTGCAGAGGGTCCTTGGGGGCTAACTAGGCTATATATATATATATATATCAGCTCTTCCATAGGAAAAGTGTTTTTTGTTTTTTTGTGTTGCTAATACCTTTGGGCCCGTTTGACAAATCTCCACAAAACTTTCCAAAAGGGTGCTATTTTGTGACCAGTATGTTCATGGAAAGTTTTAGGGTGATCTGTCAAGCAGGGGCCAAGAAAAAAGGGGGGCCCCAAAACACAAAATCCCCATGCATTTTCCATATACTTCTTTAGGCAGGTCTACAGCAAAAACTGCTGAACGAAATTACACCAAATTTTGCAGGAAGCTAGATCTTGGTCAGCAGACTGTACTTTTTCTGATTTGGTGTAAATATGTTCAGTATTTTTGTAGAAGTTAAGGGTAAAAATATTTGTATATCTGGACGACTGTCTGCAAGAGGCTCAAGAGACTCTTGTGAGAGCGCCAACTAGAGTTCTGATTGGCCCAGGGAGCTTTACTTCCCTTGCGCCTATTTGCTCCTGCGGGAGTGAGCACTCTGATTGGCTTGCCAGCAACATCAGAAAAATGTTGCTGGCAGTCATTACAATACTCAGGGACTTAGTCCCCTGCCCTGAAGTTAAAAAGAAGAAAAAGTGATATAAGGGGGCAGGGTGGACCCAGAAGGACTTCTCGCCCACAGGGCCCAAAAAAAAGGCAATTTTTGCTGCAATCCCGATGGACTACAGCAGGATCAAAATAAGCAAACCAAAAAAAATGGCGGCCAGGGATGCAATCTTCAGTTATATTTCAGGGGAAGCCCACCCCAGGGGCTGCATTGTTAATTTAAGGTGAAGGGAGCACCTGTCCCCCTCTCCGAGCCATTATAAGCCCCATGGGAGCCCACTCCTGGTGCTGCATTCCATAAGGGGAGGGGTGCATGTGTCCCCCCTCCCACAGCTGTTTTTGACCCCAGGATCCCATCCCTCGAGGCCAGATGCATTGTTTATGGAAGGGGGCTTGCGGTCCCCCTCCCTAGGCCACTTTTGGCCAAGGGACCACATCCCCTGGGCCCAATTTAATAAATTAGGGGAGAAGGGGTCTAGGAGCCCCCCCGACCGGAGCCAATATAGGCCCTGGGGAGCCCACCCTTTGGCCAAAACTTACAAAAAAGGGCAGGAGAACTGCACAGCCCCCCTCCTTGAGCCATTAATGGCCCCGGGGATCCCATATCCCGGGGCCAGCTCACTTGCTGTGTCCCGGAAAGCAAACCCCCAGGACACAGCAGTTTCCATGCCTGCACTGGCGTGAGCAGGGAAACGTGTTTGCTCTTGCCTGGAGGGAGCATTTTAAAAACTCACGCCAAATGGGAGCAAACAGAACGTCTGCTGCCAGAGGGCTTTAAAAATTCTTCTGCAGGCTGGAAGCAGACTTGAGATCTTTTACAGTGTGGGCAGGGAAACAGATCAACAGATCTGCTCCAGCCTAGAATGCGGGTAGTTGGCTGGTGCCGCGGGGGTCCTTGGGCTTCTCCCGCGGCCCTCAATGTTGTGCATGGTGGGTGCCCTGGGTGGCACTGGGACTCCCACCTTTAATTAATGTGGGCCCTGGGGGCTGTATCCCTTCAGACAAAAACAGCTTGGGGAGGGGGGTCACTCGGCCCCCCTCTCCTTTAAGTTAATTAGCGTCCCTGGGGATGGGGTCCCAAGGGCCTTTTAAAGGTTCCAGGAGGGTGACCGCGTGGCCCCCCTCTGCTTAAAATATGATTTGGGCCCTGAGGGATGGGGTCCCCGGGGCTAAAATGGCTCAGGGAGGGGGGCCACCTGACCCCCCTCCCCATTAACTTAAGTTGTGGCCCGGGGGATGTGGTCCTGGGCAATGGGGTTCCCAAGGCCTAATAAAGCTCGGGGAGGGGGCCATGTGGCCCCCTCCCCTTCAAAAAAACACAGCCCTGGGGGATAGTGTCCCCAGGGCATTTTAAAGGCTCATGGAGGGGGGTTATGTGTCCCCCCTCCCCTTTACAGAATTAGTGACCCTGCGTGCCCCCATCCCCTTTAAAATAAAAACAGCCTTGAGCGATGGGGCCCCAGGGCCTAATGAGGTTCAAGTTCAGGGAGGGGGCCCATGTGGCTCTGCTCCCCTTTAAAAAATAACATGGCCTGGGGGATGGGGTCCCCAGGGCCTTTTAAAAGCTCTGGGAGGGGGGGGCAAGTGGTCCTTTCCCCTTAATTAACAGATTGGGCCCGGGGGGATGTGGTCCTTGCGGCCAAAATGGCTCATGGAGGGGGGCCACGTGCCCCCCATGAATAATATACTTGGCCCTGGGGATGGGGTCATCGGCCGGAATAGGCTCGGGCAGGGGGGCCACTTGGCTCCATCCCCTTCAAGTTAGATACAGCCTTGGGGGATGGTGTCCACAGGGTCTGAGGAGGCTCAGGGAGGGGGCCATGCAACCTCCTCCCTTTTAAATATATATATACAGTTCTGCGGGATGGGATCCCCAGGGCCCGATGTGGCTTGGGGAGAGGGGCCCCGCGGCCCCCCTCCCCTTTAAAAATAAATAAGGCCCTGGGAGATGGCGCCCCAGGGCCTAATGAGGCTTGGTGAGGTGAGCCATGTGGCCTCCCTCCCCTTTAAAAAAGAATATGTCCCTAGCCTTTAAAAATAATACGGCCCTGGGGGATGGGTTCCCCAGGGCCTAATGAGGCTCGGGAGGGGGGCCATGCAGCCCTCCTTGGAAAAAAAAACACATCCCCAGGGGATGGGTACCCTGGGGCCGCAGGCCAGGCCTGTTGCCAACCCCATGCTGTGCACGCCCAAAGGCTGTGCGCAGTGTTGGGTTGGCTGGCTGTGGGAGTTTACCACATGGCCTAGCTGCAGAGGGGGGGGGGGGGTGTTGGTTTTACGTATGGTAATAAAATATTACTTTATGTTGAAAAAACTAGAAATTCATTAAAAAAAACAAAGGTCAAAGTAGCGTTATATAGTTAGATGTGATAAAAAGATGTTTTTGTTTTTAAAAAGCTTAGAAATTCACTGAAAAAACAAAGGTTAAAGTAATGGTATAGTTAGGTGAATATGGTAATGACGAAATTAATGTTTTGAACTAAATTAAAAAAAACAGAAATTCACCAGTTATAGTTAGGAGAGCACAGCTAACTATAACTTGCGCCCCCTCCATGCACTGCTTATGACCTCACATATTACATTACTCATGACATGTTCTATGACATCATTTATGACATCACTGATGACATCTCAAATGTTTTGTTGACAAATTATGCATTTTTGGCACAAGTTTTCTGCACTATTCCGATAACAAGGATTAAACCAATACTTTGTGAAAGTATTCACCATCCCATGAAGTCCTATATGTGTAGGTCTATGCATTAATCCTGCTATTCGCAGTTGAAATGAGTTCAGCTAGACAAACTTCCCATCAGTACATCGCCATAGTTCATTTTCATCTTGGTTGTATCCTGCTTTTCTCACTTTTAATTTTCCTCATCTGACATTTCATTCTGCATATCTCTCAGTTCTTCTGTTGTTTGAACTAATATTGAGAGAAAAGTATTCATATGTTCAACCATTGTTTCTCAATTCTCATTTGTTTGTTCTGGCAATATTGCTAAAATGAGTGCACAATACTTAGAACCATGATCAGAAAAGTTCTATCCCAATGTAATTGTGTAATTCCCAGTTTTGTGTGTAGCTCTTTGAGAGCTGCTATTACTTTGAAAATTATCTTTGGTAACCATGTAACAAATCTTTATAAATCTTTATTCAGCTATACAGCCATAAAAGCACATGAAAACATCACAATATAAAATAAATACAATCAATGTGTTAATATTACAATAAAAAACAATTATATACTGGTAATTCCATTCAATTGCAATTCAATGTACATTCCAGAAGTAATAATCTATATACATTGATAATACCTTAATACACAGTAAAAACCTAATAACAAATTAAATTGATAATATCTTAATACATCAGTGAAAACCTGATGACAAAGTCAACAAAGGCAATCAAGGCGGCCCAAAATAGACAGGCCAATGACTGTAATGAAGTTATAAAGATGCATAGTAGTTTGACCCCATACGGGGCTATAACCTCTCAACAAGTGCATGATATATGACCTATGATATAAGCATTAAAGACTCAAAAGAACATTGAGGATCAGTTTCTAGCATACTTCAAAGGTGACCTACAAAGCTTATATTTATTTTCTCTAACCCTCCACATGTACAACGGAAAGTGTGAAACCGCATAAACAATAGGTTGCCTAATATCACTTCTCAGAATCCTGATTGCCACTCTATAATCCCTTATTCCCAGATTAGGAGAATCCATTTCCTTCTGCATCCCAGATAAACTGGGCAAAAAATTGAAACATGCTCCATTGTTTCAATAACCTTGGTGTAGAAAGGACAAAACCCTTCAGACTACTTGGGATCACGCTGCCATTTGGCCGTAAAAGAGTTAAGTGGCAGGATCCCTATCCGAAATTTCAAATAGCAAGACTTAGCTTGTGGAGATTCAATCTCATCCAGGAACCCTTCCATGATGTATTCATCTTTGAACGCAGGAAGAAAGCTGTAAGGGGGCCTAAACTGGATTGCCATAGAAAGGATTCATGTGGATGTTGCCAATAAATACCCTTAATCATTGCTTTAGATATCCCAATGACCTCCAAAGGGGATGTCCATAGGTTCCCACACCCAATCTAAAGTAGGCATTGTTTCACATAACAAATCAAGAATGTATGGCCCATAGAGAATTGGAGACGCAGCAGACATCATGAAACCTCTCTATGACCACAATTGGACAAAGTCATGCACCACTTAAAAACAATACTATCAGTATAGATTGCAACACTCAATTAATTAGCTATGCAACAAGCTCTGGTAATCACAATCAATTAGGCAACTCTCAAACATGAGCTATCCACAAATAAAATAAAATCAGACGACTCAAGTGTCACATCTTGAATATGTGGTCTGGTTTAGTGCACAATTCTGTTACATCAGTGCAGCCATGGTGAAATTAATCTATTCATCATTTGGCAGTGATGGATTCAGAATCTCGCACCTTTAATGGAAATTTCAGCAGCCGGGATAGTTTGCTCATACTTAGTCAAGCAGCTATTGATTAAATGCTGCCTGCTGAACTGAGTTAACGGTGTCTCTACTGAATGAGGCACTAACACGATAAGCGTGAAACTCATAACTATTGTTTCACTTTGTATAATGGGTATGGCAGTTGCTGCTATATTTTTCATACATCCAGGCAGAGCTGCAGCAACTGGATCCAATGTGGCAGAAAAATATGCAATTGGTCTCCTTGCGTTGCCATGTTATGTAAGAACAGAAAGTGAGCACCCTTATTTTCCATGACAGAATAATTAAAAATCTTTCTCATAGTCAGGCATTCCTAAAGCGGGTACTGAACAGAAAGTGTGTCTCTTGCATACATTCTCCATACCAAGGCACTGCATCAGAGATATCATTGTACATCAGTCTCTGTGGGGGCTTTGTAATCAAGGAAACATTTAGAAGCCACCGGCGACAGTATCCAGCCATTCCCAGAAACATCCTCACTACTTTCTGTGTTGGGTTCATTATAAAAATTGCAGAGATGTGCTCTTTAGACACCCTCCTCATTCGCTTATGAACTTGATGTTCCAAATAACACAAGGACATTTTAAAGTTTCTAGATATTTTTGGAGTATTTGTGAGAAGAGTGAAGGACTTTCTATATACCCTTTTGGGATTTTACTCCAAACCAGAACCCTATTTTGAAATTTACATGCAAATAAATATTGGCTATCTTCTCGAAGATGAATAGGGAAAAAAATTATGAGCATTAATCAATCAATTGGAACCATTCTGCATCTACTGGAATTTGAAGCAAAATTACTGCTGTATTTGGTATGCCATATGCCAATATAAAACTTGTATCTCATTTATCGTTCTCAAATCCTCCATTTTGGTTTGCACAAGTCCATTGTAGGTGAGTTACATGTACTCCTAAAAACCTCTTTCGGAATTCCGTGCTTCACCATCTATTCAGTCACAGATGCAATCCCTTTAGCTTCATGAGTACGTTTATATTGTGAAATGTGTGGATACACTGTGGGGCACATTTACTAATCTTTCACGCAGTGCAGGGCAGCAAGCAAAGTTGCTGCATTGCGTGAAAGCGAGAGAGCAAAAATCAAAGATAGGGAGCATTTCTGCTCTCTCTTAGCGCTGGTGCACTGTGTGCTACCTAGCACCAACACAGGCACCCTTGCACCATAATGCAAGGGTGCCTGCATTATGGGCAGGTTTGTTTTTGTGCTGGAACGGACACCTTCCTGCACAAAAACAATCCTTAGAGGCATTTTCCTCTTTCTGTGTGCGCTGCAGAATGCAGCTCAAGTGCAAAGAGGAAATAATGAGAAAAAGTAAAGATATTTCTCCCTGTTACACCTCACTAGGGAAGGTGTAGCATTTTTACACATTTACAGGTCTAATAGCTTTAGTACATGTAGGAATGTCCCAAAATCCATGGGTGAATGCATGGGAATGCTCATGCTTCACCCATGGAACACTTCCCAAGTGGAAATGTAATGTAACACAGCACAAATCACTCCTTGTGTGGCTTTGTAAACATTACTGAAGCCTTTGCATTGTCCTTGCGTCACCTTGAAAACAGAAGTTTGCATGGCAGCCATTAGGGCTGTTCCTAATACTTTTGTAAAATATTGTCATTTAGATGTGTAATCTTTGGATTACTTACCTTTATTCTTCATTACGCTCAGGCCAGGTCTCCCTCGGCATAGTCATATTTCCCACTGCTCTTGATATCTTCTCTTGATATCTTGTTGTAAAGAAAGCAGGCCGTAATGTCAGCATTATGGGAATGTTTAGGTAAGAGAGTTGTTTAAAATAATAGTAATATGTCAAAGTGGCTATAGGTTAGCTGGGGATTATGGGAATTGTGCTTCTTGAATAAGGAATGCCTGTCTCTTGGGTGAACACCCTCTCAAATGATAAGGACTGTGATGGGAAAGATCTGACCTGAGCGTAACGAAGATTAGCTAGAAGTAATCCACAGCATGTAGTTAAGAAGAAATCTTCTGTTTGTTGTTTAGACCCTATGTCTGCAAGTTGATTCAAAGGTAAAATTTGGCTGTCTCTCGTGCAGAAGCAAACTCAAATTGTAAGGACTTTGATGAGGACAAATGAACTGAGAGGTGATATCAAAGATAGCAGTGCAAAATTAGAAAATTGACCGATGAAATCACAGGACTGTATAAGTATAGAGGTAGTCATTATTGTGTTGTGCGAAATTTAGCATTAATATCACAGATCTTACTATTAAAAGCGCTACCAAACATCTTTGTTTTGTTCTTGCTCTGCATTCTTGGTTGTTACTAGTGATTGTAGAGGTGGGAAGATGTAAGCACAGAAAACGCCTGAAGTATTACTATTCTGTCACTGCCCGTGATGCAAGATTTTAGGTGATGATTCAGCACCTATCGAAGCCCCAGACACCAAGTAATTCGAATGAAATCACCTTCGAGGTGCTAACAGTTATGTTCATTACCGTATAGCTGAATGACTGTTTTCTGTTTTTAATTTTATCGGCAGATTAACTACTCGGATGTCTGCTCACACTGTTCAAAGTTACGGGAAAACTCATCTAATTACGGAATAGAATGCAAATGTGTGGTCAATTTCACACTCCAAGAAGAAATCCAGGTAAGAACGCTTGAGAACATTTGCATAGTGGTGTCTTTAAGGAGGGCCCTTGCTACAGGTCTGTGTATACCGCCCCCCTCCCCCACATCTCCCCCTTGTGCTTCACCACCACAGCTGTTGAATGTACCAGGAGGTCACACAGGAAAAAACAAACAGCCACTGCATTTTGCAACACACATTAATTTGTCCACCCACCTTTAATTGCAAAGCAGTGTTGTTTGCTTAAAATATTTAAATCTGACTGCATATGTTTCTGTATATATCTAAATATAGGTTTATAGATGTACATGCTCTTGAAGCACTCATGTGTGGAGCCTCGTCTGGGGCTGGAACCCCATCGCCCATAACCCACGATACCGCCAGGAGGGGGGACAATCAGCAGTGCTGAGCGGGTGCTTGAAGCCAGCTGAGAGCTCCTGCAGCGCGGGAAGTACTCTTGAAGAACTCCTGTGTAGAACTTAATAAGGGGGTGGAACCCCATCGCCCATAACCCATGATACCGCCAGGAGGGGGGGGGGAGAATCAGCAGCGCTGAGCGGGTGCTTGAAGCCAGCTGAGAGCTCCTGCAGCGCTGGAAGTACTCTTGAAGAACTCCTGTGTGGAACTTAATAAGGGGGTGGAACCCCATCGCCCATAACCCACAATACCGCCAGGAGGGGGGACAATCGGCAGCGCTGAGCGGGTGCTTGAAGCCAGCTGAGAGCTCCTGCAGCGCGGGAAGTACTCTTGAAGAACTCCTGAGTGGAACTTAATCAGGGGGTGGAACCGCATCGCCCATAACGTTGGAGGTCGAGCTGGGAATAATCATAGACCAATATTGATCACATTGAATAACATTTCAAGTTTAAGAGAAAAATGGTATAATGCCCCAAAATATCCTCTATGGAAAAAGGATGATTGTGTTGACCTCGACTCTAAAAGTAACAGCGCTTAAAACAGCTGAAGGATCTTTTGACTCAATGTATGGGTAATAGAGCAGTGGGAATCCTTGAGGGCTATAATGATTTTATACAAAATATAGGATTTACTACCTACAAAAGTAATAAAGACCCTAATACACAAAAAAATGAAACCTATAAGTGCTGTCACTTTAAAGGAGAAATCAAGAGCATAACTGAATAGGAATATAAGAGAAGTGTTTAAATTGGAAAAAGAAGGAAGGGACCCCACTTATTAAAAGAATTAGGAAAGTATATTGAAAAGAGATTGGAAGAATAATTTGGAATCAAAAAGAAAATAGACAGAGTTGAGCAGTGCCCTGAAAGAAATAAGATCTAAAGTATTTTGGGCTTTGATAGGTGATGTGCTGGGTAATAAGAAGTTAGTGGCTATGAACCCAGTAAAAGGAGATGCAAAGATCAGGGATATGTTGCAATGGTATAGAGAAAATTCTAATTTGAACCATCTGAGCTTGGATTGTGTAAAAATTTCAATAAAAAGAAAAACATTGAATACGTTGGAAGATGTGCCTACTCCGACAGTAAAGGAAGCAGTGGGCTTTATTAAGGCCATAAAAAGCTCTCAAGAGCCCAAGGTGCAGACTGTCTATCAGCAAATATTCTGAACGTGAACCCGATCCTTTGGACTAAAGTTCTGACTCCTCTTTTTGATGGAGTGACCAACCTAAACACAATACCAGACTCATGAGAGGCATGCCAATCCATAAAAAAAAGGGCGCTAGAGATCTTCCAAGTAGCTATTAAATGATAGCTTTGATGTACATCCCTGGCAAAAAATCTCAAAAACATCTAGAAGAATGGATGGAAAGCGCACAAGTAGTACCTAAATGACAAATGTGTTTCAGGAAGGGATATGGATGGATGTTTCATATTCAAATTACTAGCCGGGAGATATCCTATGATAAAAGGTCAACGCTTTATGTGGCATTCATTGACTTGACCACTGCCTTCAAAATTATCAACAGTAGGCCAGATTATGGAAAAAAATGACATAATTGGGGAATCCCTTCAAGTCCCTTAAAATTCATTATTAAATTGCATAATGGCTCTTGGACGCAAATAGAACTTGGTAGTAACTGTGCACTTAAAAAAAGAAGTAAAACCCCCAATGGTTTGACACTGGGATGTACCCTGGCACCTCTTTTATTTTCATTATATATACCCAATGCCTACACAATAGTGAAAACTCTTGTTTATTTCCCCCTAAATTGGGTCAAGAAATAATACCCAATTTATTTTATGCTGATAATACAGTTTTAATAGGTCTCAAGCCAATAGGTCTGCAGAGACAATTACATGGAATTGCCAAATATTGCTATGCAAATTAATTGGTAAAAAATACCACAAAAAGTGAAAGCCATGGTGTTTACAAAGAAAATAGTTGTAAAGAAATGTAAGTGAGTATTCAGGGGCATATTAATGAAAAAGTCACGCAGCGCAGTAAGCCATATTGCTGCGCCACGTGACAGGGTAAGGACAGGAATGCCCTATATTTAACTTAGTAAAATGCATTCCTGCCTTTTCCCAGCGCTGGTGCACAATGTGCTGCCTAGCGCCACAGAAGGCACTCTTGCAGCATGGTGCAAGGATGCTTGCATTGTAAACTGGATTGTGTTTGTGCAGGAAGGGATCTCCTCAGGCATTTTCCTCTTTCTATGTATGCTGCAGAATGCAGTACACATAAGAAAAGGAATAATCGAGGAGAAATAAAGATATTTTTCCTTGTTATGCCTCCCATGGGAAGGCGTATCATTTTGGCGCATTCCCAGGTCTACCAGTAATAGTAAATCTGGGAATGCATAAAAATTAATCGGTGTGGCAAGGGAATAACCACGTACCACCCATGGAACACCTCCCTGGGGCAGAGTAACGCAGCACAGCGATTTGCACTGCGTTGCGTTACTCTGGATTTATCAAGCCACCCACGGCCATTTAAGGGGGCCTTGTGTGGCTTGATAAATCACATCTTAGGGGTTGCGTCGCTTTTGCACCATGCTGATGGTGCAAAAGCAATGCAACTCCTTGATAAATATGGCCCTCAATTTCAATTCTCAACAATGAGGGACAGTGAACATATATATATATATATATTATCTACTGGCGGTCGCCAGTAGATAGTTATAGTTAGGACCTATTTTCCATAGGAAATTCGCAACATTCTATTTCCAATACCTTTGGCGCCGGTTGACGAATCTTCGCGAAATTCTCAAAACTTATGGCCCGCTCCGGTCCGCTCCTATCCTGAAAGTCTAGGGGTGATTCGTCAAGTGGGGGCCGAGAAAAAAGGGGTGTCCCAAAACGTGTTTTTCCCATGCAATTTTCCATAGGAACCTTTAGTCGCAGCTACAGCCCGAACTGCTGAACTGAATTACACCAAATTTGGCAAAAAGGTAGCCCTTGGTTCAGAGTCGTGCCTTTTGGTTAAATGGTGTAAATCCGTTCAGTAGTTCCTGAGAAATTTGAAAAAGAAAACACATATATATCTGGGCGGAGCCTAACCACACATGTCATCGTGAGATCTGATTGGCTGTCAGCACTTCATCCTGGAATTGCTGGCAGCCATCTTGGGACCAATATAAATGATAGTACCCCATTGAAATGCATTGTAGTGAATCGAAGATTTTGAGGGTTACCAAAGGGAGAACTATAAAGGGTGATAACAGACTTTAGTTACATTAGAATTCATTTGTTGATGGTACCATACTAATTTCAGGAATTGTGGTGTGTTCTAAGGTGATTTTACCCTGTGAAAAACCTTCTGCTGGGATATCATGAATCATGTTTGAGAGAAAACTATTTTCACATGCTTGTCCCATACAGTTGTGGAAGGTGCTCCAGAAGCTAAAATGAGAGCATATTTTCTGTAAATTCACATTATCTTTCTCAGTCATGTGAGAATGAAGTCTGACATTCTCAGTAAAACATGTACATCCAACAATGGCAGAGACTGTCAGTTGATGCCTTTGTGTTCTACTGCAGCTTCCCAGAGTGTTCTAAAGAACAACTAGAGCGCTAACAGTCTTACTTATGACAAAAGTATGGCACACCTGAAGCCATCTTGATTGGAATAAACTGGTAACACTTAAAATATTTAATTTAAAAAGGAACAAAATGAGGGGGTTCATTTTGCCATAGAAATTATGGTTAGTGCTGCAGAAAGAAAATTTAGGGCATGTTTTAAGTGAGGTCTCAAATCCTCTTCTATTTCATTAGAAAATTCTGACATGCAGACTGAAACAATCACTTTCAATACCAGCAGTAGACTTCCAGTTAACTCCCTGGTGAGCAGCAGCTTTACTACAGTGATCTAATGAACAACTAGAGTGCTAACATTCTGAATTTATGGCAAATGTGTGACACATCTGAATGCCTTCTTGATGGAATCAAAGTAAAAAACTGAAAGCATTTCCTACTGAGGAGACTGCAGTAAATGACGAAATTAGGAAACTTCATAACAAATAAGTCTCCCAAGATGGCCACCAGAGAAAAAAGAGCCCAAATGTAGCACAAATATCACCCAGATGTAGCCCACATATAGCCCAATGACAGAAGTGTGCAAAACACTTTTTATTTTTAGTTTTTCTGCAGTTTTATATAGTGCAAACTGGTCAGGTATTGGAGCGTTACATCTTACTTGGACCCCTTATTGCGTATTTTGCACGAAGTACATGAGATTGATCTTGCGAAACATTGAACTTTACGATTCTGTTAACCTCAAGTTGCTCTGAACCGGGCTTTGTAACACCCGTTTTTACCTACTGGTTTTAATTAATTCTCACTGTATTGTATTAGGAAAGAGGATTTACTGTTTTTATGTACACTTTTATGATCTATGTTTCTAAATCAGATTAAATAAAGTTTAATGAATTCTATGGCAGGACGGAGGCGAGGATTATGCATATCTTTCCTCACTTTATTTGCATAGCAGTTCAAAGAAAACGTAACACAACAATCATTAAACAAAAGACTACACAACCCATGAACCATTAGGGGGTAGTCTCCAAGGCAACTATAGTCCAATCATATCACAGTCCATTGTATATAATATCGTGACGTCCCTTCCGCTTCCTCTTTCTTCACTGCTCGTCAGTTAAGTGCATTCCTTACATTCTTGGCTTAATCTGACTTTGTTGCTGTTTGTATAGCGGTTTCTTGTGCACGTTATTAGCATTATTGCCTTGGTATTGTTTCATATTCCCTGCGCAGCAGGCTCTTGCCCGAGCGCGTTCTCCCCTCGCAGTTTCTCCCGCTGTGTGCTCTGCGCGCGGTGAGATCCTGTCAGGCGCGTCTGGTCCGAGCGAGGCAGCTCCGTCGAGCGCTCCCGCTGGTCTTTACGCGCGTTTGGGAATCCGGTCACTCCTTTAGTGTCCGCTTGATTCCCGATCAACTCTCGCCTAATTTTGACACCGCTACACGGTGATTTCCCCACACGGCCACGTTAGTGACCAGCGGCACCTGGTGGTGGTAATTGGTATTGCGCCTCAGTCTATTCTTATAACAGCTTCGGGGAAAGCCCAGCTTTTGGAGCACCGGCGAGGGGGCTGTCTTAAGGATTTTAAGGGCATTTGTTCTGTGCTCACACCCTCTGCTATCATGTCTTCTCCAGAAGACCATTTTTACCCCTCCTACCAGGAAGTGGAGGATGAATGGCCCCCCAACTTCTCCCTCCAGCAGTGGACCAAGCCCTCTCTCTGGCTATTTCTAGGGCGCTGGCTCCTCTTAGGGATCAGGTTGATAAGCTGGCGAAAAGCATCCCTGGGGTGTTCAGTGACCCAGATCTGGTGGTGGCGGGTCCAAGTAGCTCCCAGATGGGGAATAAAAGGGCCGTTAAGCATAACGCAGGGCACTTGGAAGGATTTGATAAACTTACGGAGACCTTCCTCAAGAGTGCACGAACGCTAAAACATGCACCCTGGCGGGAGGAGGAGGGGCCAGGAGAAAATTGCGACACTGTCACCACTATTGTAGACCCCCGACGGCGGGTTTCCCTTAGAGGGAGAGGGTGTATCGGAGGACGATTTCTCCTCCGATGAGGATAAGGACTCGGGGCGTCCCTGGCGTCCAGAGTCCCACTCCTCTCAGTCCCCGGTTGGGGACGGGGTCCACTCGGACATGTTCGAGCCTACCCAAATTTACCATCCTAGATCGGCAGAGTGGACACCTGAAGCCAAAGTGGCAGAGTATGTGGTGGGGAAAATCCATCAACCCCTTGAAAGGGAGGTCAGGAATAGGATGAGGGGAGAATGCCCCAGGCCCTCACTGAAGGGGAAGGTGGCACAAACGCCTGAAATTGATGAGAAACTATGTACCTTTTTCTCCAAGTATTTGAGGGATCCCAAGAAAGGAATTGATAGGTCTTGGACGTGGTAGGGCCCTTGACCCAAATTATTCAATTGACGGAGCGTTCCAAAGAGTCAGAATCCCCTTTGTCCACGGATATTGTGGCTGGTTGGGCGCACTACCCTAAACCCTAAAACACTACCCCCTCCACTACCCAAACACCACTGCACTACCCTAAACCCTAAAACACTACCCCCAGCACGACACCCTACACTACCCAAACATAACTGCACTACCCTAAACCACTACCACCAGCATGACTCCCTACACTACCCAAACACCACTGCACTACCCTAAACCATAAAACACTACCCCCAGCACGACTCCCTACACTACCCAAACACCACTGCACTACACTAAACCCTAAAAAGACCCCCAGCATGACCTCCCACACTACACAAACACCACTGCACTACCCTAAACCCTAAAACACTACCCCCAGCACTGCACTACCCTAAACCCTAAAACACTAACCCCAGCATGACCCCCTACACTACCCAAACACCACTGCACTACCCTATACCCTAAAACACGACCCCTACACTACACAAACACGACGGCACTACCCTAAACCCTAAAACACTACCCCAGCACTACCCCCTACACTACCCAAACACCACTGCACTAACATAAACCCTAAAACACTACCCCCAGCACAACCCCCTACACTACACAAACACCACTGCACTACCCTAAACCCTAAAACACAACCCCCAGCACGACTCCCTACACTACCCAAACACCACTGCACTACCCTAAACCGTAAATCTACCCCCAGCACGACCCCCTACACTACCCAAACACCACTGCACTACCCTTAACCATAAAACACTACCCCCAGCATGACCCCCTACACTACACAAACACCACTGCACTACCCTAAACCCTAAAACACTACCACCAGCATGACCCCCTACACTACCCAAACACCACTGCACTACCCTAAACCCTAAAACACTACCCCAGCACGACCTCCTACACTACCCATACACCACTGCACTACCCTAAACCCTAAAACACTACCCCCAGCATGACCCCCTACACTACTGCACTACCCTAAAACACTACCCCCAGCACGACCCCCTACACTACCCAAACACCACTGCACTACCCTAAACCCTAAAACACTACCCCCAGCACGACCCCCTCCACCACCCAAACACCACTGCACTACCCTAAACCCTAGAAAAGAAACCCCCACCCCATGCCCAATCCCCCTTACCTCTCACTCCTCATGGTTCCTCTCTCCTCGTGGTTCCTGCTTCACGTCATCTCTGAGGGCGGTGCACGTCGTTGTGAGGAAACGGAACAGCCTCTGTTTCCTTACAACGACATGGATCGTCTACATGTTTTTAGAACGCATGGTCATTTACCATACATACCTTTACAACAAAATTCGTTGTAAAGGCATGCGTGGTAAATGACCATGCGTTCTAAAAATGCGTAGTAATGACTTCGTGATGTACAACGCATGCGTGGTAATGCATGCGTTGTAATGGTATCGCAAAGTAAAAAGTCGTTGTAACGGCTGTTTACCGATCGAAGCTGGCCCCTGTTCTTCAGTGAGATGTTTATTTGATTTATTAGGAGGAAGGAATGTGTTTTTTTTACCGAAAAGTGCATTCCCGGCTGTTGTATTGTGAAAGTGTCCGCGTGGCCTGGTTTCACTTCCGCTGAGAGAGTGGAAGAGTCTGTTTGGATCTAAAGGAGTTCTGTTGTTGGACGGGGCCGGCGCGACATGTCATAAGAAAACATAGCTAATGGAAAGCGTCCTCCCTGAAGTGTGGAGCAGTGCCATGAGAGGTCAACGAGTGTGCGTCCCACCGCAGTATGACCGTACCGCGTGACCCAAGTGCCGCCTCCAGGGTACGGGAGGCAGAAGCGGCATCGCAGGTCCTCTTGAAGACTGTTGTAGCACTAATTCTACATTTTGGTGCTAGGGCATTTTAACTTCGTTGTTCCTGCCAGATACAAAGAGAAGATCCTGTGTTATTCAGTGCCCTCGTTACCTTTTTTGTAGGTTGTGGTGCTTGTCACTTCGCTGCCCCGCCGGTGCACACGACTGGGCACCCCACCTCGTGTGCCATCTGCAGGGCCTCTGCCCTCGGATCACTGGTTTCGGTTTCTGGAGTGGCAACATAAACAGTTGCTCCCAAAGGACTAGCCTGAACACTTAGGTGAATATCCCCTGCACCAGCATTCCACGGAAATTCTTTCCTAGCTCTCCCACGTCAACGAGCATGGCTCCGCTCGTGACACCGTATGACGTCATCGGAGCCATAAGAGGACCTTGTCGGCGTGCTGACGTCAGTTTCACCCATTTTTTCCGTGCCACCGAGGCAAACAGGGGACCGAGACATTTTCACATGTATACATAGTATAATAAATATATATATATTCACTGAAAAAACCATAGGTTTCAGGCACGTTATAGTTAGAAATTAGCATTTAAAAAACCTTAGAAATTCACTGAAAAAACCATAGGTTTCAGGCACGTTATAGTTAGAAATTAGCATTTAAAAAACCTTAGAAATTCACTGAAAAAACCATAGGTTTCAGGGGCGTTATAGTTAGTTGGACATTTCACTCGTACAAAACCATAGAAATTCCCCGTTATAGTTAGTTCAGCTAACTATAACTCGCTGGCATCCGCAATGCACTGCTGATGACGTCACATATTACATCACTCATGACATGGTCAGTGACATCACTCATGACATCACTCATGACATCTCAAATGACATCACTGATGACATCACTGATGACATCATCCAGTGAATGTGTGTTTTTCTGAAAATTAAATATGTTTTATATATGTATATCTCAAGGTCGATGGAAGAATAAATGGGTATATAAGTGTCTAAATGGATGATTTTTTTGTAAAATTGATTGTATAACTGACTAAGTGTATCTTAGTGAATACATGGGTTAGTGAGTAATGTTTAAATATGAAAATATCTGTATCAGTCTCTCACTTTGTGTATAAGTGGCTGCATGGGTTGATGAGTAGCTACATGCGTGTCTATATGGGTTATTAGTTGGTTTTTTGAGTATCAGTATGAGTGTCTGAGTGTCTGTATGGTTCGGTGGGGGGTATTACTTAGTGCATAGATGCATGAATGAGTGACTCACTGTTTGTATGTGTTGAAGACAGCATGTGTGCAGGACTGTATAGGTGGATGGGTATGTGTATGGGTGTGTTAGTGAGTGAATGACTGTCTCAATAGTGTCTTTATGAGTAACTACATATGTTTTAAACTAGTATATGTGAGTATTGGTGTATATAAGTGAGTATATGTGAGAGTGAGAGATTGGAAGAGTTTCTGTACAAATAAGTAGGTGTTTCTATAAGTGATTGTTTAAGAGAGTAAGTATGTGTAAGTTTCTGTAGAAGTAAGTGTGGTAGTGTGTGTATAACTGTATATGCAAGTAAATGGATGTTTGATACTTTTTTTGCATGTGTGACTATGTGTGTGAGTAACTCTATGGATGAGTGGCGGTGTGTAACAGGATGTATAGGTGTATGAGTACATATGATGAGTGAGTACATGTATGAGTGACTGTATAGGGACTGTTGGTGAATGAGTGGATGTGTGTGTAGATCTTGGAATTACTGAATAGGTGTGTTGTAACTGGTATTGGTATGTCCATTGTTTTGAAAATGTTAGTTTGTATTTTTGAGTGTGTGTATCAAAGGTTATATTAGGGTGAGAGGAGGTCTGCCACTCTATCACAAGGCTGATGTCATCAGTGATGTCATCAGAGATGTCATTTGAGATGTCATCAGTGATGTCATGAGTGATGTCACTGACCATGTCATTAGTGATGTAATATGTGACGTCATCAGCAGTGCATTGCGGGCGCGCGAGTTATAGTTAGCTGAACTAACTATAACGGGGGAATTTCTATGGTTTTGTACGAGTGAAATGTCCAACTAACTATAACGCCCCTGAAACCTATGGTTTTTTCAGTGAATATATATATATATATATATATATATATTTTAAATATAATATATCCACAAGAAAACCGGCGTTAGGGATGCCCAGCCTGTTGGGGCCTGCCTCGGTGCGCCAATCACTGTATATATTCCATAAGAAAGATAACATGCACTGAGAGTGACATGTAAACAGGCCCAACAGACGTGCGCCGGTAGAGAAGTACTTTTATTTTGGCAAGTACTCCAATGTCAGCATAACGCGTTTCAACTCTTTCAAAGTCTTAATCATATGCAGTAGGTCAGAGCAAGCAGCCATCAAGTCTTTACAACTTAGTTTTTTAGAAAGTGTTGAAGGACTGCAAAGTATTAGCATTTGAACAGTGTGTTTAAAGTGGTATTTATCCGTTTTTAGTTGTTATATAAAACTTCATACACAACAGTGCAACGCAGAATCTCAGTGTTGTTTATGGATAATCAGTCCATTATATCAGCACTGTTGCATACGCACAGGGTTCAATACCGATTTTATCATTATTAGTCACACTTTGGACCACAACTCACATAATGCTTTATGATGGTCTTTCAAAATGTACCACTCCTTCAACATCTTCCTTTCAATTCATCACCTCAAGGTTAAAGTTTCAAACGTCCCTTGTCGTGCCTTCAAGGATTAAATTCCATATGTGGCAGAGAAATTCTGTAGCTTCATAATATAAAAAGGCAATGTCACTCTCCATTCCAACCATGATGTTAAATTTTGTAACTTGCCTGATAAAGTTTTCCTTCTGCATGTTGTCCAAGGGTGCACTGTCCCCTCAACCCTGGCTGTTTTCAGAAGAAATTTCCATAGCGGGGCGGGCCTGTCCGGCCCTGCGACACAAACTTTTTATAAATACTAAAAAACGGATCACTACCACTTTAAACACACTGTTCAAATGCTGATACTTTGCAGTCCTTCAACACTTTCTAAAAAACGAAGTTGTAAAGACTTGATGGCTGCTCGCTCTGACCTACTGCATATGATTAAGACTTTGAAAGAGTTGAAACGTGTTATGCTGACGGAGTAATATTCACATAGAACAAGAGCGATCCATAGGTCCTTGCGAACTGGGTGTTGCTAATTAGCAAAAACAGTGTTCACAAGGAACTCATTAATCTAATAGATGAAAATTGTGCAAGACACGGTATAACTTGCGTGAATGAATCAAAGGCTGAAATAATAAGTAGAATAAGACCTTAATTCAATACGGTCAGACAAAATTGCACTGATTAATATGGATAAAAGCCCACATAACAATTTATCAAACTATACTCACTTCAGACGAAATGAGTATAATTTATTTTGCATTCATCAAAAACATTTTTTACAAACACAGTGAGAGTTATCAAGAATATTTTGTCATATATTTACACTTTATACATTTGCATTTCAGCGTGATTTGTGAACCCCAGTGAGGTGACCATAACCAATAGTGATATAACTACGGTGCTAAAAGGAAGGGAAGGTAGTGGTTATTGGTATTTACACAAAGAGGAGCTCTTATCAATTATTTTACAATAATTTTTAGAAGGTGTTCTGAGTTCCTAAGGCTCTCTCTTTCTACTAGCCGATGACGTTTCGACCCTCTCTTGGTACGGGTCTCTTCAGGACAATAATGCTGGGGACTAAATGGAGGACAAGTATTAGATAAGGCCAAAGGAGTATAGGAGTGGGCTAGGTCAGCAGGCTAATAGGCTTACCAGTAGGCACACAGGGTGCTGGAGGAAGAGTTCTTCCTATTTAAGGACTTGATAGTATTCCGTGATGTCCAGAGGGAGTGGTCCTAATAGGAACATATTAATGGGAGATTACCGTCTATTACTGACACAATGGTAAAGCCCAGTAAATGTGGTAGTTTGTGGATATGCTTACCGTAACATAGATAGTCACGAGGGCAGTTAGTGCAAGTCAATGGCAGCCCCGACTGCTGTAGATCCTATTAGTAGAAATCAGTATAAGGATGTACCCATATGTTATGTAATTACTGAAGAACAGCACATGGTTCGTTGGTGCGAGGCAAAACAGTCTACTCACCAATTGATGGATGGTGAGTGAAGGTTCAGAATAGTTCACCAGTAAATCTGCAGTTCAATACGAATTTCAATATCAATAGCGTTTACACCATCAGTAAAATATGATTAATTTAGACGACGTTGGAGTAATAGCCAAAATAAAAGTATTTCTCTACTGGAGCACGTCTGTTGGGCCTGTTTACATGTCACTCTCAGCGCATGTTATCTTTCTTATGGAATCTATATATATATATATTGCAATCTCTTCCGGTATTGCTACAGCAATGTTTGGGGCGCGCACTCGTCTGTCTATATCAGGTCATTAGTCCGTACGGTATTGCTTAATCATGTTTTAATCCATATAGCCGAACAAACCCAAAGCGTTTTGGCATAGAATACACCTTGTTCACAGCATGATCTACGCCGAAACATGTTGGGTTTGTTGAACGGAATTACAACAAATTTGTTTGAAAGCTAGAACTTGGTTCAGAAAGAGTGCTTCTTGTAATTTGGTGTAAATCCGTTCAGTAATTTTGGAGTTATTAAAGAATGAAGATTTATAGATATCTAGGGACGCGAATCCTTCTCCGATCCAGCAGATCTCATGGTGAGATCTGATTGACTTCTACCACTTCAACCAGGAAGTGGTGGCAGCCATCTCGGGACTCGGGCCTCAGCCCAAGTTCCAAAAAAAACCTAAAAAAAGAAGGGGGCAGGGTAGGAATACCTTGACCCCTAGGCCTGGTGATGGAATCATACAGGGACCACGCTGAGGGCCATAAATGTTTTTTTTAAGTTTCCTGTGAATTCGGGGAGGATCTGCAGAAAAAAAACAAAAAAACAAGTGGCGGTTTCCCTGCCTTCAGGGAAACAGATGAAAACGTTTCTCCCACCCGCAGGGAGCAGTCTTTTTAGATGATAAAGTGGGTCCTCTGGGTGGGCTCCAGGGAACGAGTTATAGTTACTTGAGATAACTCTTACTATAAATGCTGAATTTCTATGGTTTGTGTGTGTAAAATCTGAACCCAAGTATAACGTCCCTGTAAGCTTTCGGTTTTTAGTGAATGCCTAAGGTTTTTCTAATTTTATTTCCTAACTATAATGTCCCTGTAAGCTTTGTTTTTTTCAGTGAATATATATATATATATATCCATAACCTACTGGCGGTAGGTAGTTATAGTTAGGACCTTGTTTCTATTCAAAAAGCATTTTTTCTTTTGCCAATATCTTTGGTGACGTTTGATGAATCTTCGCGAAATGTTCTAAACTAATGGGGCGCTTCAGTCAGCTCCTGTCTTGAAAGTTTCGGGGTGATTCGTAAAGCGGAGGCCGAGAAAAAAGGGGGGTCCCAAAACGCGTTTTCCACATGTTAATTTCCATAGGAAACTTTAGACAAGGCTACAGCCAGAACTGCTGAACGGAATTACACCAAATTTGGCAAAAAGATAGCTCTTGGTTCAGAAAGCGCCCTTTTGTTTAAATGGTGTAAATCCGTTCAGTAGTTTTTTAAATATTAAAGGAAAAAGAAATGTATATATCTGGGCGGAGCCTAACCACACATCTCATCGCGAGATCTGATTGGCTGTCAGCACTTCATCCAAGAAGTGTTGGCAGCCATCTTGGGACCAATATACATGATAGCACTCCATTAAAATGCATTGTAGTGAATGGAAGGCTTTGAGGGTCACCAAAAGGAGAACGTAAAAGGGTGATAAGACTTTAGTTACATTATAAATCATTTGTTGATGGTACCATACTAATTTTAGGAATTGTGGTGTGTTCTAAGGTGATTTTACCCTGTGAAAAAGCCTTCTGCTGGGATATCATAAATCATGTTTGAGAGAAAACTATTTTCTCATACTTTTCTCATAGAGGTTTGGAAGTGATCTAGAAGCTAAAATGAGAGCATATTTTCTGTAAATTCACATTATCTTTCTCAGTCATGTGAGAATGAAGTCTGATATTCTCAGTAAAACATGTACATCCAACAAGGGCAGAGACTGTCAGTTGATTCCTTTGTGTTCTACTGCCGCTTCCCAGAGTGTTCTAAAGAACAACTAGAGCGCTAATAGTCTTACTTATGACAAAAGTATGGCACACCTGAAGCCATCTTGATTGGAATAAAGTGGTAACACTTAAAACATTTAATTTAAAAAGGAACAAAATGAGGGGGTTCATTTTGCCATAGAAATTATGATTAGTGCTGCAGAAAGAAAAATTAGGGCATATTTTGAGTGACTTCTCAAATCCTCTTCTATTTCATTAAAAAATTCTGACATGCAGACTGAAACATGCACTTTCAATACCAGCAGCAGACTTCCCTAGTGAGCAGTAGCTTTACTACAGTGATCTAATGAGCAACTAGAGTGCTAACATTCTGAATTTATGGCAAATGTGTGACACATCTGAATGCCTTCTTGATGGAATCAAGGTAAAAAACTGAAAGTATTTCCTACTGAGGAGACTGTAGTAAATGAGGAAATTAGGAAACTTCATAACAAATAAGTCTCCCAAGATGGCCACCAGAGACAAAAGAGCCCAAATGTAGCACACATATCACCCAGATGTAGCCCACTTATAGCCAAATGACAGAATGTCCCAGAGTGTTCTAAAGAACAACTAGAGCGCTAACAGTCTTACTTATGACAAAAGTATGGCACCCCTGAAGCCATCTTGATTGGAATAAAGTGGTAACACTTAAAACATTTAATTTAAAAAGGAATAAAATGAGGGGGTTCATTTTGCCATAGAAAGTATGATTAGTGCTGCAGAAAGAAAAATTAGGGCACATTTTGAGTAACTTCTCAAATCCTCTTCTATTTCATTAAAAAATTCTGACATCCAGACTGAAGCATGCACTTTCAATACCAGCAGCAGACTTCCCTGGTGAGCAGTAGCTTTACTACAGTGATGTAATGAGCAACTAGAGTGCTAACATTCTGAATTTATGACAAATGTGTGACACATCTGAATGCCTTCTTGATGGAATCAAAGTAAAAAACTGAAAGTATTTACTACTGAGGAGACTGCAGTAAATGAGGAAATTAGGAAACTTCATAACAAATAAATCTCCCAAGATGGCCACCAGAGACAAAAGAGCCCAAATGTAGCACAAATATCACCCAGATGTAGCCCACGTATAGCCCAATGACAGAAGTGTGCAAAACACTTTTTATTTTTTTGCAGTTTTATATAGTGCAGACTGGTCAGGTATTGGAGTGCTTTACATGATCATTGGTTACATCACACAAGGACAAATTCATGTTGGTTGTAGACATGGGGAGATTAAGTGATTTGACCAGAATCACAGAATGTCGAGCTGAAGCAGAAACTCCAACCTGGTTCCCCAGTTGCAAAGTCTGCAGCTCTGGAAGTAATACCACATCCTCTCCCTAAGTGCAACATTTAATCAAGTGGTCAACTGGATAAAAAAACATAAAGATAACAAATAATTTAAAAGTGCTTTGTCGCTATTTGAAAACTCAGAAAATATGTCCTCATTTTAGTTTTTTAGAGCACTAACCATAATTTCGATGCAAATAAGACCCTCTCATTTCTGTAATTTCTAAAGGAAATGCTCTAGGTATTACAGTTTTGATTACATCAAGATGACGTCAGGCGTGCCACACTTTAGTAATAAATGTAGAATGTTAGCAATCTAGTTGTTCATTAGGATACTGTTGAGAGGCAGAGGCCAGGGGCACGGACTCAGAAAATTGAAGGCAGGTAGGAGGGTGCAGAGGCAACAATTTGACCACACTGGGCATGCAGGAAGGGCAGTGGCAGCTCAACAGACTATGGAGGGCAGTGGATAGGGGGGTAGGGCCAACAAACCAACAATGCAGGACAGGCCAGAGAGGCTGTGGCAATATAATAGACCATTGTGGGCAGAAGGAAGAGGCAGTGGTAGTACAACCATACATGCCAACAGACCCGATTCAGCCAGGAAACGCCCAATATTTTTAAGCCCAAATGGGCTTTATTTGATCTGTCTCCTGTCTACAATCTCCTCTTTTTCAATGTAAGTCACTGGGGAAAATCAATACCCCAGTTTTTTTTCAAAATCTCCCGCTTACCAAGTTCAAAATGTTAGCAAGTATGGTACATTGGATCACGGAAGGCAGGAGGAATTGGGGTAGGGACATGGACTCGGATAACAGAGGACAGGAGGGACATGGACAGGTGCACCAAACTGACCTTACAGGGCAGGCATCAGGGTTTGCAGCAGTACAATACACCACACAGGGCATGCGGGACGGGAGTGCAGCACAACAATCCATGGAACGCAATAGGGAGGGGACAGGACCATGCACATGGACAACAGAGAACAGAGGGGAAAGAGGCAATGGCAGCTAGCTGACCATAATGGACAGACAGGAGAGAAAGCTGCAGCATAACGGACCATAAAGGGCAGGAAGTAGGGATCATGGGCATTACAATGGAACAGACAAGCCAGGAGGGAGGGAATAGGGGTCTGCACATGGAAAACAGAGGGCAGGGGGCAAGGGGGCAGGGCAGGAGCAGCAAGCTGACAATGGAGGTCAGGCAGGATGGGCACTAGAAGCAAGACACACCATAGAGAGCAACAGTGAGACTATAATGGCATACACACAGACCATGGAGGGAAGGTGGGAGGGGGTCAGGGGCAGCTAGCTGACCACACAGGGAAGGTGGGAGGGGCCATTGCAGTACAGAAGACCATGCATGGCAAGCGGGAGGGTTAGTGGCAGCACAATGGCCATGATGGGCGAGAAGGAGGGGGCAGGTGCATGCAGAAAGGACCATGGAGGATAGAAGGGAGGGGTAGGAGCTGGGCACAGACAAGAGAGTTCAGGGGAAGGAGCCTCACAACAGACCACGCGGGGTAGGCAGGAGGAGCAGTTGCAGCACAACAGACCAGGGAGGGCAGAAGGGTGTGGCAGTAAAATGGACCATGGAGGACAGGAGGAAGGGGATAGGGGCATGGAACGTGGACAGGCAGGGTGGAGGTGGCAGGGACAGGTTACAGTCATCTGACAATGCTAGGCAGGTGGGAGGGGAGTGGCAGCTCAACAGAACACTCAGAGTAGATAGGAGGGGCAGGTCCATGGAACATGGTGGGCAAAAAGGATGGAGCAGGGGCATGCACACAGACATCGGAGGGCAGGGGAAGGAGAGTAGGGGCAGCAAGCTAAGCACAGAGGCTAAGCAGGAGGTCAATGATGGGGCATAGAATTGGGCAATGGAGGGCAGGAGGAGTGGACTGGGACATCATGCTAAATGGAGGGCAGTGGCAGCACATCAGACCATGCATGGCAGGAGGGAGAAGGCTAGTGCATGGATTCAGACAACAGAGGATAGGGAGGAGGTAGATGGGGCTAACTGTTCAGAGAAGGCGGGAAGGCCAGTGGCAGAACAACTGCCACACAGGGCTGTAATGAGGGAGCAGGGGCATGGACTTGGACAATGGATGGCAAGGAGGAGGGGAGGCAGGAGCAGTGAGCTTGGGTGAGGGCAGCACAATGCCAGGCCAGGCCCTGCTTCCAACCCCCCACCATCCATTGTGATAGGCATCTTACTTAACGTTGAAAAAAACCTAGAAATTCGCTGAAAAAAACAAAGATTACAGGGACGTTATAGTTAGACTCAGATTTCACTCGTACAAAACCAGTGAAATTCAGCAGTTATAGTTGCCTGAGCTAACTATAACTTACACCCCCACAATGCACTGCTTATGACCTCAGACATTACATCATTCATGACATGGTCAGTGACATCACTCATGACATCTCAAATGAGCTGTGAATGGAATGGAACTATAATCGCTAGAACTTTATTTATGGATAGTGTGTGTACATTAACACCCCTTTTTTTCCTTTCTTTCGTGTAAGAACCATTATAATACGCAACGTGCCCAGATCAATATGGCCGATAGCCTTTCACTTTAAAGTAATGTGTAGTCCATTGTTTATGTTGATGTTTGCAATCCTAAGTATGTTTATTATGAACAAGTCACGTTGACGAACATACAGGTACGGTGGTCACGGGGCAAGATATGCTGAAATGACATTGTGTGCATATTAACACTTGTTTTCTTTTCTTTATTGTATCAATTCCTGAATTTTCACATCGTGACCAGGCCAATATGGCCGCCAGCTTTTGGATTAAAGTAATATGTAGTCCTTTGTTAATGTTGGCAACTGGAGGCATTTGTACATTTAAATAAGGAAGCTACAATGACGTCTTGTATCGTTATCAAGGTTCGGATGAGCCGAAACGCGTGGATCGCATTTCGCATTTGAGATGTCATCAGTGATGTCATCAATGATGTCACTGATCATGTCATGAGTGATGTAATATGTGACGTCATCAGCAGTGCATTGCGGGGGCGTGAGTTTTATATATATATATATATATATATTCACTGAAAAAACCATAGGTTTCAGGGACGTTATAGTTAGAAATTAGCATTTAAAAAACCTTTGAAATTCACTGAAAAAAACACAGGTTTTAGGGACGTTATAGTTAGAAATTAGCATTTAAAAAGCCTTAGAAATTCACTGAAAAAACCACAGGTTTCAGGGACGTTATAGTTAGAAATTAGCATTTAAAAAACCTTAGAAATTCACTAAAAAAACACAGGTTTCAGGGACGTTATAGTTAGTTGGACATTTCACTCGTACAAAACCAGTGAAATTCGGCAGTTATAGTTAGTTCAGCTAACTATAACTCGCGCCCCATAATGCACTGCTGATGACATCACATATTACATCACTCATGACATGGTCAGTGACATCACTGATGACATCTCAAATGACATCACTGATGACATCATCCACGTGATAATTTGATGCATCTTCTCACACCCTAATATAACTTTTGATACACCCACTCTAAATTACAGACTGCCATTCTCAAAACCATAGACACTCCAACACCAATAACTACATACCCACTCACTGATTCTTAGGTCTACACACCCATCCACTCACTCACCCATACAGTCACTCATACTTTCGGCCACTCCTCAGTACAGGACTACAATGTGCACTCATACACCTATATAGACACTCACACACTGCCACTCATCCATAGAGTTACTCACACACCTATTCAGTCATGCAAAGAATTAATCACACTCCCATTTACTCACCTATACAGTTATACACACACCGCCTCACTTACTCATACAGATACTAACACATACTTACGCTCTTATACAATCACTGATACAAGCACACACTCATCCATACAGCCACTCTCACAATCACTCACTCTCACGTATAGCCATTTATATACTCCAACACTCACATATACTGCCTTTCACATATGTAGTTACTCACACATGTACCACTGAGACATCCATTCACTCACCAACACACCCATACACACACTCACCCACCCATACAGTCCATCACAGATACACTCTTGAATCCATACACCCAGTGAATCACCCACTCACACATCTATGCACAGAGTCACACCCCCCCACCCACACAAACACTCAGGCACCCATACAGATACTCAGACAACCAATCAATAACCCATATAGACACTCATGTAGCTATTCACCAACCCATGCAGCCGCTTACACACCAACAGACAGACTGATACAGACATTCACACAGTTTAGTCACTAACCCATGCATTCAGTAAAATACGTTTAATCACTCACTTATAGAGTCAGTCACTCACCTAGTAAATCATCCATGCAGACACTCATACACCCACTCATTCTTCAATACACCTTGGCCTATATATATTAAACATATTTAAACTTTACAGAAACACACAGCCACTGGATGATGTCATCAGTGATGTCATTTGAGATGTCATCAGTGATGTCACTGACCATGTCATGAGTGATGTAATATGTGATGTCATCAGCAGTGCATTGCGGGGGCACAAGTTATAGTTAGCTGAACTAACTATAACGGCCGAATTTCACTGGTTTTGTACGAGTGAAATGTCCAACTAACTATAACGTCCCTGAAACCTGTGTTTTTTTTAGTGAATATATATATATATATATATAACGGAACATCTTCCACTCCAGACGGACAGAGAGCACGCACACGAAGCTGTAAAGTAAAAAGCTTCTTTATTTCATCCGGCCTTCCTCAGCCCGAGAAGCAAAAAAGAGACGCGTTTCGGCTGACACAGCAGCCTTTATCAATCTATTTTGGCGCCATTTTTAAAACCACCTTATATATTGTCACAATCATAGACATAGAAACAATATACGTCATAAACATAAAAGAAATACAGCTATAGTTGAAAAACAGCGTGTGTGACAATACTCACAAAAGTATACAAATGGATTACAAATATAGTAAAAGTTGCGAATCACAGCAATAATAGTAATGGACTACCTGCACTTTACACATAAATAGTGCTCGCATGCATAATGCACTAAATAATCCATTTAATAATGTACCGATTAGCCCAAAATATATAATTATTGCGCGCATAATTGTAAACCATAAATAACATGTTTAAAACCATATAGTAGCTTGTTTTTTTTTCAAAAAACAGCCTAAGCCATCTTATAATGCAAGCGCTTTCACGGTGCCGTGTATAATATGATTTAATGGAAAGCTGCTACATATAAATAAATAAATGCGTTAACTGCTCGACATTTGACATTCGAAACTCGAAATGAACATTGCATATTCAATTTTATGGCTTAAAGTGTTACTTCATACCACATAATACCAGTCCATGTGTCATGCGTAATATAAGCTGGAGCAAGAACTAATGTCATTGAGGCACACCATCGCAGAAAATATGCCACACACTAAAATTCTGGAGAAAACCTAATAGGTATTGTCTCTTGCGCACGCAGTATCTCCAGATATATCCTCCAATAGCTGTTAACTCACAAATGAGTTGGATGTTGGTAAAAGTCCAAAGACATTCCAGAGTAATGAAGAGCACATCCTCACGTCGCAGTTAAAATCACCATAAGTTCAAATTACCGGCACCTATGCAGTACAGTTCCGGGGTTGGGGAAGGCCATATCGAGGTAAAAATGTTTAGAGCTTCACAGTCCTCACCGTTAAACGTCGGCTTTCACGGTGCCCAGTCACCGGTACTCCTTTGGCATTCCGAGACAGAATGCAGGACGGGAAGGAAAGAGTCATCTCACCGCTGAAAATCGCCAGGTTTCCTTGCGTCGAGTATACACCACCTCCACTGCCCACTACTCTGATTCCTCTTCCTAAGGTGTAAACCGGGGGCCACCAGTATAGCACTCCCATGCTGACTCCTCCATTTGCGGTCGAACCGTCGGCCCTATATATATATATATCATGAGTGATGTCATTTGAGAGGTCATCATTGATGTCATCAGTGATGTCATGAGTGATGTCATAAGTGAGGTCATAAGCAGTGCATTGCGGGGTCGCAAGTTATAGTTAGTTCAGCTAACTATAACGGCTGAATTTCACAGGTTTTGTACAAGTGAAATGTCAGCCTAACTATGACGTTCCTGTAACCTGTGTTTTTTTCCGTGAATTTCTAAGGTTTTTTAAATGCTAATTCCTAACTATAATGTCCCTGAAATCTGTGTTTTTTTAGTGAATTTCTAAGGTTTTTTAAATGTTAATTCCTAACTATAACGTCCCTGTAACCTTTGGTTTTTTCAGTGAATTTCAAAGGTTTTTTAACTAGCACTCACGTTTGCAGAGTGGTGGAGAAAAGGGGCTGGGGCTCCAACCAGCTCTCAGGAATTTGGCTGCGTAGTACTTACAGAAGCTACCAGGAGGGCTTCTTGGCCCCCAAGGTCCCTCTGGAGTAAAGTGGACTCTATCTCCCAACCAGTAGTGCACCAGAAGGTGTGTTTGCAGAGTGGTGGAGAAAGGGGGGCATGGCCTCCAAAGACCTCTTTGCAATCCCACTGTGTGGGACTTACTGGAGGTAACAAGAGGGGTAGTTGGCCCCAAGGACGTCTTATGGGCCAACTACCCCTCCTGTTACCTCCAGTAAGTCCCACATAGCAGGATTGCTGAGTTCTGATAGCAGGCCACGCCCCCTTTCTCCACTAGTCTGCAAACGCGCCTCCTGGCACACTCTTGGTTGGGGGATGAAGTCCCCTTCGCTGCTGGGGGTCCTTAGGGGCCAACTAGCCTACCTGTTACCTCCAGTAAGCCCCACACAGTGGGATTGCTGAGAGGTGGTCGCAGGCCACGCCCCCTTTCTCCACCACTCTACAAACGAGCCTCCTGGCGCTCTCTTATTTGGGGCATGAAGTCCCCTTGCCTCTTGAGGGTCCCTGGGGGCCAACTAGCCCTACTGTTACCTCTAGTAAGTCCAACACAGCTGGATTGCTGAAAGGTGGTCAGAGGCCACGCCCCCTTTTGCCACCACTCTGCAAACGCACCTCCTGGCGCACTGCTGCTTGGGGGAAGAAGTCTACTTTACTCCTGAGGCCACCCGGCCCCCTTACATCAACCAAAAAAAAAAAGCCAGGGCACCGGGGTGTGTAGTGAGGGGGAGGACAGCGGACCCTTCCTGGCAAACTCGTTATTCAGTTTTTCTTAAATATCATATCATAAGGTTGGCCATGGACATAACAAATACCTTGCTTGGGTAAAAGGGTATTTACCCTTTCATTCTATTTGAGGAGCTTCAGTCATGAAAATAATATTTCTATTGATAATCCCTATAAACAAAATATTGGTATTTTTTCCATAAAAAATACATGTGAGGCCCCAGCGAGATTTGAACTCGCGGCCCCTGGTTTACAAGACCAGTGCTCTAACCCCTGAGCTATGGAGCCATCTGCTCAACAGATTTATACAATAGTCTTTATTAAGGATGAAGAGCACACACCTTCCCCTGGCAAGAATTTGTAATATTGTTGTTCAGTGGGCAGAGAGGGAAGAAGAAAGAGGTTTATGTGAGTCCAGGTGAGTCAGAGAAATAAAATAAGATGTACAGGATGTGAAAGGTGCTGAATCCAGAGACTGCCCCACCTGATTGCACAGTGTGATTCACTCACAAGAAACGCACCCTCCCTGCCCTGTGCACACTGGGAGACGCGCCCCAGCTGCTGTACTTAATATGCAAACTTAAGACTATTACCGGGGAGCGCAGAAGAAAGTGTAAGGCACGACTGGATATAAAGCAGAGTTAAACACAATCCTAAATGAAAGGACATAGCGGTAATAACGTTGGTGCAAAATGTTTATTTATACATCTTTATCTATAGAGAACCAGGCTCACTATTGGCTTTCACGAGTCACCCCAGGATATGATTGTAAGATTCAAAATAGAAAACCTCCCACTTGACCTATATTTCTTTGCTACCAGCCAGCGTCAAAATAGTGGGTCAATACCTGTTACACAACATATCTCAAAACATAGTTTATAATTCAAACTTAATTTATTTTCTTTATCATTTGGTTTAAAAGGAGGAAACATCTTTTTTTCATCATGATACATATGTTAAACATTGCTCCTCATTTACAAAACAGAATATATACATGATCAATTTGATTTTAGTATCAGTGTATTATTAGTCAGTCCAATATATAATTACCATTTCGTCCCGAAGGACTAAAATCCAATCTCATCCCGATACAGCCCCATACTCACACCTCATCCACATACTCCTCAATCGTATCACTGACACATACTACACACACTCATACACATCCCAGTACAACACTGCATACACAGATGGAATCACAAGGGGTGAAACATCAACCCTCAGTTGCTGTGCTGGTGACTGGGATGTCACACCATCCGGTCGCCGTACGTTTCAGTGGAAATTAATGATGATCAACAGGACCAATAATTCATAATTTGATACAAATGGGGATTGGGGGATCTAAGGATACAAAGTAACAGAAGTAATTTAATTTAAATGACCCAAAGAGCTGTCTTTCATTGCTCTATTCATCTATTAAATATGTGAGTACTTTCCCATCCTATACACACCCAGATAGAAACAGTCATGAAACCATCACCAATGCTTTTACAGAGAGAGTGATCACGCTTCAAAGTGAGAAGGGATTTTTACTGTTACTCTACGCATGGTACACCTGTAGATAATACCTAAAAGAGCCAACCACTATGTGACTCTATGTTGTATCACACATGAAGGGTAGAGTAAAAGTAACCAGAGCCAGTGTGGTGTGCGGCTCAGAGCCAGGATGCCCCTTCGGCTCGTTGCACGTACACCGAGATAGATGGAATGGACATACTTCGACCCAACAGTCTCTTAGTACGCTCTAGTTATGCATGTTCATTCATAGTGCCACCATCACCCATGTTATATTTTGTGGGCACAAATTGTGGAAAGGCTAGTTACCCAGATTGAGAATTTGGAAAGAAAAGTGCAGATATAAAAGTGGTTGTCTATGCCACAAAAGGTCTTCCTCTAAGTGTAGATACCTTTTAACACTGGTCCAGCAGGACTGCAGTGCGTCACTCCAGCCGGAGTGTTGAGAAGTGAGGACAGCACCTATATATTCATGGGAGTTATTTCTCTGATGTAGGTCTCTAAAATCTAGAAAGATGAAGGATAGATTATTAGACCTATTGATGCTAAAACCGCTCCTATCTCTTAGGTTAAGTTCAATCTTATTGTGATTACCGTGTGGTACTCTCGGTTGGGATATAGCTGGTCCTCCTATGGATGGACCTCCGCTCCTCCAAAGACTCTTCTACAGGAGTGTTCAATACACAGATGAGGCTTAGACTCTCATAAAAAGTGGCATCTGATATAAGTCACCACTGACTACAAAGATAAAGGGAGAATGGTTAGACCTATCCTGCCTTTACGCAATATATCTTCTGTAATAGGACTCTAACTGATGATCATTACCATATTGTTTTCCCAATCCGGGTTGCTTCGAGTTAGACAGACAATGCCCCAACGGGTTGATCGATCCTCAGTCACTAGTGGCTGATGTCCCTGAAGCCGACTTAGCATCTGCAATACAAGATGATACCAAGATAGAACTATATTGTTAAAGATAACAGTCCTCCCCTGTGCGATAGTCCCCATTACTGGTGCCGACCAAGCACGCGTTAGTTATCGGCATACTATAACAGATACGGGGACAGCATGACGGGCGTCAAGAATGGACATACTATGAGAAATACGAGAACAACGGTACGGCCTCCGCCTGAAGGTATGGCAAAAATAGCCTACCAATAATAGCGGTTGGTTATTAGCCCATATCCCCACTTAGACAACCTCTTTAAAAGAAGGGCCAGACCTAAATGTTATCCCTTGGTAGAAACTACGCACTGACTCTGCGTCTTACCTGAATTCGAATATCTCTCCTGTTACTTTGGTCGTTTGCCTGCCGTCTGACCTGCCACAAAAGATTAAAACTGGGCGCTGAGCCCATATTTAAACGGAAATGGTTCAGAGGGAGTGCTTTGACTCTCGCGATATGACGTCCTTGCGTCACATTATCGTTAGACTTACAAGTTTGAGGCGTCATCTTAGTGTGGGGCAAAATTATGACAACGCTTAGTGTGTCGGAGTCGCTTGTATTGGCGTCACTATCAAGAGCGCCATCTTCGAATGGTGTCGTATATATTCCTAAGTGTATGAAAAGTTATAATAAGCCCAGTGTGTTATCGGAGTCATTCTACCCATATCCAATGCAGGGACATAGTCTACAGATGGTATATTTAAGAATTGGGCACCATGCAGGGCTGACAACATACTGCCTCGATTATAGTGCGTACTACAGGCACGGTCTACGAATGTGATAATATATATCAAACCCAATGCTCGTGGTATTTTACTCCTAAACACCATCTTGTGATGTTATCAGGGTCCATATTAAGGTGTTTAAAATAGTTGGGGCGCTTACTTTATTACAAACACGATAGTGGTGTCTCCGGCAGGGACGCTATCTGAAAATAGTATGGCATATTTAATATGTAACCATCTAAAGCACTATCATGGGATCAAATTAGGATCCTACCTAATCGGTTTGGGTGGGGGGTTCACACTGTGAAAAAACATCACCAAATGATGCCTTTACAGCACAATTGTCACATAAATGCTCAACCAAAATCCAAAGTTTCTGAAGAGGTGCCAGTACTTTTGTGCTGTTCTATGGAAGGCCTTACACTCCCCATGCATATTAGTACCCACCCTTCCACTGTCACATGGCCTGTCACTAATCCGAATACATCAGAGCATCCTTCACCTATGTTTTTCAACCTGTCCTTTCAAGTGGATTCGGAGAATGTATTTTAAAGGGGAAGGTGACATTTCACAACCTGTTGCTGTAGACAGGGTCCCTCACCACTTACTTTCAGAACCAGTGTGTGCCTCTTTCTAAATTTCTGTTTATTAAATTAGGTCAGTTTCTAGTAGTTTATTAATCAGCGAGCCCTGCACGTTTCACAAACCTTCCAAACACTGGAATTGAGAAGTCTTACATTAAACAGAAACGTCTGTCTGTGGTCATGTAAAAGAGTGCGAGCGCTTTTAAAAGCTTATGCTAGGACTTAAGAATAGTATATGAGATAGCTCACTATACTGAGCATCACAGCTTAAACCCACAGAAAGCCAATTCATCCCTTCATCCTTCTGGGGGCGATAACATGCGTACCAAACACTTGGGGATCTCTCTTTCGTCCTGTGTTTCTCTCTCTCTTGCTCAGTGGCAGCTCATCCGCTATGGTGGAGGAATGTCGCCCCACTGCTTTCTCTCAATGCGAGAAGCAAAAACTTAACATTTTTTGTCAGGCACCATTCCATCATTTCTAAAATCATCTTATTATGATGCACAAATCTCATTGGTCTTGTTCTTAAAAAATATTCAGTGTCCTTTAGTCCATCATAATGTCTAATACTAGTGTACAATGTTGTAATATCTAACGTTAACAACCACATGTTACTATCCCATTGTACATCATAGATGTGCTTCAAAAAATCTGCAGAGTCTCTGATGTAAGAGGTCAAGGTTCTAACTATAGGATTTAAAAAGTAATCAATATATCTGGAGATGTTTTCAAACAGACTACCACATGAAAAAATAATATGTCTCCCTGGTGGATTTATAATGTTCTTATGCACTTTCGGCAACATATAGAAGACTGGAATAATAGGATTCTCCTGTTTAACAAATTTGAACTCATCCCAGCTCAATAAGTTCTGTTGTCTCCAATCTTCCAGTCTTACAAAAAACTGATCTTTTACTTTTTCATATTCCGACTTCTCAATCTTTTTATAGCATTCTCCATTACTCAATTGATTGAGTGCCTCCCTATAGTATAGATCACGACCCCAAAGTACAACATTTCCCCCTTTATCAGAGGGTTTCACCAGGGTTCCTTCTTCTTTCTTAATTTTAGATATGACTCTCTGTATTTGGGTTTCTTTAGGATCCCTTTTGTGTTTCTCGTTTCCCATTTTGTAATACAGGCGTCTCAAGTCCATAATTACGTTTTCAGAAAAGACATCCAAATTGTCTCCTGTCGTTTGTGGGATATAACGTGATCGTGAACGGAAAGGAGTGCGACCAGTCTCCTCCAATTGTAGAGTGCCAAAGTTACCATCACCACTTTCATTTTGGTTTTCATTTCTAGTCAGATCTGGTACATCATTTTCATTTTGCAATACCCACAACTCCTCCAGTGTGGGCATGTCCATCACTGTTAGGTTATTTGGTACAACTTGTGATGTTCCAGGTGGGGGGACACTGAGGTTCCTTGGAGATTTTTGTGTATTTTTGTCAATTTTAATTTCTGTATGAATCTATACATATATATGTATATATATATATATATATATATATATATATATATATATATATACACATACACTCTCTCCCTTTCTCTCTCTCTCTCTTTTAAAAACCCAAGAAGAGAATTATTGTTCACAGTTTTTAGACAACTGCAGCTCGGGAAAGTAAATGTATTGCATGTATATATAATTAATTGTGAAAACTTAGTTTTATTTTATGAATTGAGGAATTCCTTTCATATAGTTAACAAATCTATGGATAAATGGTGAGCTGCTTAATGTATACAATTGATTAATTTTATATATTCCATATGACATTGGCTATTGGGGATTTAAGGCTCAATAATGTTCTTTTTTTTAGAATTTGTCAGCTGTTATACTATGTACTTTATTGTATTATTTTTTTTAGAAGAACTGAGAAGTATGTGGGGTTATAATAAGGGAATGTCGATCTGTCAGATGCAGTAGCAATTTAAACATTGTTTTGCATGCTATATTTGCACGCAAGCCGTTTAAGTTAGGAAAGATTTATTGATTTTATAGTAAATCGTTTTATTAGTTCCTCTTTGTATAAAATGTATGATGTGCCTTTAGTGTTTTTAATTGAATAATTGTTTTTTTTTTGCCAGATCAGCATAATGTCAAACGAATAAATAAATAAAATGAAAGTCACAAAAGTAACCTATGGCCTCTTCGGAGAATAGGAAAGTTGTCAGGTGCCCCTCATCCTTCCCATTCAGTTATGCTCTTGTGGAGGGGAGCAGGGGGGTTTGAAGTCAGAGGAATCTGTCAGAGAATGTCTCTCATCTGACAGTGATATAGGGGAGCCCCACCTTAGCCCACCAAAATCAGTATACACACAGATATTGGTATTTTATAATGATCTAGAATGTATAAAATTCTTTTATAATTGAAATGAGTTTGAGTTATCATCATAATAAGAAACAACACCTCTGCAAATACAAATAAGTGAAAACTAACTGCTCTCCAAGCATTGTTCATCACAGATCACCAACCTATTCATCTAAAATGCTTAGTTATATTCTCTTCACGTGCCCTGCAGTTTTATGGTATTAATTTATAGCCTTTGCTGAGTTATGTAAAGTCTCCAGTATATCTATATGCCAATAGGCCTCAAATCGGTCCCGATTGACTGCATCGCACCCCCCCAGAAATGGGACGATTAACCTGCTGCGCCCAATGCTAAGGTTTTTAATACCCTTTTTGCCTTAAAGAGTCTAGGAAGCAAGGGAGGGAACCAAGGGAGGGAATCTGCATTTGCAACACAGGACAACAACAATGCTACTAATATCTTTTTATGAAGCACTTGGAAGCCATGGTCATCTCTTTAATTACACCAGCATAGAACATTAGCCACTAACACTGCAGCAAAGAAATACAAAACAAGCTTTCTCTGATTAATACAACGCAACCAACAGAAAATAAGTAATGTATTTAGCACAGATAAAGTATTGTTAGATTGCGCAACACAATCTAAATAGAGGTTCAAAATCCAGGCCTAGCACCAGGGCCAGCCTTCAGCATGGACGAGCTCGGCCCAGGGCGCCAATAATCTGAGGGGGGCACGAGCTGTGTGCATTAAGGTCAGGGCCGGCCTTTAGCATAGGCGAGCTGGGCCCATGCCCAGGGAGCCAATTTTCTGAGAGGTGCACTGACTTGTGTGCATTAAGGTTATGCCAACAATAGCACCCCCCTGCTACCTCATTTAATTCACTACCATCAGCAAGGGCGCCAAATTCCTCCCCGCCCACGCCGCTATCTTAGCAAAGGCCGGCTCTGCCTTGTACGCCAAACAGTCCACATTATGGGATATCCCCCCAGTGAAAGGACACCACAAGTGTGGATAATGTAAGGCATGCTCCATGCTTAGGGAGGTGAACCAATTTACTCACAATAACCACACGCATACATTACAAGACCACACTAACTGCAATTCCACAGGAGTAGTTTACGCAATAACATGCCCTTGTGACTTTATGTATATTGGGCAGACCATACAAAAAGTTAAAACACGCATCCTGCAACACTGCAGTCGCATACGCTGCCAAGTACAGGGCGCACCCCTTGTGGAATATTTCAGAGCTTTTGGACACATACCAGAAAGTCTCAGGTGGTGGGTTATAGAGAAAGTGAATGTCAACCCGAGGGGAGTAGATTTTTCCAACATCCTTAATATCCGTGAGTGCAGATGGATCCACCTTTTTTGACACTGTGGCGAGAGGCCTTAATGAGTATGAGGAAATTACTAGGCAGGTGGCCTTTCTGAATAATGGATGATAAGCACGATTTCTTCTGCTAGCCTTAAGGTCCACGGAACGATAACCTGGGTAGCGCTGTCACATCAATAGAGTAACGCTATCCTCATACGACCACAATAGCAATCAACATCTACTCGGCTGCCTAGACATGTATTGCCACATGCCTTTTTTAACCTTCTTGCTTTTACATAATGTTTTGGTATATACATGTGCCCTTGCACAAAACTTATCACCATCATGAATTTGATGGTTAGCAGTACACCTTGGTTGCACTCAAGTTTACCCAATTTGTAATTTTACTTTCATTGTACATACTGTGATCTCACTCTCTTCACACTGATGTAATGTACGTATGTAGAATGTCTTATATGTGTATATTATTTGTTGTAACATGTTTCAATGTGATTATCTATACATTTGGCAATGGTAATTGATTATGCCTGCTAGTACACTGTGACCGGAGAATTATGCCCGCACTTCCATTAGTGAGTATAGTCTTTTTTCTTTTTTCGCTCTCATCAGGTTGACTGATCCGCCACCAATTAGGCCCAAACTGAAAATAGAGTATTTTTTCAATTGCATCAGCTTGACTGACCTGCCACTGCGGGTCGGTTTTGACAACGTCAGGCAGACGCTTCAGGCGCGCACACTTAAACGTCCTCGCGCTACCGAGCATCTATAAGCATCCTCGCTTGCTCGGCTCAGTCTGACTGTACCACGTTGGAGTGAGGACCTCGTACTACGTTGCTATATAGAAAGGTAAATGTGAACTGGATGACAGAGGCATTCTATTTGGTTGTAGTCTGCCCTTGGAGTTATTCAAAACCCCCCTTTTTGTTTTTATTTTTATTTTAGTCGCTGATTGAATCACTTAATTGAATACTTAGCACACCGAAAGAATTACTCGGTTCTTACACCGCAACGCAAGTGCGGGTAAGCGATCTCCATTATTTCAGTGAGGCTCCGTTCTAACTTGACTGGGCTGTTGCTTTTCAAATCACTGAACACTCATGCTTGGTTTCAGATGAGGATTATTTCTCCTTCGTGATATATGGACTCATAAGGAGCCAACCTGGTATTGAACCGCAACTTTGAGGCTGGTGAGCCCCCATTCAACTATTCTATTTTAATATACTTCAATATTCAGAACAGTCTTCTGATGTGCACCCTCTCCCGGTTTTTCTCTCGCCCAACTTCAGGTGGCCATCTCGGGAGCCAGATCTACCTACATCCTGAATAGGTTGGTAGGACAGGCATGTTCACTTTTTATTATTGTTTAGCGCCATTAGGTCATTAAGTAACTTGCCATCCCCTTTTGTCTCTAAGGTTGCTTCCTTGCCCCTTGTCCTGAAGAAGACCCGCAGGCTGAGGCTACAATTACCCTCTATGCCCTCAAGTCGGGTCGAAACGTCGACGCTTACCCCCAGCAGGCCTGGACCACATGTCCCTTCCCTTACCTTATTACAGATGATACCGCTCTGAAACTTTTTGTGAATCATGTTGAATCAACTAATTGTATAATTAACCATTATTGGCCAGGCCGTTTTTTGATTGATTTTTGTTTTCAGTCACACCCACAACTTTATCAATTCTCGTTTTCTGATTCCATTTGGGATTCCTTCCCCTTTTCTTATCTTCACTCACCTCACACCAGAGCACCCCTTTTCTTGCACGTTCCCTTGGAGCAACCTCCTTCTTTCTCTTTTAAGCTATAAGAAAAGTAGGATGTCTACCATCTGTTGAATTAATTCTGTGATTAATAAATACATGCTTTTTCAAAACTGATGGTTGTTGCACATCAAAGTACTTTCTCTATTTTGGATCTATGTAACCATATGCTGACTTTATGCATGCACCAAGTCCTAACTGAATGACAACTATTCTCAGAAGTAATTTGTGTGAAAAGAAAGGTCCAGGACCATTGTTTTCTGTACCACTCGACACCCAGGTCCAAGGACTTTCTTTGGGTTACCCCATTTTTCTATAATGGCTACCTTGTGTAGGTACTACCTGCAAGGGTTTATTTTCATATTTGTTAATTGTTAAAAAAAATTGTTGTCACTTTGTGTTGCTTTTGATCTTATGTTATAATTTGCTATAACATAGTTCACTCAGACTGTATATGTTCCTAGTCTATTTTATTGCCTTTGGTATTATTGAATCGAATCTAGTATATGTCGGAAAGAGAAACCTTGTCGTATATTGAAGAGTACATTGACCGACTATTGCAGGCCCAGGCCGGCAGTAGTTTTCTAGGGTCAACTACACCAAACATAGATCTTACACTGAATGAAAAAATAAATAAATTGGAAAGATTAGAAAAGAAATTGATCTGAACTAGACTTTATGGGCATGTCCTAACTAAATATTTTCAGTCTAATGTCATCCCCGTGGGATTGCAAGTGAGGAATGAGCCCGCTATTTTTGTTGATAATCCAAAGTTTAAGGAGAACTTTAGTTTTGTCTCTAATAATTGTTCCCGCCACTGGATGGTGCTCGGGATTGAGACTGCTTTGGAGGAGGTACAATGTTTGATGAAAGAGATAGCAGAACTGAAGAAAGAAATATCTGACGATAAAGCACTAACTAATGCCAGGGAGCCATTGGAAAGGCTTGAGAGAACTATCAAGGACTTTGATCTGTATACGCAAACCAGTAAGCTGGACAAACTAGCAAAAGACATCAAGTTTTATGATAAGAAGGCAACCTACCCCTATTTACAGGAAGGATATTACGTAAAAGAGTCCCAAGGCAGATTCTCAACCAGAGGCAGGGGGGGTTTTAGGAGATACACCACTTTTTCAGACTCGTCCGCAGCAAGTGGGTCTGACGGTGATTCAGACAGACCGGGCCCTAGCTCAGGCATACACAATCCAGGCCAGTTATACTCAGACCAACAACCTTTTTTAGTGGAAGGACCATGGTGGGAACACAGAGGGAGAGGGCAACCCTGGGTGAGACCCAGGGGCATGAGAGAACCTACTTGGAACACGGGCAGAGGGAGAGCCAAGAAACAGGTACACTTCCAACAGGAGACACACGGGGAGATACAAACCCGACGCCAACACTACAGGTGGTAGAATACAAATCTGCAAACCCAATAGTGAACTTATCGGGATACGTATTGAAACCAGATGAACAAAAGATACTTGAAAAAGGTTTATCATTTGTACCCACAACTTTGCCTAACACCTTTAATTTAAAGGTTGAGCTACATCAGTTCTTTAGGAAGGTACGCCTTAAACATTATTTCAATAAAATCCCCTTCCAACCTACTTTCTCTGGCACTGGTCTACGACCACCATCGAAATGTATCCCTCCCACGCAGTTAATGTCACACAAGATTTTGGCGTATGAGCAGGTGGTCATGCAAGACATTACCAATTCTTTGTCCCAGAGACAGTATGTTAAGTACAATACCACTAAGTCAGAACGTCTAGCCTTAGAATCTCTCAAGAGTAATGCCAACATAGTCATCAAACCCGCCGACAAGGGTGGGGCGATAGTCATTCAAAACACAGAGGACTACAGGAAAGAGATTCTAGCCCAATTGGGAGTACAAGGCAACTACAATAGACTGAGATCTGACCCTACGAAAGAGATTGCTGAGACCATCAGGCACATTACCCTCAAAGGACTAGAGGAGGGATTCATAAGTAAACATGAGTATGAGTATCTTAATAATAAACATCCCAGGATGCCCACTATGTACACACTCCCCAAGATCCACAAACGCATGCACGACCTACCCGGAAGACCCATCATCTCCGGGTGTGGTTCAGTTTTGGAGCCACTATGTAAATTCATAGATGTGTTTCTTAAACCCATCGCTGAAAACACAACCACATACCTTAGAGACACCATGCAAACCATCAAACTGGTGGATAATCGACCATACAACCTCAGTAACTATGGATATAACATCGCTGTACACCAATATTCCCCAGGGGGCAGCACTCACGATTATCCAAAAAGCCCTGGAAGAACGTCCCAAACCACACCGGGTCCTGACTTTATAGTAGAACTTTTGGACGTCGCAATGACGAAAAACTTCTTCAGTTTTCAGGGGGATTTTTACCTCCAGAGCAAAGGAGTAGCGGTGGGGGCTAGTTTTGCGCCCAATCTAGCCATCATCTATATGGACAATTATGAACATACTTATATCCTTGGTTAACCAAACCCCTACAGCGAATGTATTGAACTGTGGCGCCGTTACATAGACGACGTCTTAGTCATATGGAAAGGTAGTGAGGAACAATTGAAGGATTTTGATACCTGGCTCAATACCTGTTCTGAGGATATCCAATTTTCATTAGAATTCAGCAAGCTGTTGGTCAATTTTTTGGATATCACTATTAAGGCTGACCAGGATAGACAATACACATGTCTATATAGGAAAACCAGTGAAAGAAATACACTTTTACGCTATTCCCGTCACCATCCTCAGGGATAATCTACCATTTGGTCAATTCTTGAGGTTGCGGAGGAACTGCTCTAGGAAGGAGGATTACTTTGAGGAATCTGCGGACCTGATGACCCGCCTCACCGAAAGAGGCTACCCTATAAGACTACTGAAAAAGCACATAAACGTGCGTGGTTTAATCACAGGGAGTTCCTCCTTGAACCTAAACAGAAAAGTGCCAATGACCAGGAACGCTTAGTGTGTGTTACCACTTTCTGCACGAAAAGCAACATGATCAAGAAGATCATAAACCGTCATTGGCACTTGGTGGCAGATGAAATTGAGAGTGTGTCACCTCCCATGCATGCTTTCAAGAAAGGAAAGAATGTGAGGGATTATGTAGTCAAATCTCTATTGTCAACCGAAACAAGGGCCAAACAGTCCACATTATGGGATATCCCACCAGTGAAAGGACACCACAAGTTTGGACAATGTAAGGCGTGCTCCATGGTTAGGGAGGTGAACCAATTTACTCACAATAACCACACGCATACATTACAAGACCACACTAACTGCAATTCCACAGGAGTAGTTTACGCAATAACATGCCCTTGTGAATTTATGTATATTGGGCAGACCATACAAAAAGTTAAGACACGCATCCTGCAACACTGCAGTCGCATACGCTGACAAGTACACGGCGCACCCCTTGTGGAACATTTCAGAGCCTTTGGACACATACCAGAAAGTCTCAGGTGGTGGGTTATAGAGAAAGTGAAGGTCAACCCGAGGGGAGGAGATTTTTCCAACATCCTTAATATCCGTGAGTGCAGATGGATCCACCTTTTTGACACTGTGGCGAGAGGCCTTAATGAGTATGAGGAAATCACTAGGCAGGTGGCCTTTCTGAATAATGGATGATAAGCACGATTTCTTCTCCTAGCCTTAAGGTCCACAGAACAATAACCTGGGTAGCGCTGTCACATCAATAGAGTAACGCTATCCTCATACGACCACAGTAGCAATCAACATCTACTCGGCTGCCTAGACATGTATTGCTACATGTCTTTTTTTAACCTTCTTGCTTTTACATAATGTTTTGGTCTATACATGTGCCCTTGCACAATACTTATCACCATCATGAATTTGATGGTTAGCAGTACACCTTTAACGGCCGTTAGAGGTTGCACTCAAGTTTACCCAATTTGTAATTTTACTTTCATTGTACATACTGTGATCTCACTCTCTTCACACTGATGTAATGTACGTATGTAGAATGTCTTATATGTGTATATTATTTGTTGTAACATGTTTCAATGTGATTATCTATACATTTGGCAATGGTAATTGATTATGCCTGTTAGTACACTGTGACCGGAGAATTATGCCCGCACTTCCATTAGTGAGTATAGTCTTTTTTCGCTCTCATCAGGTTGACTGATCCGCCACCACTGGGCGTTTTATCTATAGAAATATTCATGGTAATTGGACATGCCAGCTAGTACATTGTGACCGGCCAAATTAGGCCCGCACTGGAAATAGAGTCTTTTTTCAATTGCATCAGCTTGACTGACCCGCCACTGCAAGTCGGTTTTGACAACGTCAGGCAGGCGCTTCAGGCGCGCACACTTGAACGTCCTCGCGCTACCGAGCATCTATAAGCATCCTCGCTTGCTCGGCTCAGTCTGACTGTACCACGTTGGAGTGAGGACCTCGTACTACGCTGCTATATAGAAAGGTTAATGTGAACTGGATGACAGAGGCATTCTATTTGGTTGTAGTCTGCCCTTGGAGTTATTAAAAAACCCCCTTTTTGTTTTTATTTTTTATTTTAGTCACTTAATTGAATACTTAGCACACCGAAAGAATTACTCGGTTCTTACACCGCAACGCAAGTGCGGGTAAGCGATCTCCATTATTTCAGTGAGGCTCCTTTCTAAATTGACTGGGCTGTTGCTTTTCAAATCACTGAACACTCATGCTTGGTTTCAGATGAGGATTATTTCTCCTTTGTGATATATGGACTCATAAGGAGCCAACCTGGTATTGAACCGCAACGTTGAGGCTGGTGAGCCCCCATTCAACTATTCTATTTTAATATACTTCAATATTCAGAACAGTCTTCTGATGTGCACCCCCTCCCGGTTTTTCTCTCGCCCAACTTCAGGTGGCCATCTCGGGAGCCAGATCTACCTACATCCTGAGTAGGTTGGTAGGACAGGCATGTTCACTTTTTATTATTGTTTAGCGCCATTAGGTCATTAAGTAACTTGCCATCCCCTTTTGTCTCTAAGGTTGCTTCCTTGCCCCTTGTCCTGAAGAAGACCCACAGGCTGAGGCTACAATTACCCTCTATGCCCTCAAGTCGGGTCGAAACGTCGACGCTTACCCCCAGCAGGCCTGGACCACATGTCCCTTCCCTTACCTTATTACAGATGATACCTCTCTGAAACGTTTTGTGAATCATGTTGAATCAACTAATTGTATAATTAACCATTATTGGCCAGGCCGTTTTTTGATTGATTTTTGTTATCAGTCACACCCACAAGTTTATCAATTCTCGTTTTCTGATTCCATTTGGGATTCCTTCCCCTTTTCTTATCTTCACTCACCTCACACCAGAGCACCCCTTTTCTTGCACGTTCCCTTGGAGCAACCTCCTTCTTTCTCTTTTAAGCTATAAGAAAAGTAGGATGTCTACCATCTGTTGAATTTAATTCTGTGATTAATAAATACATGCTTTTTCGAAACTGATGGTTGTTGCACATCAAAGTACTTTCTCTATTTTGGATCTATGTAACCATGTGCTGACTTTACGCATGCACCAAGTCCTAACTGAATGACAACTATTCTCAGAAGTAATTTGTGTGAAAAGAAAGGTCCAGGACCATTATTTTCTGTACCACTCGACACCCAGGTCCAAGGACTTTGTTTGGGTTGCCCCATTTTTCTATAATGTTACTAAATAATCAAACAGTTGTAGAGTCAGACTCTAAGACCTGGTTTGTAGGGAAAGGAAGGAAGAGGAAGTGATGTGCCTTGGCTAGCAGGAGGAGGAAAGCGGGGCTGGGACACACACGAGGGCAAGACGAGGAGAGCTTCGGACGCACCTGACAAGATTTGGACAAATCACAAATAAAAGAAGTTGCTAACAGCCTACCTGTGTCGTGTCTTCATTTAGAGGCACATTTATGAAACGACAGCTAGCAACAAGGTGGCTGAACCTGCATCCCTTCGACCAGCCACCAACGCCGGCGGAGTACCCAGCAAGCCCGCACGTAAAGCAAGGCCCATGGTAGCAGACCAGCGCTGTCACATCGGCCTGCATGCCGTGTAGTGAGTCAAGCCCCGGAGACCCCTCTAGCTCCACGGATCCTACCTGGCCCTTTCACACCCCGACTGCAGCCATCTTGGATTGGGCCAGTTGAGACTATCTTCACAATAGTCGGTCATTGTGGATTGGGCAAAGTGAGACTGCTTATGTGAACGATATGGGCCATCTTGAATTGGGTTGACACTTCTTGAGCAGCAGCCTGTTCCAGCCAGGCCTCAACACATTCTACCAAAGGCGGCCATCTTGGATTGGGCAGACGGCCCAGAGCAGCAGCTTGTAGGCCTAAAGCAAGCAGCACCACAGCCTGCACTCCCTGGAGCCCTTGCAGGCTCACAAGCAACATGTGTCAGGACAGACGAACCAAATACAACACAGCTGCCTTCCTAAAGTTGCCACCCCATTTCAACACTACCAAAAAGCACAATATAGGCACAAGATGGGCCGACTGGATCGAAAAGATTTACTACTTCGTTGACTCCACAGAGGAATCAGATGAGGCCAAAGTAATACTGTACCTTAAAAACCTTGCAGGTGATGGTGTAAAAGAAGTCATCAAGAAAATCCCGAAGGATGACACCAACACATACCATAAAGTAAGAGACACACCGACCAAGAAATTTGACCCTGCCACCAATGTGGATTATGAAAGATACACATTCAGTAAGGCCCAACAACAACCAGGAGAGAACACGGAAGAATTTTTAGGGCACCTGGAAACCCTCCTTAGGCACTGCCTCTTCAATGAATTCAATAATGAGAAAGCCATGATGCACAGGATCATCAATGGGTGCCAGTCAGAGACATTTTGGCGAAGGATGCTGAGAGAAACACACTCTCTCGACAAGATGTTTGTGGCAGCACACGCCGAAGAATGTGCCGAGAAACAGGCAGCTGCCATGAAAGCTAGGATGTCCCAAAAAGAGACAGTGCTGGTCATGCAAAGCGATCACCAGTACCACAGAGACAAGAACAGACCTGCGCCCAGTGGACCTGAAGACATGTTACCGATGTGGTCTCTCCTACCCACATGGTGGCAATGTACGGCCATAGCGCAGACGTGAAGGGGCGTGGCAAAGTAAATCACTTCAAATCTGTGTGCCGTGCTCAAGATAAGTGAAAGACATCTGACCATTACCGACCTCAGGAAAAGAAAGAAGGGAGGAGCAAAACGCACCACAGATCAAGGGACACAGCAAAGCACCACATGCGGAGCATCGCATTGACAGAGCTCAAAATTCATATTCTACAAGGGGAACCTGTTAGGAGTGCAATGTAATCGCTTGTAGTACACACATATTATTCAATGTTATTAGAGAATTTAGATGCTAGAGTAAACGTGAATCAAGCAACATGTTCTTATGAAATCAACGCATAAATGTGAAGCTTAATAAATGATTCATAGAATTTGTGATGAAACATATAACCAATGTCATCCGCTTATGTAGGCCTCATTAGTGATGTGACACAGTGATATGTTAATTGTATTTTGAATGCTTCTTAGACCAATGATGTAGTCGAAATCATACATATTAATGTAGTTAGAGAAATTTTCTTATTCAACGCTAATGATTTATGGAATTACTAACGTATCTAATATGGCAAATTCATTACTTTAGCCTAAGTCCCAGGCCTGAATATGTAATACATTTTGAAATGTTCTCGTTTCTGGACTAATGCTTAGATTCTCCGTGAGTTTTGCAGAATGTTATTTGTTCCCATGTTTGCATTTCAGGTGGACAACGATTGGTAGGGAAGAGTAGGGGTATTGTTCTGTTAGATGAGTGCGGAATGAAGGAGTTACAGTTAGCTTGGCCTGGCAAAAAGATATGGTGGAGGGAGGAGCTTTAACACAGGAGAAGGAGAGGAGACCAAGGATAAGCTGTTACTGAAGGGGCGTACATGGAGAAGGCCGTGAAAGGAGTTGACGTCATGGAAAGTTTCGTGGCTGAGCCTATTGTAGAGTACTGATGAGAAAAGCATTATGGGACATTTGCTGAATACAACCTTGAGTATATGATGCATTGTAGAGAGGGACAGACACCCCATTCCTTGCTGCCTTCTTGACGGAGAGTACCTGAGTGCTAGCTCGCTCCCTTTTCCTGCTTGTGGCTTCATGCCACTGACCCATCTTATGGTAGAGTGACTTCTTAGGAAGGCTCTTCCCACTGACACCTTTTCTCATTAAGACCATTTGCCTATATGGTAATTTAGGGATGCCACTTCTAGAGTTAGAGTAGGGATAGACAGATTTAAATGCTTTACACCAATCAGGTGCCGATGCAGGGGAACCTGAACTTTTGTTTCCTTAGTTCTTGCACAGTCGTCATAGAACTTATAGTTCTTTTTATGTTGCATCAAGTGAATTTCTTTACACAATTTGGATTCCTTCTAGTTCCCTTGTATTTTGATACTCTCATGCTAAGATTTGTGTATGCCCAACTATTTTTGAACCTGTAATAAAATTGACTAACCTTCATTTGGTTGTCAACTTGGGTTATTGTGTGGCCCTTGTTGAGTCACACTGTATCTTAAATTGACTTACTGAATTTTACTCCCCTTGACACTTCCATGCTGCTAAAAAGAACCATCGGAAGATCGATTTTAGGACAGAATTGAACAAATGGGCCCAGGCCCTTTCTGCATCCACATCCAGACGACAGCTCTCTACGTCTTCCTCTGCACTGTCCACTGCCTCTTTGGACAGCGAGAAGGACAGATGTCTCCTGATGCTGTCCACACGCAGCCAAGTGGATCAGCAAGCCTCTGTCACCCTCACAATGGGAGATCACAAAGTGGACTTCAAAATCGACAGAGGTACCACGGTCAAAGTAATAAGCGAGCAAGATCTGGCATGCCAACCAAATCCGCAAGAGCTAGATAAAACTCAGAACATCTGCTCATGCACAAAGAAGACACCCATGCCCTGCCCAGGAAAATTCACCACGGTTCTCAGACACAAGGAACGTGCTACAACTGCCAAAGTCTATATACTCAAAAGATAGACATCCATGCCAAGAGTACTTTGCCTAGATACCGACGTGTGCCTTGGCTCCAGCACATGAAACCAAAAAGTCCCTTGGCCAAATGCCCTGTCATCCACCAGCAAGTAAACAACCACTCAATACCCTTCATCATTGATAGTGGTACGTCCATAAATCTGATGCTGTTTGGTCATTTCACAGAGCTCACACCACTCTGGACCATACACGCTCGGACTTTCAAGTCTACACGCCGGCCACATCCAAACCTCTATGCAGCCGAGGATCGTTTATGGCCACAGTAGCGCACATAGAGACCGTCACCGAAATTACCATACATGTCTTACAAGGCACAAGATATCAGGGGAATGCCTCCTCAGCTCCGCCACAGTCGCAGAGATGAGCCTCATTTTCATCAATTCCTGTGAACAGGCCAGCTACAGAGTCACCCAGGAATTCCCCTGCCTCTTCAGAACTAAAAGGTGTCCGTGTCCAGCTTCACATCAGTGCGGCTGTTCGCCCGGTAGTGCAAAGACACCTGTGAGTAGTGATCCACCTGCAGGAAGCAGTAGAGAAAGGGATCAACAATCTCCTCTATTTAGACAACATTGAGCTTTCCAAAGGCCCCACCCCATGGGTGTCCCTAATAGTGGTGATCCTGAAAAAGGACAAAAAGGGAGATGTGCAGATCTGTGTTCATATGCGTCAGCCGCACATTGCGATCTAGCAGGAGCACCACACAGACTCTCACATTGCAGACATGATCACCCAATTGAATGGTGCAAAATGTTTCTCCAAGCTGAACCTAAACAAAGGGTACCACCAGATAGAGCTAGAGGAATGAAGTCGATACATCATGACCTTTGCCACACATATGGGACTCTTCCGATACAAGTGACTACATTTTGGCATCCTGTCAGCAGTAGAGATCTTCCGATATGTCATCTGCCAAGTCTTCCAGCAGGTGCCAAACATGTTTAACTACAGTGACAACATACTGGTATTTGGAACCACATGTGCAAAACATGATGCAGCATTGGACAAAGTCTGTCACCTACTCAAACATGCAAGGCTTACTCTTAATGCCAAAAAATTTGAGTGCCATAAAACCCAACAGAAGTTTTTCAGAGCAAGTAATGCCTCATCCAGACAAAATAGTGGCCATCCATGTCACCAGCCCACCGCAAGATGTCAATGTGCTCTGATCCTTCCGGGGGATGTTGAGCTACTGTGCTAGATATTTAGAGGACTATGCCACCATCAGTGCTCCACTATGACTCCTCACGAGACAAAGTTTGGACTTTCAGTGGTCACTTGAGAGTGCCCAAAGTTTTCACCAAAGAAAAGCGGTGATTGAGAAGGCGACCGTCAAATGACTGTTGCACATACCTTTAGGTAAGGTTCAATGGAGCTCTCATTGAGCGCTTTAGATGTTATTGTCTCACAGATGCACTTCATTTTCTGCTTGTGTGCCACATACAGATTTTGGTTGACAATTTCTGGTTTAATTGAAGACTACTTCGGCAAGGACCTAACTACTGTTTACCATAACAGTGACTGGCTGCCTTTTTTTACTACTATACGTCATGTACAATACTGTGGCTTTTGAATATTTTTGTAACCCTCATGGTTGACTACACTGGTAACCATCATTATATATTTTCTAGGGTCATCCTTTTAGTGACTTTTCTTGGATATTCCTTCAAGCATAGAACCTTTCGGATCTACTTACTTTGAATACAGTTTCCTCTATGTGGACCTTATCCTCGTATCAGGAGGTTTGTGTTTATGGTTATAGTATATTATCCAACCTTGGTGATGAATACACAATACACATCAACTACTAATTATCTTGACTGGTGTCACTTGGTGGTTAGTCACTGTATCTTTCTAAGGGATATACTGATGATTAGCACACTAATGTAGGTTAGTTTTCCTTCATTTTTCTATCTTCTCCAATCCAAAGTCCTGTCACCTATTTGGATTGAATTATGAATCTTATGTACTTCTGTTTTCTTTATCCTTTTTTCTTTTGTTTGGTGACCTATTTGGGCGATAACAAAAACATATTTTAAGCACTTACCACCAAAATATTCTCAACTTGACTATTTCTTCTTCATGTTTCTGCCATACAATATGGTCTTCTATGTTCCTGTCTTAGCCATAAAATGTTTTCAAAATGTTTCTGATAGTGCATTGTATACTTTTACAGCCTTGAAGAAGTCACTTGTGTGACAAAATACATGTTGGCTGTTTATCATAACACCACTTATTCTGTGCTGTGTTGAATACTCCATGTGTATTCAATAAAACAAACTGGATCGAACTCTCTGGAATTTTTAGCTCAATGGATTGACTTATTTTGCATTGGACTTCACGATGAGTGCTTTGATATCTATTTATATATTTATTGAGCAGTGGGTCTTTTGATCCGGTGCCTTTGACACCCTTGGTAGTAGGTTGTCTGGATATCTGTTATAATACCAACCATTTGATCTTTTAAAGATAGACTTACCCACTAGATTGCATTTCAGAAGGAGGTGCGGTCTTATATACCACTACTACCGCGTTGTATCTTTACATTGCTTCTTAGTTAAGCCTGACTGCTTTTCTGCCAAGTTAGGAGAGGGTTAAGCACAGGCTAATTTGGGGTTTGATTGTGACTTTACTCTGATGGAAATTGTGGCTGCTGCTTGAGTAGGGTTTCACCCGCCTTCAACCAGTAACCCAAGTGCCTACAACCTGGAATTCTGATACAGTTGCTTATTTCTGTTTGCATAGGGATCTGGATTTATCCCCTTACTTCCAATCAGGCCTTAGATACTAATCCTTCAGAAGTTGGTGAAATAATTATTGTTGATTGGGAAAGAGTATTGTAAAAAACTGTATTATTTGTTGAGTTGAGGTTCCGTGGGGCTCTGCTTTGCTTGGCGTTTGATCCAGTAATGCTTTCAGTTAGGATCTGTACTGCATGGCTCTGCAGGGCTCTGTGTTGCTGGGTGCTGGATCTGGTGAAGCCCTTGATGAGAAGCTGCACAGCTCTGCGGTGCTCTGCCTCGGATTCGGTGAAAGCTTCAGTTAGGCAGGAAGACGTACACTCTGACTCCATCCAAGGGCTAGGATGTTGAGAACACCACTTTGGGGTCAGGACTCAATTCCACACAGGCCTGCAAAGGGTTCTAGGTCAGGCCCAGTTGGGTCTGGTCAGCTGGAAAGCTAGAAAGGACTTTGGAAGCTTGTTATGTCCCTGTAATTCAAACAACAGACCCTTGGAGTCAATTCTGAGATCCTGGGTTCAAGGCAAGCAAGTCCAATCCTCCTTCAGACAGCATGATAGCCCTTCTTCTGAGTATTTTCAGGCCAGGAGTGTCCTGATTTCTGGTTCTAGGGATGCCACTTTTATACCTAGTATAAAAGCCTGTGGGTTGTGGATAACCCTAAAACTGGATCGTGCCAGTTCCTCTCTTTCCCTTGGGTTTGGCTCCAGTTTGTCTAGTGAAACAAAGTGCAGACAGGCCCAAATGTGAGTTGCATCAGCCAGTGGCAGGGTAGACTTCTTCTGAAGTCAGGAATGACTGTGTACAGCCCCAGGCTACCCTTTAAAGTGCAGTCAGGGCAGGGGTACAGCTCCTCCCCAGCCATCCTGTCAGAAAGACCTGCTACCCTCTACTCTCCAGCCCCTTTGTCAACTGTCTGGTCCCAATACACATTTCCCAGAAGGTGAGCCATCCCCAGAGCAATTTGCTACTCATAGAAAGGCCCTCAAAACTTTAGGCAGGGAAATGGCAACTTACTAAAAGTGGCCTTTCCAAAAAAAAAATAATGTATAATCCAATTTAACCATTGAAAAGGATTACAAATTATGACTAAAATTAGTGGAAGAAGTGTCTCTCTAGCTCTCCCCTAAATTAATTTAGCACTTATTAAATATAATAAGGTAAACCTGTTAGACTATGGGTGGCCAGCTGCGCCACAGTGAAAAACAATCTTTGTGGTTTTTTACTGCTAGGACATGTAAAACATGAATTATACATATCCTACTTTTTAAATACCATGCACCCTGCCCTATGAGCTCTCAAGGCGGCCTACTTTATGGGTGATGTATTAGTATAAAAAAGGCAGGTTTATGCCTGGCAAAAGTTTTAAGATGCCAGATCGAAAATGGCAGTTTAGAACTGCACACACTGACTCGAAGAGCAGGCCTGCAGACAAGTTTTGTGTTGCTTCTTTAGTGAGTGGCACAATGAGTGCTGCAGCCCACTTATAGCATTTAATTTACAAGCCCTAGACACACACAGAACCATATACTAGGGCCTTATAAGTAAATTAAATGTGCCAATTAGGTGTATGCTGATTTTGTCATGTTTGCGAGGGAGCGCACAAGCACTTTGCCACTGGTTAACAGAAGTAAAGTGTGCAGAGCCGTAAAGCCAACAAAATGTGCTTCAGCAAAAACACAGGGTAGTGAAGACAAACATCTGGGGGAATACCATGCAAAAGCCGGTCATTTCCAACAACTATAATCAGTAATCTGCAGTGCTCTGAACCCATGGCCGGTGTCAGAATGCCTTCTATGAAAGCGTATTATTATTACCTTTAGTTACAGGTGAAATTCTTCATCTCTGCAAATATGTGCAACTAGATTCTGTCATCAGTATGCAGGATAAGTTATACTTTCTAAATGCACGAAGGTCTTCCAATTTTTGAAGAATTGTTCCAGTGTCGGTTTGTGGTTAATTGAATTCTTGTTTGATCACGGCTATACTGCCTTCACTATGTCTGTGAACTCCAGCTTCTGCACTTCATGAAAGCTGAGACTACTGATGTGGGCAAGTAAAACCGTAAAGCACAACAGGGTGCATAGGAGGATCTGCAAATGAAATAAGACTTAGTTAGCAAGTACCTGCACCTAGAGTAGATATTAACTTGATAATCTTCCTGGATAACAAAGAGATGACAGACTCAGAAATAGTATGCTACCAAACGACTCAGAATACAAAAGATTTTGGGAGACTGTGATTTCATGTAATCAAAATGTCAGCTATTAGAAATAGCAAAGTAAGGACTTAGGGTAGTTTGTAGATGTGGCAATTGTGATTCAGACAAGAGAAAACATCTTTTCGGGTACTTCTCAAAGCTGATTCGGCAGCGGGATCTCCGGACAGTTGTCGTGACACCACATACAGTGTATGCATCACAAGGCAAGACCTTGGATGCAAGGATGAAATGGGGCAAAGAGCAGATCCCGGCACCAAAAGGAAAAGTCGCACACAATTGTAAATCATGAGCTGAAGCTTGGCTTAACACTTTCTGTTAGTAGTACCTCAACAGTGCACTTTTGGGAAATCTTGTGGCGGGAACTGCATTTTAAAGACATTAATTGGTCATGAGTCTTTGCATTGTGATCTGTGAGGACACCTGCACATATAAATACTTTAGGTTTTTGTGTGGGTGACTGAGTACATGTACTGACTTCTCAGATCGGAGAAAATAAAACATTGTGACACTGGCCACCATGCCCTCCTCTCTCAGGTTTTCTTACAAAGTCACTGTGTCAGTGGCAGACATATTTCATTGTGTGGCACTCTGGTCATCATGCAGATAGAGGTTGTTGGAAATGGCCCTTTTGAAGGGTCACCCCAAGTGTTTTGCCTTTCTCCACTTTTCTAACCTTGTTTTTGTTGGCTTTAGGACTCTGAGCGCTTTGCCACTGCTAACCAGTGCTAAAGTGCATGTGCTCTCTTCTAAAACATATTAACATTGGCTCATACCAAATTGGCATATTAATTTACTTATAAGTCCCTAGTAAAGTGCACTACATGTGCCAAGGGCCTGTGAATTAAATGATATTAGTGGGCCTTCAGCACTGATTGTGCTACCCACTTAAGTAGCTCTTTAACCACGTCTCAGGCATGCTATTGCAGAGCCTATTTGTGCAGTTTAAACTGCCACTTCAACCTGGCAAAATAAAACCTTTGCCAGACACAAACCACATATATATATATATTTTTTTTTTGTGTGCATGGAACTCTCCCGACCCCGCATATTTGTTTATTCTGTGCTTTTTAAATAATGGAGACTTGGTTTATATTGGACGCCTGCAAGGGTTCACCTGCAATTGATGTTATTAGTCCACATGGAGCTGCTGTTCGGAAGTCAAGCATTGAAGCGCTGCCATTTGTAACTGACATTATCTCATTTGAGATCGGACTTCCATCAATGTCACTGAGAGTGTTATTATATTGCACCATGCACGCTTTTTGTATGTGATTATGCGCGGTATGAATGATTGGGATCGTTTGGCAGGGCTGCGAACTGTGATGGGGCATTATGGGACATGTAGTCCATGCCAATCGGAGTACACCAGAATGCTGTGGGTGACCGAATACGCACTTCTGCGTTTGTCAAGTATTTGCAAAGGTTCGTGTGCTTTGTTAAATCATAGAGTTCACACTGTAAAAGAAAATGAAAAGGTATGCTTGGTTGTCTAAATTTAGCTCGGGTGTGATTCAGCAATCCTATGCCACTTTGCAGCGTTAATGAGGCTTTGTTGATAAAGATTTATGGTGCAGTTAGGCTCCGAAAGGAAAAAGAGCAGTCCAATTAAGTCCCCATATGTGTCGTATTTTAACAGCACAGGTTCAGTTATTTTAGATGTGCTACCTGAGAGGGTTGGCGCTATGTTTTTTTATATAAAGGTTATTTCATAGCAATAGCGATTGTTCCGCATGTAATGGAAAATATGGTGGTACATTTCATGTGTTTAAACAAATGTTCAATTGCATAGAATGAATATCGAAATGCTCGTGTATTAGGCAGTTACATTACATACCGTAATGCATTATGCACTTTAAAGATCTTAATTCTGCAACTAGAACAATTTTAATATGCACACATTGATTTGGACTGCATCACATGTTTAATGGATTTATATGCATTTTTAAGTGTTTAAGTGTTTGCCAAATCACATTTATGTGACTAGTATTTTTTCCATGTTGTCTAAATGGAACAAGCTATATATGTGCAAACAAGATGGTGCCTACTAGATTGAGAAAGGCTGCTTTGACAGCCGAAACGAGTCTCTCTTACCTGCTGGGTCGGAGGAGGTTCTATCGAATAAAGAAGCCCTAAACCAGCAGCCCTCGTGTGCGTGCTCTTTTCCTTTTGGAGTAAGGGGTTGTTTTGGATATATATATATATATATATATATATATATATATATGTGTGATCAAGATCGCGAGTAGCGATCGAAACGCGTCGTGGCAGGCATTATGCCTGGAACACTTGGGAGTTTTATTTATGGACAATAAATCACTGCTTTGAGAACCAACACTTTGGAGTTTGCTGCATCTGTTCGTGCGCTGCGGTCCGTACCTGGGCAGTCCCGTCGTGGGCATTGACGGGCCACGACTTTGTTGTTATATATATATATATATATATATATATATATATCTGTCTCTCTCTCTCTTAGTGAAAAACTCTCAAAGTCATTTTTCACTACAGCAAGGCTTATCTGTCCCATAGGATAACATTGGGATTACCTTATTACATCTTATAGGTGTAATTCACAATCTGGAAGAGATAAACTTTTCGAGTTTGGGGCTCTGGAGTCACAATTTAAAATCACAATTTATGGTGAAGTCGGATTTTAAAGTGCTATTCTGAAAATTCCACTTTTAGAAAGTTAACGTTTTCTTACTTAGCGATTTGGTGCCTGCTGCCTGTCTCTGATCACTTGTCAGAGGTGGGTGACTGCTGGGCTTTGTGTATTCCCCGTAGACAGCCACACACAATGGGAACTTAGTTGTGACTTGATGTGTCATTCTGGGAGGATGGGTGGGAGAAGCTGTACTCATCCTCACTTACTCCTGAATAGGCTGTGTCCTGTCCCCATCCAGAGGGCTACGTAACCCCTGTAGTGAGTCTGAAGCCAGGGCAGGAAAGGAGGACCTCTGTGCACTTAAAAGGCCTGTCTTTGAAGTCTCTCCCACTTCAAAGGCACAATTGGGTATAAGTACTGGACCTCTGACACCACCACTTCAATACACTTCTGGAGTTGTGCAGAATCTGCCAGGAAGAAGGGCTGCTGTGCTGCTGAAGGTCTGCCACTCTGCTACTGCTGCTTTGCTTTACTCCTGCCTTGCTGTGCTGCCCTGATGCCTGCTGTTCCCCTGTCTGGGTGAGAAAGACTGGACCTACTACACTTGAACCTAGAATGACTCCCAAGGGCTAGCTGGCTGGCCTCCTGATCTGAAGTCTCAGGGACAGAAAAGACTTCCAACCACCTTGCTCCTGCACCTGGACTCTGCCATCAGTGAGTCTGCCCTGCCAAGTGGTGCCACTCCAGTCCTGGAACCTTGGAAGTTGGCCTAATGTGCTTGCTCCAGCAAAACCCATGCATCCTCTGTCGAACTGGTGCATCACCGCCATTGCAGGGATAAATAAGAACTGGTGCGTTGCCTCTGCTGCATGAATCAGAATTGGCGCATCGTTCCTGTTGCGTGGACCAGAACCAGCTCATCGCCTCTGCTGCATGGATCGGCCCCGATGCATCGCCTTCTGAACCACCCCTGCGCGACACTCTTTCCGGCGCAAGGTCTTCGCATCCCCATCATCGGCATCCTCGATGATGACGCTGAATCTCTGCATCGCAGCTCTTCACTCATCTGAGCTGACGCATCACTGCTTCTGCGCGGATGAGGACCAGTGCATTGCCGCCACTGCTTGGTTCGACACCGATGCATCGCTTCAGCTGCACCCTCTATCTTTGACGTCAACGCAGCCACGATTAAGGTACTTTGGTTCAGCAGGCCTCACTTGGTTCCTGCATCCGGCCCGCATTCCATCGCGGTCGGCCTGATCTTTTTTACTTTGCACCGGTCCAGGGCGACCAGATATCCCAAGTAAATGCTTATTGCTTATAAGTGCTATTTTACAGCTATTCTTTAAAAATTCCTATCTCAAGTTCTACTTATTTGATTTTTTGGTCTTGTTTAATTTATTACATTAAGCTCTATTTCTCTAACCTGGTGTGGAGTCTTTTTGTGTGGTGTTTTCACTGTTTTACTGTTTAAAGTGTTGCACAAATACTTTACACATTGCCTGTAAGTTAACCCTAATGCTCTGTGCCCAGCTACCAGAGGGTGAGCACAGGTTAATTTAGTTGTTGCCTGCTTCTTACCCTGACTAGGATTGTGGTTGCTGCTTAACTAAGGCTCATATCCCAGTCAACCAACAACCTAATTTCTAACAGAGGTGATTTATCAAGAATTGGAGTACAGTGTTATTTAAAACTTGTTTTATCGTTGTAGGCAAGGAAATGTGGATTTTGGGCAAGGGTAATGAGCTATGGAGTTTTATACAAGAGAAGTTTATTGTTTCTACATTCTGATTGTTAATATGTATTTTTGAAATTGGTGCAAGGGCCCTTGGTGTCCTGTTTGCCTGCCACATTTCATATTTGTTTTATATTGACTGGTGGGAGAGACATGTATTTTGCACAGGCCCTAAACACAAACATAGATGTGCCCTCCTCTTCACTCGAGGTCCATGGGTGGATATGCTGTGACTGACTAGGCAGATATGGAAGCCCTAACCAAGTGACCAGTGGGAGGGCGATGAGGTTTGCCCTACTACTTAAGAGGGACATTTAAATTCCTATTGTGGGACGTCAATGGTATGGCTGGACCTGATGAGCACCACAGGGTGCAACCTTATCAAAAAAGATATGTCTTGCAAGAGACATATCTGTCTCAGTCAGAGGGTAGAAGCTACAAAAGAAGTGGAGAAGGCACCGATTGGACATGTTACTCTTTACTTACTCTATAGGGAACCTTTCCGGATGTGGGTCCGACTTCCATTTGAACTTTCAAAAATGAATTGTGTTTATGGGGTTCAAATACTCCATTGTTAATGGAAAGCTAGATGAGGAACTAGTGTGCACCCAGCGCTGATACTGCTATTTCCTTAGGGTTGTGGATCTTAGCTTTCTCCATTAGACACGTTTCAGCCTATGTAGATTTGACCGGACTCTGGTAGTTCCTTTTGCCACTTAACTTGTAGCACTAAATATTTGGATGCACTTAAAACTAGTGATTTCAGAATATGGGTTGTTGACATGTAGGAAGATCCCCTGACCCCTCTCTGTGCTGGGAATATTCTTACCCCTCTGAGCAACAATCTCCGTTTCCAGTCTAGATATGTTTTTAGTTGTGTAAAATTCGGGTAGGGAGATGGTGGACTCTGAGTCTGGTTCACAGACCCTTACTGCTGATGGATCACTGAGGCAGGCACTTGCCAATATGCTCGCCTGCCATTGTTGTTAAGACACTGCCAAACACACAGTTATTTTTCTGCTTCAGACGTTTACCAAGAACAAGAGAGGGAAAAACAAACAAAGCAAAAAGACGATGGAAGAGAAAGATGGGAAAAAATCAGAAAGGGAGAATGGAGGAAACTGCAAGAGTGAGAGAAAGGAGCAGGGAGTGTCTGCTGGTAAATTAAAGCGACATGAAGTGGATTCAAGACTATGCAGCCTTGGTATTAGCTCACCGACAACGAACTGCACCGGCCGCGGACTTCTGAGCAGAGTTTTAGGCACCCGTACTCACTCATTTACAAATTAAGCACTATCTGTGTTCAATTATACTTAGCATGTTCTGTTGTATTCTGGATGACCTGTGGAGGTAGATACAGTGGTTGCACATTAGCAGAGCAGTCTAACTTGATGGTGGGCCAGAACAGTATGTAAGACTGTTAGAGAAGTGTAGCATATGGCACAGTGGTTACGTGGGTGTTCATCAGCTATCATGCAAACCCACTCCCATATGTGAGGGCTACAACCAGCCCCACTCACAACATTGGAGGCTCCGGTTAAAGCAGTAAGGGATCTGGACCCCAAACAGCCCACACAAAAGCAAACCCCACAATATCTTATTGGGTTGGAGGTCTCCATTCACAGTCCTTCTACAGTAGGAGCTCAAAGATGGACCTGAAACTGAGAGGTAGGTTCATTGTGCAACCAGTCAGCGAGGAGGATTCCTAAGCAGGGCTCGGTGAAGATGAAACATGAAACGCTCTGGCGAGGTGAACAGGGTGATAGAACTTTGGCAATATACAAGAAAAACAATACTTGTCTGAGGTTCCTTAAGTGCTTCCTGACAGTTAGAACTACGCCAGGTTGCTGGTACAAATCAGCTAGCTGAATCACTTGGAAACTGGAACATAGTCTCTGATCTTGGGCAGACTTCTTTTCACAGACAGCAGATCCTCAGGTAAAGCTCAAACCAACTGGACTATGCAGTTGGTGAGATGAGCTAGAGCTGGTTCTAAACACTCATGGCTGTCTACCTCCTTCTCAGATAACAACAATACCTGGCTTATTCCTCATTTCCAAAATGGAAGACTGCAGCATGGTGTCCATCTATATTAAAATTATTTAACTTGTATGCTGGTGCAGTGCACAGAGTTTCGTTGAATTCAAAAGAACCAATACCCTCATGGAAAAAATTCCATTTTCTTGCACAGTAAATATCCTTGAGAGGCGGTGCGTCACTTTACGCCGGTGCATGGCCTTGGTAAATCTGGTCCTTAGTGTAATACAGCCCCTGGTGATGTGTGACTGAGCAGACTGCAGCAGAACAGCAAGGGTATTCTTAAACCACCCAGTAAATCCTTTGTGATAGTAGACTCTGCAGGGACACAAATGGCAGAGCAAACCAGGCAGTGGCATGACCTCAGAAAGAATTTGCTTCCATTTGACCTTCCGGTAGTATTTGTTCCCAGCTTTTATGCCCCTTGGTAATTCTTAGCGGGAGTGGAGACAGGGTGCCAGTAGACAATCTCTGCAGTCATTGGCTATAGAGGAAAGTTGCTGAACAAGCCACACCTCTAAACTGCTTTTCTAGTTCTGTTGAACAAATATGTTCTCTGTCAACTTCTGAGCCAGCTTTACATATATATATATATATATATATATATGTATATATATATATATACATATACATATATATATATATATATACATATATATATATATATATGTCTCTGTTACTCTGTTATTTTTAAAATGCTATATACTGAATTTTCCAAGAGCAACAATTTGCGCTTGATTATTGCCATGAAAGAAGAGTTATCTAAAGGTTCTGTATTATCATCATAACTTTATTTTCCATCACAAAGATCTTAAAAAGTGTGTTGCAACCAAATACATACATACATATATTACCGATGCCAGGAAGATTGTAAAATACCAGAAAATACATCATTCTATAAAAGAGAGCAACTAAACTACAATGTCAGAATAAAAACCATATAAAAATACATATAATTAATATAAAATATATATTATTAAATACTAAAAAGTAAGTGTGATTTACAGAACGCTTTGAGCGTCTAATCCATAAAGCCAACAGGAATTTTGCTAAGCCAAAGACCATTACCACTACTCTACTAGTGTCTGTGCTAAGACTTTTAAGCACCTCTAAATAATGTCCAGGTCCGATAAGCCTGCACAAGGGAAAAATCCACTTAGCCCTCAAGTTCTCATAGTACGGACAAAAGAATAGCAAATGTACTAGGGATTCAGGGCTTCTTTTACAAGCCAGACATAAACATCAGAGAGTGCATAGCTACGCCACTTACTACAAAACAGTTTGGTGGGGAGGGTCTTGTATCTGAATTGGAGAAACAATTTCCGTGCAAGCGGAGGAACAATTTTGTCAATAGTATCCTCAAAGAGAGGAAAGGGTTTAAAATCTATGAACTCTCGGGTAAGCATCATCACTGTGGTTGTGTTCATCCATCCATTTATTCAGTAACTCTCATACGAGCATTTTGCATTGGATGCCACCTAATTTTCCCTCTGCATGTAGAGTAGTCCAATGCAGCCTCGTGCCATGTTATTCACCAGTGGGAGATGGCAAGATTCCTTCACTTTCATCAAAGAGGAAGGCGCTGGATGAATGAATGGATTAACAGAAAACAGAAAAAGATGGATCCTCTCCCTGATGTGGAATGCAGATCTAGAAATGTGTTTTTCTTTATTTTTGGTTTCTGTTTTGATTGCAAATTTACACATAGCAATGTATACGTTAAGGGCAAGAGGTACAAAGCATTTATGCTGTACAAGTGGAAGAGGTGTGGTACAGCGGCCAGGGTGCCTGACTCCGGACCACGGGGTTCACGGTTCGATCCCCGGTGCCAGCGGCAGGTTAGCCCAGCACCATGTGACTTTGGGCAATAGCTCGCTTAATCTTCCTGAGGGCCCCCAGCACCAGGACACCTCTCCGGAGGTAGCTGTGCGCATTACAAATGCTGGTATTTCATATTTCAAATGGCCCGATTCACAGAATCGGGCCATTTGCAACCACAAAAATGCATTTTCGTATGTATGAATCCAAAATTACGATTCGGTAACAAGTTACCGAATCATAATTTGAATTTCAAAAACATACCGATTTGGTATTTGAAAGGGGCGTGTTTAGTTCACCCTTCCAAATACTGAATCAGAATGCAATGTATGAATATTTTGCGACTGAAATGCCATCTCAAAGTTGGTGGTAACACATTTGCAAATGGAAAGAGGTCCACAACCGACCACTTCCCCTTTGTGAGTGTGTGAAAAAAAATTAAGACCAGGGAATGGTCCCATGGACAACTGCCTAGTCTTAAAAAATGATTTTGAAATATTACATTTAAGTTTTTTTTTAAACGCACCCTGTTTTCCTTTAAAGAAAATCGACTGCTTTAAAAAAGAAATGCTTTATTAAAAAGCAATCACAGACAAGGTGGTCTGCTGACCCCAGGAGGCCACCATTTTTGTGACTGCTGCGATTCCTAATGGCTCGCAAATTGTGACCTACCTCATTAATATTCATGAGGTAGGTCAATTTGCGACCCACAAGGAATCGCTAAATGTAACTCAATGAGTTTTATACATTAGGAAAAGCAATCTCCTAATTGTGATTGGCAGAAAATCATAATTAGGTAATCACTATTCCAAGTATGGATACATCTAACCCTAAATTCTCAAAGTCTCACATCCTCTTTCTTCAGCAAAATGCGAACCAGGTAGTGTCAAAAAATATGCTTTCACCAGCCCTTTAACAATCTGTTGCATTTCTGAGAGGTTCTGCTCTGAATGTTGCCATTAGCTGTTGTCAGGAACCAACAAGTAAATGTACACGCTGCTTTACAGTAAACAATAATGAGCTGATTAATATTTTTGTATATCTAGGGACTGCACAACGTTCTAGGTCTTCAAGAAGAGCAGCCTGGAACGCTGTAAACATGTTGACAATATTCAGTGCATAGCAAATATCTGGTTGCTGGAGATTAAGGTACTTCAGGGCCAATATCTGGTTGCTGGAGATTAAGGTACTTCAGGGCCAATATCTGGTTGCTGGAGATTAAGGTACTTCAGGGCCAATATCTGGTTGCTGGAGATTAAGGTACTTCAGGGCCAATATCTGGTTGCTGGAGATTAAGGTACTTCAGGGCCAATATCTGGTTGCTGGAGATTAAGGTACTGCAGGGCCAGTATCTGGTTGCTGGTGGTTAAGGTGCTTCCGGGACAATATCTGGTTGCTAGCGGTTAAGGTACTTCGGGACAAATATCTGGTCACTGGTGGTTAAGGTACTTCAGGGCCAGTATCTGGTCGCTGGCGGTTAAGGTACTTCAGGGCCGATATCTGGTCAATGGCAGTTAAGGTACTTCAGGACAAATATCTGGTTGCTGGCGGTTAGTTTTCTGGGGCCAATATCTGGTCACTGGTGGTTAAGGTACTTCAGGGCCAGTATCTGGTCGCTGGCGGTTAAGGTACTTCAGGCCATATATCTGGTTGCTAGAGATTAAGGTACTGCAGGGCCAGTATCTGGTTCCTGGCAGTTAAGCTGCTTCAGGGCCAGTATCTTGGTGCTGGCAGTTAAGGTACTTCAGGGCCAATATCTGGTCGCTGGCGGTTAAGGTACTTCAGGGCCGATATCTGGTCAATGGTGGTTAAGGTACTTCAGGACAAATATCTGGTTGCTGGCGGTTAGTTTTCCAGGGCCAATATCTGGTCGCTGGCGGTTAAGGTACTTCAGGGCATATATCTGGTCACTGGTGGTTAAGGTACTTCAGGGCGAGTATCTGGTCGCTGGCGGTTAAGGTACTTCAGGCATATATCTGGTCACTGGTGGTTAAGGTACTTCAGGGCCAGTATCTGGTCGCTGGCGGTTAAGGTACTTCAGGGCCAGTAACTGGTCGCTGGCGGTTAAGGTACTTCAGGGCCAGTATATGGTCGCTGGCGGTTAAGGTACTTCAGGGCCAGTAACTGGTCACTGGCGGTTAAGGTACTTCAGGGCCAGTATCTTGGTGCTGGCGGTTAAGGTACTTCAGGGCCAGTATCTGGTCGCGGGCGGTTAAGGTACTTCAGGGCCAGTAACTGGTCACTGGCGGTTAAGGTACTTCAGGGCCAGTATCTGGTCGCGGGCGGTTAAGGTACTTCAGGGCCAGTAACTGGTCGCTGGCGGTTAAGGTACTTCAGGGCCAGTATCTGGTCGCGGGCGGTTAAGGTACTTCAGGGCCAGTATCTGGTCACGGGCGGTTAAGGTACTTCAGGGCCAGTAACTGGTCACTGGCGGTTAAGGTACTTCAGGGCCAGTATCTTGGTGCTGGCGGTTAAGGTACTTCAGGGCCAATATCTGGTTGCTGGCGGTTATGGTACTTCAGGGACAATATCTGGTCCCTGGCGTTTAAGGTAATTCAGGGCCAGTATCTTGGTGCTCGCGGTTAAGGAACTTCGGGCCAATATCTGGTTGCAGCTGTTACTAGAGCACTGAGTGACTCCTACTAGTTCAATTTTCCCCATTCACCCACCATACAGAAACACCCATAGCGAAAACTCACCTTTTCCGTTGGAAAACAAACTTCAGAAATTGTGGAGTCTTATTGAATTGCCCAAACTTTCTGTCCGAGTGGGGGTGGGATTGATGCTGTGGGTGGGACAGGGCAGACTGGACATAGATATCTGTGCCACTCTTCCATCAAACACAAAAAAACACAAATAACCTTAAAAATTAGTACCTACCTGTACTCCTATTGACTCGAATGGCCCATTGTCTCCAATGTTAAAATAACTAAAACAACCCTACAATTTCATAATTGAAACATGACAAACAGCATTCACACCCCACCCATGTATTATAAAATATATTTTTCATCTCCAGCCTAATTGCAGCATATACAGTGTAAGCATTTAGACTTATGGACTTCTATAAGTTTTGGTGTTACATAAATGAAATGAGCACTGCAGTTTTCAGGTACCTGGTTGAAATCTTTGGCTCCTTCAGGAAGTCACCAGTCTTTGGCCGGTGATCTGGGCTACATACTCACAATCGCTCCCCTCATGGTCCGCGGATACACAGGTACTGCAATTCCCAGTTGCTGTCCGCAATTCCGTTTACACATTTTATCATACTGTGAACTATAAATTGAGGACTCAGCATTGCTAATATTTGGTGCATTACTACAAGTTGCACAAATGCTAACCCATGCGTAACTGGTTTAGCTTTGCAAAAACTCATCTCTCTGTTGTCTGTCTTCCTGTCTTTCTGAGAGGGTATTCTCTTGTGTTTAGCTCTGGCTTCTGGTATTGTGACAACTTAAACTCTGAGTAATACTTTCATGATCTGTAACCATTAACCAGTAGTGATTTACTGCTTCCTAATCAAATTCAACTTTGTTATGTTTTAGGGAGATGTGTTTATGTATTACGGACTTCAAAACTTTTACCAGAACCATCGCCGCTATGGGATTTCCCGATATGACGCGCAGCTGTTGGGGCATAATGTATACAATGAAGAGGTGTGTTTCTGTTGTTTTTTCTCATCTATGTTCGTCATATTCTTTTTTTGTAATTCATGTTCACAGTGTTGATCTATGTAATTAACTAATAACCAAATACTTCTTAATTCAGCAAATGTAGTCTACAGGAAATTAAATGCATTATTTGTGTATAGACCACTTCTTACTGAGTGATTGGCTGAATTAATGCTATCACTAAGTATTGTCAGAAGAATGAGAATTCCCAGTTTGCATGTTCTATTAGGCCACAGTAGCTGGCAATGCCACAGTTGACCCCAAAGAAGTTGGGTTAGTTGTTTGCGACAGGAGAGAGGCCTGGTTATCTGTGTACATGATGAGAGTGTGTGATTGGGTGAGATATAGGATTGTGCTTGGTGTCTGCTTGATGGAGAGAATGGTGTGGTAAATGAATTGCTTGGCTGAGAGTTCTGCAGACAGAGAACCTTGTGTGAAACTTAAACCTTCAGGCACCTTTAAAGGTTTCTCACCCTGCAGGTCCTGCCCGGGAAGGGTGACCCTAGAGGCAGAGTAACACCTAGAATTGGGCTGGTGGATACTAAGCAGTAGCCACTGGTAGCACTGATGAATGGTGCCTCATCTTTCGCCACGCCACTATACTGGAGTAGTCTTTATCCAGGTGATAATGTTCTGATCATTCGCACTATCTGGTGATGAAGTTGATGTTCTCATATGGCTGTCTCCAGCTTTGCAGCTACTAACTACTACTAACTCTGGCCTTCTAATTGCAAGTATTTTAGTAGTCCTTGACCTATTGTGATCTATACATAATTTATTTGTTTTGATTTCTTTTTTTACCTTTGTCTATTAGTGTGCTGCTATTGAATATGCCTCGTCAACAATGACTTGATTTCCTGTGTGCACCATGCATCATCTCCTCTGTAAAGCGCTCTGATATGTGAGGCCATAAGCAGTGCATGGCGGGCACAAGTTATGGTCATCTTTGCTAACTGTAACTGGTGAATTTCTGTGGTTTTTTCAGTGAATTTCTATGTTTTTTTCAAAATAAAAACAGATCTTTTTATCACAACTAACTATAACGTTACTTTATTCTTTGGTTTTTTCCAGTGTATTTCATTGTTTTTTTTAAACATAAAGTAATATTTTATTACAATATGTAAAGCCAATCCCCTGACGCTCACTGCAGGCCCCTCCCTGAGCCTTATCAGATCCAAGGGACACCATCCCTCTGGGCATGTGTTTTTTAAAGGGGAGGGGGGCTGCGCGCCCCCTCCATGAGCCTCATTAAGCCCTGGGGACCCTACCCCCCCAGCACCATATTTTTTTAAAGGGGAGGAGGGCTGTATGGCCCCCCTCCCTGAGTCTCATTAGGCCCTGGTTGTTCCATCCCCGGGCTGTATATATATATTTATACGTTTCCATTTAGCGCAAACTTTACACAAAGGTGTCAAAGCGCTTTACAATAGAACCAGTTACATTACATAAGGACTTCAGAGTACATGAATTACATAATAGATACAAACAGATAAACTCAAATTTCACATAAGAATGGTAGTAAGTACATAAGTTTACTACAGATACTAGTGGTTAGAGTTACATATATACAAGTTGCAAATTCACTCAAGGTTCCATTTTAGGAAAAGTTGAAGCGACTAGGGTTGGACAAATATAGATCACATATTTACATAGCTTGATCTTCTTGCCATTGCTGGGGTTCTTGCTTTCAGCCCAGCCTTCAGGGGGTTGTTCCACTCACAGGCGGTGATCTTGGGTCTGGAGGGATCCCCGAGCTGGTGATGGCCAGATGTCCTCCACGCATACATAGGGGGGAGCAAGCCAGGTTGTAGTTAACATGTCCTAGGCGGGACAACCTTCCCAGTTGTACCCCGGCACTGCAACAGGCATTGGTTGAGCATCGCAGACTGAGGGAAGCTGAATCGCAGAGGTGCATAGCGACGGCCTCCTCACCTCCAATATGGCCGCCATACTATATACTATTTAGTCCACTGGGGCACTCCTCTCAATTCACTGGCCGCTTCCATACAGTCCAGGGCGAGCATCGGGCAATACCAAAAGCCAGTTAGCGCATGCAAATCCCCTAAAAGCACCAGGGGATTACCGCTACACTCACCTGCACAGGTTTGGTCTTCCAGTCATTGCCGCAGGTCTTTTGCCACATGCCCTGTCCAGCGCCTGCCAGGAATCCACAACCTCGCTAATCGTTGGGGGCCACCCCGACCTCACTACAAGGGCATTTCAGAAAGCTTGCACTCCTCAGGCTCCGGTGTAGCAGAACATGCATTACCAGGCTTCGAACAGGGAGGGGGCAAACTGTCTCCCTCTCTTTTAAAAAAGTTTGTCGGCTCAGGGGACATTTCAACCCCAGGTGTGGGCTCCCAGGGGCCTATAATGGCTTGGCCCTTCACCTTAATTAGAGAAATCAGCCTCTAGGGGATGGGGCCACCGAGCCTTTGAAGGTTCGGGCTGGTGGCTGCATGGCCCCTCCCTTTTTTGGACATTTTGGCTCCAGAGCTGGGTTCCCTAGGGCCTATAATGGCTCGGGAAGGGGGGCCACATGCCCCCCTCCCCATATGGAATGCAGCCCCAGGGGATGGGCTCCCCAGGGCCTATAATGGTTTTGGGAGGAGTGACGCATGCCCCCTCCCCTTAATTAAACATTGTAACCCGGGCTACCATTTTGTTTTAGTCCCCCGGAATTGCAGCAAAAATTCCTGACTTTTTCTGCATTTTGTCCCTGGAGGAGTCCCTCTGGGTCCCCCACCCTTGGAAACGCTGACCTAACTATTACTACCCAGTGGCGACCACCACTGGGTAATATATATATTTATATTTATATTTATATTTCAGAGTAGTGGTAGCCACTCTGTAGTTATAGTTAGGATTCAGAGAGATAGGAATTTCTCAGATTTTTGCTTGCTAATATTAACTTTATCACTGTAAAATGACTCTCCAGGAAACTTTGCAGATCTATTCTTTTTTCTACATTGGCTGATTATGCAAAGTTTTGTGGTGATTAGTTACAGGGGTGCAAAGAAAAAGGGGGTCCCAAAACACATTTTTTCATCAATGCATTTTCCATAGACTTTTTACACAGACGTACCGACAAAATGGCTGAACGGATTTACATAAAATTTTGCAGGATATAGATTATGGTGTGGTTATTTTTAAGTAAGGGGCAAAAACCCAGTGATATATTGGTCTGCGGTATACCGCTGTACCTTCGTGACACACTGCAGTACACGGCGATGACGTAACACAATAATATTGGTATATCAAAGCCATTGCAAAATAAAAAGGCAGCCACATTGTTTAGGCCACACATTGTCTTTTTCTGTGTTGTAATGTCAAATATAGCTTATTACTCTTTTTGTAGAGTATGGAAAGAAATGATTGCGTTTAGCAAAGTCTGCAAAGTTAGGGCAAAGTACTTTTATTGATGTATACGTTTAAAAAAATGTTTACGATGTACCGCTGTACTTTCTCAAAAGTATCTAGAAAGTACCGAGGTACTTATTGAAATGTAAAAAAACAATACTACCAAAAACCAAAATGAGGTAAGAAAATAAAATAGTCTGCAGCAATAATGTTTCACAAGTATTAGAAACGCATTTGAAAAACACATTTCCTGTCAGATGACAATGAAAATGAATAGAAAACTAGATAAGAAATAAAATTAAGAAGTAAAACATTATGTTATTTGTTAACAACACAAAGTGGGCTATAAACACAGTCCAGTACTACTAAATGCCACAAAGGACCATAGAGACTCTGATTACTGTTGGAAAGCAATAGAGCTTTATTTCTTTTTCAAAGACATAACAGAGAAATTGAAAATTATATCATCACCTCCATCTATATATTTTTACATAAAACAGTAACATTTCTATATGGATCTGTAAGGCTGCTCCAGAAAATCAGGGCACAAGTCTGGGTACACATGGGTACACGGTGTCCATCCACTATTTTTACAGGGTGAACGCCATCCATCCTGCAAGAAGTGGGCCCCACTAAAATCTGCTGAATTTGTCCCATTGTAATTTTCAGACACCGGGATGTATTCAGCAACGCCTGCACAGTGTCTGCTTTAGTTTGGAGCAGCAACATGCAGGCAGAGGGGGGGCTTTCATATTTCAGACTCTAGCTGGGTCCATAAGGGGCTATTAGGCCTCCTTTTGTTCCACTATCCTGACTGGGAGAATATCGGAGCCTCACTCCTAGATGCAAATGCAAAGGAAGAGAAACAAAGGCACACAGCTTGTTGTTTCACTTCACAAATACTTCAAAGTCATGCTTTCTACATTGTTCGATCCATGTATTAAAGAGATATGCATGTAAGAATGTCAGATGTGTTGGTCTGTTCCAGTCTTCACACAGATAGCAATTTAAATATCACTATTTTTTTAAATTTTTTTTATAGAGCCACTCATCCCAATGCAGGGTGCAAGAGCGGATTACATTTTATTTTGTTTGGGAGCTTTATGTAGCGTGAACTCGAAGGTATCAGAGTGCTTTACATGAGCACCTGTTGTGTTACAGACGGACACATGCATTTTGTCAGGCACGGGGAGATTAAGTGATTTGCCCAAAATCACTGAATGTTGAGCGTCCTTGCCGGAATTCGAACCCAGTTCCCCAACTTCGAGGTCGACCACTCTAGTCATTAGGCCACATATTCTCTCCAAATCCCACGTTCATAAAATACATTAACAAATTCTATAAATGTGTAAATCAATGTACAAAATGTGTTACATAAGACAGTGAGGGTTAAAAGTTGTAGGAGTAACATATTCTTCATAGCTCACTATATCAGAAGGATTAAAATGTATGAACTCTGAGTAACAAAAGGATCTCTGTGTTAAAATTAGTAACTCAGTAACCCAGCTACATAAATTAAAAATCTCTCATCTGCATGTTAGATGATGTGCTTTGCATGAGACAAATTAGCCCTCTGCGCTACTTTTATTAAAAACTGGGACAAGAGAAAACAGAGGTCTCTCCATCAAATGCATTACCCTCCAAAGTTATCTTACCATTATTATTGTTCCCTGGGATTTATTGGGCACTCAAAGATCACTGCAGCAAGTGACTTAACTCCATAAGATATTTTAAGATGCAGACTTTGCAACCAATTAAGCAGAATAGATTTAATGCTGTATTTCTCCTTGTGCCAACTTCTTTGTGGCAGAGTGTAAAAAACAAATATGTAAATTGAGGCCCACATTTTGCGTCAGGGTTGTGTCACTTTTTTGGCATAACCCGGATGCAAAATCTTGTGTTAAATGTCATAATATGCTTAAATATACTCATGATAGAGCTGCAAAACGTGTTTGACGTGTTAAGATGTGATGTCGCTTCTTGTGAGGTCATGTGTTGTGATGTCACTTCCTGTGATGCCTTGATGTAGCTCTGTGATGTTGTGCATCATGATGTCACTTGTATACTGCCTAACTTGGTTAGTTCCCCCACTTCTTTTTTAGGGACCTGTGCCCTGCAGATAATGGAAATTATGAGTTGTAGTTAGATAATTCAGGAAATATGTCATTAGGTGGCCTGGCATGGGTGATGGAATTTGTCAACATCTGCTCTAAGTATTGTTGTCTTATATGTTTTCACATATATCATATTACTTAGTTAGATATATTAACAGTTGGACATGCACAACACCTATTGTTTTTTTCACATTTCATTTGATTTGTTTTTTCCCAGTGTTTCATGATGGCTACCACCATATGATCATCTTGAACTGTAAATGTTCTAAATGATGACAAAGTAGTGTAACAGAAATGATAGTTTTGTCTGAAAACATACATAATGGAAAACAATGATAGATTGATTTTGTGTTATATTTATTAAATAAAATCAGATATCACTGTAGTAGTCTATTATCAACCTACCGTTTCCTATGAAACCACCATAAGGTACATGTTTAACTTTCAGTACACTTACCATTTATCTCTATGTTAAATGCAATTTATTATTTCTGATACCTTAAAAAAAGTATGCCTAATATTGGTAAAAGCTCATTCTTTTTTGAGAGATTTGGCTAGTTCAGAGTTCTTTTTTTCATGGTTTTTTATTTAGATTTGTTTCTGGGATTTTATTTTTTTACAAGGTACTCACAACCAACCAAAACAAAAATTTCAGCAAGAAACAGGAGGACAACACTTTTTAATCTACTTTATTCCTTTATTGCTAAATATAAACTGCTCTCAAATAAAATTTCTAGCACTATTTTGCAACAACAGAAGGATCATTTATCTTATTCCCATGAGAATATAGAATGATTTCCATGTTAAAACCCCATTCTAAAGCTGCAATATGATGTAGCTCTCTCTCACTCCAATGTAGTTAGACTTAAGTCTGGTTATTGAACTACAATGGGAGATTGACTGAAATGTCATATGGTCTGCTACTACTTTGAATAAGATATGGCCTAAACTTCATATGTCCTTCAGAGCAGCTAACACTATAAAAGCTCTTTACTTTATCTATGACAGAATGTTAATTACACCTGCTTTATTTCTGAAATGGAACTTAGTATCCCAAGACAAATGTGGGTCTTGTGATGCTTCTCGTGCTTATTTAATGCATATGTTATTTACCAGTTCACATGTACAACAATTCTGGACACAAGTTTGGACTTAATATTATTTTATGTCAATATTCCTTATAGTATAACATATATTTTTGGGAACTGCTTCCCTGGTTTAGAGTGGTTTATCTCATAATGTTAAATTAATAGATCTTTTGATTGTGGTAGCATCATCTAATCACTACTAATTGGAGGAATGGTGCTAATCTTTTCTTTTGAGCTTGGTGGAATGCGGTCTGCTTTCATCATAGATTAGATAGAACTTATGATACTCCTATTGTATTATTTATTAAAAGAAAACAGTTATGTTTATCTTTAACACATTTCCTTAACAAAGCTAGTGCTGGCAGTAAAGGAACAGATATATTTGCTAAAGAAGTCATGAAACCCCCATGATTTTCCCATGATTTACCTGAAATCTCTATTTTCATATAGTTTTTAGCTAATGTTTTTCTACTACATGTATTTCCCTACAGTGTAAATAATATATACTTCAACTTTAAGATTGATTTTCATTGACTATTTCCCACTTTTCTTCTATTCGTATTCCTCTTCTCCCTCTTTCCCCTTCCTTTCTTAATACTTTACAGAATGCTTTATTGATTTTCCTTATGTTCTCAAATAGACGTTAGTCCTTTATTGTTATACAATAAAGGGTATTTCCACTTGATTCTTGCACTTCAACATTATTTTTGTTATATAGGTTATATTTGTTAAAACTAGGGGTGTAATCTTCCCTTTATAATATGCTGCATTTGTACATGCTTATCTAATCTGTGATTATTTATCAATAAAGCAGCTTTATAAGCAAAAAAAAGAGTTGCCGATATAACCTGAAGCTCCTGTGCTCTCCATAGGAGGCCACTGGGGAGTATTTCTTTATTGATAGACAAGGGAAGGGTGGTAGAGGGAACCAACTGCTGGTGGAACCCAGAGAATTACCTGGAGAGGGAAATGGCAGAAAACTTCAGGAGTAACAGGGAGGAGACTGATGCCCCCTTTTTTATCTACGTGGAGGATAGGACCTTGCATCTGAAAGTGCTCCAGGGCAGAAATGTTGATATCATCTCTCTGCCTATTGGAAACCAAGACGCAATGTGACATTTGTGCAACAAGACTGACAAAGTGATGTGGAAGGAAAGGTTCATATGGGCATGATGAAATTATTCTTGAATGTAGTTGCATGACTAGTTAAAAACCCTTGAGGGTTTTTATGGTGATTTGGAGTTTTTTGTACACTTCTGACAATTGACAGAAGACCTAATCTGTTGGTGGCCATACAGGTTTTACCACCTATTTGTTATGGCCATTCAGATAGGGTACAGTCCCATACCATGTGGCTTTGTTCTGTTTGGGCTGTATATATAGATATCAAGTGTTACAAAATATTCTGAATTTGTTTTCATCTTTCAAAAAAGATTAAAATGAAAATTATAGATATTAGATCAGTGTCATGGCTGGATCACAGATATATTATTTTCTATTTGTACAAGATCTGGACAATGTTAATTTATACAGGAATATTTCTTCAATTACAGGTCAATTGATCCTTTAAATGGTGGCCCTCTCCCCTCTTGCTTGAATGACATTATCCACAACACTATATTCCACTTAGTCTGTTATACATGGAATAAAGTACCCCTTGACGTAAATTATAGGAGTATTGTAAGTCACTGAGGAGTTCCATGAACGTATGAAGAAACTCTGCCACTAGTCCTAAAGGATTCTATCTTTCCAATAATTATCTAAATAGCGGAAATTATAAACATGTTACCATGAATAGGTGCTTTCTGCTTAACACTGTTCATCTATAAAAGCATAGCAGCAGAAGGGAAAGTAATGTTTCCTTTTGTTTTTTTTTCATTTGCAGCTTTAATTATGTTCTGTGACCTGCCTTTACCCTCAGCTGATTGCGCTGGCAGCAGGCATTGTGATGTCAGAACTCATATGTCAAGAGTTCTTACATTTGAGCAGTTACATCATTTCTTTATTCCAGGAGACTAGGGACATCACAAGTTGTTTGTAATAAGAACATTAGAGACAAGCTTTTGTACAGGGATTGCAGGCTCCTATGTATTATAAGTAAATAAACACACTGATGCTTAAAAATAAGTAAGTCTGAGCTTAAAAAATATAACGCTTTACTATTTATTTTATAGAACAACAGTACTTTCAACCAAAAATGTGAACCTTTTGCAAGATATCCAGATGGGACTCCAATGGCCCCATGTGGTGTAGTAGCCAACAGCATGTTTAATGGTAAGTGTATTGCGTATTTCCTTTGCTTCAGTTGGTATTTCTGATGTATGATCCATACTGTAGTGTCGTGTAAATAAAGAATGGCAGAACTCTTTTGGTTCCTGATGGATGCCTTGGACCTGTGACGTAGGTGTTGGAAGGTAGCAAAGTGAATGCAGGTTTAGAACGTTGAGTTTTTGCTTACACACTGAAGAATAAAGACATGTATAACTGCTCTCTGTGTGTGGCGTAGTCATTGGTGAGTGCCAGGGCTGAGTAGGACGCTACAAATGGCGATAAGTAGGGGATAAGTAACCCATAGATCGACAGTGCTCTTCCAGAGAGTTTGCTATGGTCAAGCAAACTTCTTGTGCATGCCACGTGTGCCGCATGGAAGTGCAGAATCAACACTGGCACCTGTGGAGTCTCAGCACAACGCCGAAAATAAAATGAAAAGGCCGCAAAAAGAGGTACTGTGCCACTACGCAAATGAATGCTATATGGAGTGATTATGCTAACAGGAGATGCAACCAGGTTTACAAAAGCAGTGTATTATTATAATCCAGTGCAAGTTAATCTGTAATCTGATGTGCTATGAAGCAAAGATTAACCAGGTGTTTTCCAAGAGACGTTTAAGCACAAAGCCAATTGAATATCATAACGTTATCTGCTTATCAAATCATTTGAATATGAAAAGACTTGTTTACTTACCAAAACACCTAAAGAGAGTCATCAGACCACAGCCTACTGTGAAGGGCCCCAGAAGGAGGGCCAGGGCTGTACTTGCTGAGCTGTCCGTAAGCAAAGTGGGCCACCACCGAAGCTGCAGAGTGGGGCCTCAGGACAACCCTACAGATCTCCACCGAAATAAAGCGCTCCAATGGAGAGCAAGGGTGAGGCCAAAGCTCCTCCATCTGTCAAGGTTGACCCTGAAGCCAGCATGTCACAAGGCTCTAGAGATGGTTTGCATAAGCAAGTTCACCAAGAAGCGTTAGAGAGACCACTGCTGTCCACCAATGGTTATACTGCTGCTGGCTTTATTAAAACCGTCATCATAATTTGATACTCTCGAAAAACACAATATTGGAAATCGGTGGACCGCTTGGATAGAGACTTTTGAAAATGTAATAGATGAAACAGATGACAAAAAGATTATCAAGTATCTTAAGAACATGGCTGGTGAAGGTGTAACAGAAGCCATAAAAAAGATATATCAAGATGGTGAAGTGGCGTACCAAAGATATATCAAGATGGTGAAGTGACATACCATCAAATCAAAGCAGCTTTAAATGTCAAGTTCAATCCAGTGCCAAATGTAGATTACGAAAGATGCATCTTCAGTCAAGAACACCAGAGAGTTGATAAAACCATTGATTAATTTGTTGAGAGACAGGATCTCCTTATAAAGCACTGCAAGTTCAACTAATTTAATTATGAGAAAACTATATGCCTCAGAGTTATGGACGGTTGTCTATCAGATTTCTGTCAACGACAAATTTTAAAGGAAACTCTCAGTTGAGAGCAGGTCCTCACGGCTGCCCAAGCTCAGGAGCACGCTAATCAACAAGCGGCTGAATTAGGTCGGAGGTGCCCAGTGTATGTCAGTCATTAATATGAAAAGTAGCCAAAGCATAAAACTGAGGGATGCAAAGCGATGTCTCCACAGAAAAAAAATGTGTTTCAGATGTGGATTTTTCATTTCCACACAACGGTAGATGTCCCGCCATTGGACTGATCTGCAATGGTTGTGGGAAAGCGAACCATTTTGCCACGGTTTGCAAGGCGTAAGGAAAAGTAAGTGCATCACAGCGTGAAGACAAAATGGCTGATGGAGTGCTACATCAACAACGATAGACATGTTCCCACAAGGCCAAGCGGTCACACCAACTGACGCAAATCGACACCAAATGAAGTCGATCATCATCAAACTCAATGTCAAAGAGTTCCAATGAGAATTGTGCAATGTCGATGTTTACTTCAGAGAAGCATGCGCATGTGGGACTAGTCGAATGTGAGAGTAAACACAGACGAAGGAAATATCGATATGAAAAAGCACCAAAGACATACAAACATTGTCCAGAGATTACCCTGAAGATAAATGGGTTTCGATACCTTTTATTATTGATAGTCGTGCGTCGATAAACATTATGCTTGAGGAGAAATATTGTGAATTGTCTCCCTTACCACTACGTACGTCATTGAAAACTAAAGCATATACATGGGCTGCATCAACACCTTTAAAAAGTCAAAGTTCATTTGTAGCTATGATGAAGCACAAGGAAACAGTGGTACAAGCCACTGGTGTAAGGGAGCCCCCCTGCAAAGTACATGGAGGGGGGCCCCCTCTCTCCGGACCCAGTCAGGAGCTCTCAGGCAAGGGGCTCCTGCCCGTGCACAGTGCCGGAGGGGGTCCCTCGGAGCTCAGGGGCCTTCGCGCACCATAGGGGCTGCAGGGGCTTATGTTACGCCACAGGTACAAGCACTCACTAATGTACTTAAAGGAATGGCTTCAAGTACCTGTCTTCTCAGTTTTAACACTGCTGCTGAGATGGGACTAATATCAGTTAACTACAATATGAATGCTCATCATGAAATAGTAGGTACATTTCCTTCATTATTTCTTGGGTTAGGAAAGTTCAAGACTATGAAAGTACAATTACAAATACATGAGGATGTTCGTCCTGTTGCCCAAAGACAAATTGCATTTCACTTGCAAGAAGCTGTTGAAAGAGAACTTAACTCATTGCTCAAACACAATATCATTATTTGCTCCACTGGTCCAACACCATGGGTTTCTGCTATAGTAGTAGTGCCTAAAAGAGACAGTGAAGGAGCTGTGCGCTTTTGCATTGACATGTGTCAGGCCAGTAAGGCAATCGAGATAGAATGACATCCAGGTCCGCACATTCCTGATATGATAACTCAACTGAATGGTGCAAAGTTTTTCTCTCAACTCGACTTAAACAAAGAATATCACCAGTTGGAACTTGAAGAGAATTGCAGGTACATTACAACATTCTCTACACACATTGGTCTGTTTCACTATAAGCAACTGAGTTTTGGTGTATCCTCTGCTGCAGAACTTTTCCAAGACATCATTCGACGTATCATACAGCTGGTTGTAAATACCTTCAACTATAGTGAGAACATATTAGTCTTCAGAACTATTCACAAAGAGCATGACAAACCCTCATGCAAGTATGTTGTTTGCTAAAAGGTGCCGGTATGACTGTGAATGCTGACAAATGTGAACTCCATAAGACAAAATTTAAATTCTTTGTCCATATCTTTTCGGATGGGGGTATGAAACCAGATCCATTTAAAGTGCAAGCGCCATCTACTGCTAATCCCCCACAGGACATTTCTATGTTACGTTCATTTCTGGGAATGGCAGTTTCTGTTCTAGATACATACAAGACTTTGCCACGATCAGTGCACTGTTACGAGAACTGACGAAAAAGAATGTTGTGTTTCAGTGGTCACGTGAGTGCGAAGAAAGTCTCAAGAGAATCAAGCAAGCCATCGAGAAAGCCACTGAAATGGCCTACTTTGATCCCAAGCTTCATACAGAGGTTGTAGCCGATGCTAGCCCTGTCAGGTTAGGTGCAATCCTTGCACAGGATAATAGACGGCCAAATGCCCAAGAGCATTTCGTGGCTTACAGCAGTAAAAGCTTGTCACAAACTGAACGTGCTTATTCACAACCTGAGAAAGAAAGCTCGCCAGTGGTGTGGCCTTTTTAATATTTCCATGTGTTCTTATATGGAAAGGCTTTCACAGTAATGACCGATCATCAAGTGCTATTTACAATATTTGGCAATCCAAAAGCCAAGATGCCTCCTCGTATTGAACATTGGGTTCTCAGATTACAAGACTACACCTACACGATCATTCAACATCCAGGGAAAGATCAGAATCCTTCTGATTGTTTCTCAAGAGTGCCATTACAATGCCCTGGTATCCCATCTAAGATGGCTGACGCCGACATAAATTTCATTCTAAAATCGAGCACTCCGGCTGCCATGTCATTAGAACAAATTGTCACTGCCACGAGCCAATATAGTGACATGCTGAAATAAAAAGACATCATTGCTCACCAGTTTTGGAACCAGCACTTTCGACCGCTCACCAGTGACCGTGTGTACTTAAATTTCAGAAAAGTCACAGATTAACTGTCTGTAACTCAGGAAGGCCTCATCTTGAGAGGTACACTAATTGTCATTCTGGAGAGACTACAACAACAAGTAATTGAAGTGAACCATGAGGGACACCGAGGAATAGTTACCACAAAGAGATCTCTTCAAGACGGGCGGCCTGAAATATAAATCCCATTATATCCTATGGGATTTATATTTTGGCAGATGGGATATCCTTCACCGTCGTGACAGAGTCACCCGTCTTCCAAGATCTAAATCCGCCCAGAATATGGCTTCCTTATCTCAATGAAAGGGTTGAAAGAGAGTTAAAGGCTTGTCATTTATGCAACTGTTTCTCATCCCACATTACTCAGCACCCTTTAAACATGTCAGAATTGCAAACCATGCTTGGGAGAGAATTGCTGTTGATTTCTTTGGTCCTCTTGAAAATGGACATCATCTAATGGTCATTGTTGATGAATACTCTTAGTTTCCATTGGTCTTTCATCCATCACTCATGAACAGGTTATTGAAAGATTAGATGGCATCTTTGCTACATGGGGTGTCCCTGTGTTCTTGAAATTTGACAACGGCCTGCCCTTCAATAGTCAAGAGTTCAAAGACTTTCTCAGCCATCTTAATGTAAAGCATCAGAAAAGCACACCTCTTTGGCCACAAGCCAATGGCCTTGTAGAACGATTCATGAGTACTCTAAAGAAAGCTGTGCAGCGCGCTGCATCAGAGAAGCTCGATCTCAATGTTGTTTTGAATACCACTCTTTGAACTTACTGATCTACCCCTCACTCGACTACAAGTGAAAGGCCTGCAACCTTAATGTTGGAAAACAGAGCCATGACGACCAAGTTATCACAATGGACCAACCTCAGATCAAAGGCTGAGAAAGACATTTTCACGGAAGATCTTGGTTGCAAACGACAAATCTATGCTGAACAGTGACATCGTGTGAAAGATATCACTTTCAAGCGAGGAGATCAAGTACTAGTGCGACAATCTAGAAAATTCGAGGCTGAGCCCTTTACTGTTACCGCCATCAAAGGACACATGCTGACTGCCCAACGTCCTGGGAAGTCCCTTACTAGAGATTCGTCTCACTTCAGACATGTAGCTCATCACTCACCAAAAATCAATGTCACCGTAGAGAATGGGTACAGACAGACCGTTAATGATCATGCGACAGCTGTTGTTTCCATCTCACCTATGCTGATCACTGACACTTCAACTGCCAGCTCCCGGTTTCCGATGACCCGACCAGGACATGTGATCTAAGTGCCATGATAGATCATTGAAGAGTTATAAGCAGCCGCGGCCGCTGCAGGTAAGAGCGGTGGGGCCAGGTGAGGGGGGATTTTGAGAGACGACCACGGCGGAAAATTATTTATTTAATTTTCCCTCATGTTTGTCTCTCGAAATCCCCCCTCACCTGGCCCCACTGCTCTTACCTGCAGCGGCCGCGGCTGGTTATAAGTGCATATGTATTTGTAATTATTTATGTGTTTATTTATTTATTTTTTTGTAAGAAGTTGTAACTTTTTATTTAACCAAGGGGGAGATGTAGTGTTGTGTAAATAAAGAATAACAGAACTCTTTTGGTTCCTGATGGACTCCGTAGACCTGTGACATAGGGGTTGGAGGCTAGGAAAGTGAACTCAGAATTAGAACGTTGAGTTCTTGCTTACACGCTGAAGAATAAAGACGGATATAACTACTCTCCATTTTGCGTAGTCATTGGCGAGTGCCCGGGCTGGGTAGGACACTACACATACTGGTTGAAAATGTCCCACTGTAATATCCATTAGTCAGGTGGCTGTCAATAGACAGGCTGGCTTGTCCTAACTCTGTTTAGCAATATTTGGAATGTAGGAGAGAATGGAGGATGACAACAAGTACTTAGCTTGCCTTGTCTTTTTCTTTTGCCACTTAAAATTCAGTGATACACAAGACTACAACCAGATAAAGATTAAAAAAAACTTCTGACCCTGAATGCCCTCTTGCCCAAGGCTTACATATTGTTACTAACATTGTTGCCTCCATGCTCATAGTACCCACATATATTCCTAAAGACCTAACCATACATTTGTTGGAGGTTATAAAAGCGTTGATGGAGGTACAGGTATGGGGAGGGGCTCTGACAGCTCAAGTGGCCTTCTGGACATTTGGCAAAGGTCCAGAGGAACACAGCAGCAGTACCATATATGCATATTTACACCATGTAGCAACCATACACAGATCCTTCCTCCTGGAAAAAGTCAGAGTCTGGAAGCCACACACAGAACTGCAGCAGTTCCATGTCTGTGATGCTTCAAGTTCAGACACTACTTGTCTTGCTCTCGCAATGAACCTGTAGAGTAAGCTCTGTAGACAGTTGCTGGAAATTGCAGACCTCTAATATGGGTGAAAACACCGAAAGACACCTTCTTCACAACTGTAACTGTTGCCCAGATTCAAGGCCCATCAGATCATACAACGAGGTCGTCATGATGTTAGTTGAGGACAAACCTAGCCCCTCTAGCTGAAGTAGTTATGAATTTGAGGGTCTTCCTGTAATACACATACTGAACTCTGTTCTAGTGGTTTTTACCCATTCTTCCATTTTCCACTGTTCCACGCCCAGCTGCTTAAATGAAGAAGAGGATGAGTGCTAGAGAGAGAGTTCAGCTGTTACCCAACTGCCCATGACGAAAAACTGCTAGACACAAGATCGAACACAATTATACCTACTTATAACTAGATTGGGCAAGTTGTATTAAAACATGAGTGAACCTGAGCCACGTCTAAAAGGTCCCTCTCCCTTGTTTTTGTTTTGTGGTCAGACTGGGACAAAAAGATAGCCTATGGACGAAAAACAAACGTAGGCCACATTTACTGTCACCACAGTTTGTGCCCTACAATTTTAGTGGTACTGTTGCAGTGCACTGTTGAGTAAAAATAGTGGCAAGTAATGCATTGTAATGTACTATGGTGACAAACTGGTTTGCATTTTAAAGTATCTTCATAAGGTTTAGAAGGTATAGGGAAGATTAGTAGCAAATGATTCATTTTAAGGCACTTCAATTGATGTCAATGTGCCCAATGTGTGTAGTTTGTGTGTGTATGTGCATGTGTGTGTAACTTTCATATTGTCTAATTGCCTTTATTCAGGCTTCCAGTGAGTTGCAACCACAGCCTCTGCAACTGCTCTGTTCATCTGCTCCAGTTTTGAAAGTAGTAATGAATTAAGCATTTTAAAACCAGCATGTGTTGGCTACTAAATCAGTCCATAATGGCACAAAATACAACCACACTGGCCTTTTGGAACAGCCCTTCCAACATAGGCGTATTGCCAGATAGGCCAGTCCAGTCCTGCAGAAAGAGGTTGGTTTCTAGGGCTTTGTATGTGTATCTTCATGACCCCTGAGAGCATCTCTGCACCTCCCAGTGAGTAGCTACTTTCTGGCAATCCTCAATTGAACACTGAGTCTTCAGCCATGGCAGCTGTTCGACCTGTGGGTGTCTGTGGCTTTCCTGTAGCGCAATTCTGTTCGCGTGCTTAAGGAAACAATACCAACATATTTTGAAACTGTGAGGAAGTCACTATTTAGACAGAGATTGAAGAGAAATGTAAAGATTCCTGGTCATTATATCTAACTTTCCACAATAACCAAATGTAGTTCTTCGGAGGAAGGATTGGACCTTTTACTTTCCCTTTGATAGCTTCAACATGCTCAAGGCTTACCCCAAAAAAAGGTGCCAGAGAGATCAGCTAATAGCAAGCAAAACACCTAAGAGTTAAGAGAGAGAAAACATTATTTCTAGGCAACAAACACGCTAAAAAAACACAATGGGAGTTTAAAATATGGAGGGAGGAATAAGAATGATTAGAATAAAAATTTTCAAACAGAATTAGAGGCAGTCTATAGCAGTAACAAAAATGTTGAGGAAAACTGTTCAATGTTATCAGGTTGAAGGTGGTGTTCCGACCGGCATGCAGTAAAACCTGAGCCAAGGGAAGAAATTTGTACTTCGAAACTATTCTAGAGCTTAGTACACTGAAACAGGAGAAGGTCCACGTCCTCAGAATGTCTCCAGTTGTCCTCTTACTGAAGGAGTCTTCAGTTGAGAAAAGGTCTCCTCATAGGAGCAGGCTTTCCAGAAGCAGGACTTTTGGTCATGTTCTAATCAGTTCTCCCAGTCTGTTCCTTTGTGGGTGCAAAGGTGTTTCAGTGTGGTTGTTGGTGCAGAGTATATCTGATAAAGTGGAGTTGCCACCAACTATTTTTACAAGTTGCTCTCCATCGCTTTCAGGGATCTGGAGTATTTTTTATGTTTAGGTTTTCATAAACAATTCCACAAAATATGACAACAACAGTTGGTGGCAACTTTGTGCTCCACTGTGTTCCTGTACCGTGCCTTGAAGTTATGGCTCCATCTCACTAAAGAGACCAGTCGCATTACTCTGGCATGAGCCAAACTAGGTGAGCACATAGGACTGACTTGGTAAAATTGATAGAATTGTCTCTCACAGCACAGTTGGCTAGCTTTCCTGAATGAAGACAGGATCTGATGCTGTACATTGTGCAAAATGTAGTGTGCATCTCCCTGCTTCTGAGCAAGAGCCAACACAGTTCTCACCTACTTCAAAGACAAGTGTCTTCTAAGTCCTATTGAGATTGTGGTTTCCTTATCTGATAGAATGGGTGTAGGTAGTCTTTTGACAAAGGCAACTTCTCTTAGGATCCCCTAGCTTCACCTGTGAGAACAAAGATTTGTCCTTCCAGTTAATTGCTCTCTCTCAAGAGAGGCTTGTTGTTAGCTTCTTCCAGACATGAGCACATCGCTTTTATAAAAATCGTAATTAGAATCCAACTTACCATGATACCCCCCTTAGCACAGAATCCAGAATTGCTCCTTCCTTTCAGATTTCTTGTACACGTCCCCCATTGCTTTATTGCTAGGTCTAGACTCCATAAATACTTTATACATAGTGATTTTAAAAAAAGTGTGTTGCACTGTGATACATTCTGTCTACTGCCTCCTTCATATTGTATTGCAGTTTGAATGTGGTTTTTGGCCTTTAACTTGCATGTAGGATTTATGCTTTAAATTGCTTGTCAGGTTTTCTCTGGTTTAAAGATAGGGAAAAAGTATGATATTTCAACGTTGAACATAAGTTGGCTGTGCTAGGCCTAGCTGCACTCAAAGTGGAGTTCAGGGATAACAATGAACAATTCAAGATAATATATCTGGATTCCTTCAAGAAACCTAGGAAGATATGACATTTCTGAAACTAAAACATGATTGTGAGTTCCGGAAAGGTTCACTTGCCCATCAAAAAGATGAAACAATTATCATGCCATAAAATGCATTTTAAGATTTTGTTGTTAGTAGAAGGTTATGTTTTTGCAAATTGTTATCGTAAGTAGAATTTTACAATCAATGAAAAATCATAAATCAAGGAAAACATCAAGAAATAAAAGCAAGAGTTAAAAAAATCAACACCTACCCCATAAGCACGCAACTCCATGTAGACTCACCAATGCTTTCCTTTCTACTATATCTTGACTTATGCAACGTTGACAGACTTACAGCAACCATTGGGAAATATTAGGTTGGGGTATGTAGTGTAAGTGCCAATGAGAAGTAGCAGGAAACAGATGATAGGTAGGGTTAGCTAGCTGGGAACCATTCTCAAACATCTGTAAGAATCACCCTCAGGCACTGTGTTGGAAATTTGCCCGTGCTGCAGGGTCACTCAGAGTTTTTTTGTCTTTTTGCTGAACCCTATATTTTCTGGCTATAGACCTTTTGTGCCTAGCTAACCAGTGGTAAAATGCTTGCGGTCCTCCTTTCAACATGAGACAATTAGTATACTCCTGATTGGCACATTTAATTTACTCACAAGCTCCTAGTATATGGTACCAAGTGTACCCAAGGCCTGTGAATTAAATGCTAACAGTGGACTTTTTGAGATATTTATTACACACCCAATTTACTGATGAAGTTGGATTTGTAATGCATGCTTTAGAAAGATTACTTTTGAAAAGTTACCTTTGCCCTGCTTGAAGTCACAGGAACCTAAATCTGCATTTTGTTCTCCCTCTTCAGACAGCCAGTAATTAGCATTTCAATAGGCGTGAATGAGGTGTGAACTTGCTCCCATGAGAGGGACAAAAGGCCTTGGGTGTGGACAGGCGTTGTGCCCTTGACAGGATGGCTTGTGGACTGGGCCCAAGGACTTGATGAACTTCAAAAATGCATATCCTGTCACAAGCAGATGTAGCTAACACCCAGACCTGCACCCTTCTTTCGTCATCTCAGCCAGACCAGCCTCCAACACAGTGGGCCCCTTGTACACATCAGTGTCACATCCTGCTGAGGCGTCAAGACCTGTTTGACAGGTCTTCTAAGTTTGCATATAACATTTGGGGCGCACTTCAAAGAAGGGAAACAGAATGCAAAAACAGTTTGTGTGAATTCACTGTCTAGTTACCGAAAGTTGAGCTTTGTTCTACCATACCTCTGTTTCTAAGTTTGTTGGGAGAACTAGAACTGCCTAAAACTGGATTTTAGTATTAAATGTTGGAGAACACTATGATTACCATTGTGCACTCACCACGTACACGCCCCACCCTCAGAGCCCAGGTTTAGTGTGGCTGACATGATAAGAAATGATATTATATTACATAATATGATATGATATAAGATGAGATGATATGATATGATAGGGGTCGGGTTTAACCACAGTGCTCATTTGCTATGTGCTGATCAATGGGAAGCGGGGAGGGAGTGGAACAACAGATCTTGTCCATAAGATAGCCAGTCTACCACATTTTCACCTAGCTTATCATCTCTTAGAGCAAGTTTAGAAAAAACATCTCTGCAACAGTGACCCACTCTTCAACATCTCTTAGTCAGTCACTATTTATTTCTATCATTCTGTCAGCAAGCATCAAATATGTAGTGAGGCTCTCTTACACGTTTTGCATTTTGTCTTGAAGAGCGCAAATCCCAACAAGTGCGCACCAGAGTCAGCATGACCGCAAGACATATATGGTGTTTGAATCAATTTATTTGATTATCATCGCAACAAAAGAAGTCAAGCTAACAGATGTGATACATAGGAGTGAACAGAACAAATATTGCCTTTCAGGCATTATAGCGATTAGGGCCAGTCAAACATCGCAACTTGTTTGACTTGGCAGTACCTGAGCTTGCAGCCCTGAGAAACAGAACATCAGGAAGACATTGTCCCTATGTCTTCATCCTCCAGTAACTTTCAATGCATCTCTCCCCAGTATTCCAAGTCTTCAGCTGCACTGTTATCTGTGCAGACTTTTATCATAGGGCGTAATTCCACCAGTAGCTATTCGTTTAAGTCACATAACCAACCCTCGATGGACGGTGCTGGGTTCCGTAGCCAGTGTATTGTCTTCTGCCATTCAGTATCCGATAGCTGACAGCCCATGTCTCTTTCCCAGTAGGCCCTGACCTACAGCACTACAAATCGCTTGTTAGAGTGCTGAGACAACCTTACCACAAGTCACAATTAGAAAAGCTCAGCAAGCATATGAGTGTTAGGATGCAATACATGTGAATCCCTCCCACACTGTCCATGCCACTCCAGTTAATTGTGCATTTATCAGAAACTGACCTGGGTGAACCCTGAACCAATTACTAGCCTGGTCTAATGTTAAGAATTTACCATCATTGTACAGATCTTCCATCTTGCCACTTCTGAGTCCACTAAGTTATGTTCTTCATATCACATAGAGGTTTAAACCATTGGAGACCCCAGAGATCTGCCTCAGGTGAAAAGGATGCATGTTTGAAAACTGTCTTATATATCCTATACCACACCAATTAGGAAGACGTATGTCTGAGAATACCTTAATTGGTTATAAATGAGGGTGGCCAAGGATCCCATGCTAAAGCGATCAGCCACCAAGAACCACTGTTTTCCTGGCTGTAGATCTAGCCAGTGGGCCTGGTGGTGCAGCTGAGCAGCCAAATAATAATAATAATAGTAGTAGTTTGTGTGTGAATGATTTGATTCTGGGGTAAGTACCAGATCACAATAAGGAGGAGTCCATCTGCTCTAAATTGAGGGATCTGTAGCCAGAGGGGAAGAACAATCGCTTGGAGGCCACAGCCATAGCAGGCTGAAGAATGGAATATGGTTGGTAGAACAGAACAGGGTGCTATGCTCTGGTTTTAGTGTAAAGGCGTGGGTAGAGATAAAGGGAGACAAGGGTGAGTTTAGGGTTTAGGGGTGGGTTGAGGTAACAGTAGGAAATTGTGATTTTAGGGTTTAGGGGTGGGTAGAGGTAGAGGGAGGCAAAGGTGATTTTAGGGTTTATGGGTGGGTAGAGGTATTTATTTATTTATAGGTTTTATAACGCGTCTGAATCACCCCCGCAAGGGTATCTCTGCGCATAGGATGGAACACTAGACAGGCAGACAGACCTTATGGAAATAGGGCGGTTTTGAGAAGTTTTCTGAAACGCAGATAGTCAGGGCACTGTCTCAAGTCGATGGGAAGCTGGTTCCAGTAAAAGGGAGCGAGATAGGAGAAAGATTTCCCACCTAGCCTTGTTTTCCTCACCCGAGGAACCACAAGAAGCGCCTTGTCTCCAGACCTGAGGGTCCTGATAGGGGCATAAGGCTTAAGTTTCCTGGAGATATATGAAGGACCTTGTGTACGATGCAGCAAACTTTAAATTTAACCCGCTTGCGGATGGGCAGCCAGTGTAGATGTTGAAGCAAGGGAAGGGAGGGAGTTCTCGGCGGGGCATTCATAACAAGACGTGCGGCCGTGTTTTGGACCACCTGCAATCTGCTTAGCGAGGACTCATTAGCAGAGATCAGGAGAGCATTGCAGTAGTCCAACCGGCTCATAACCATGTTCTGAACAAGGGTTTTGCGAGTAGAGTCCGGGAGGAGCGGGAAGACTCGTCGTAGTAATCCCAGCACATAAAAGCAACCGCTGGCAGTGTAGGCAGCGTGCTCCTTCAATGACAAAGCGCGATCGAGGGGAATGCCCATGTTTTTAACAAGAGCCTTTGGGGCAGGGGGAAAACCGAGGGCTGCCGGGCACCAATCAGGTGACCACAACAAAGGAGCCTCACCGAAGAGCATAATCTCCGTCTTCTCTGCATTAAGTTGGAGAAAATTGCTTTTCATCCAATTTGCGGTAGCTGTCATTCCCGCAGAGAAAGAGGACTGAGCCATCGAGGAGGATTTGTTGAACGAAAAGAGAAGCTGTGTGTCGTCAGCATAAGAAATCGGCATGAAGCCACAGGATCTAAGAAGATTGGCCATGGGAGCGATGTAGGTATTAAACAAAGTGGGGCTCAAACACGAGCCCTGGGGAACTCCCTTGGTCAATTCCAGAGGCTTCGACCGAAAAGGACCCAGATTGACAGTCTGGGAGCGGGAAGACAGAAAACTAGTCATCCACTGCAAAGTGGGGTAAGGGTGTTTTTAGGGTTTATGGGTGGGTAGAGGTAAAGAGAGGTAGGGGTGATTTTGGGTTAAGGGATGGGGTAAGGGTGTTTTTAGGGTTTATGGGTGGGTAGAGGTAAAGAGAGGTAGGGGTGATTTTGGGTTAAGGGATGTGTAGAGGTAAAGGGAGTTAAGGGTGATTTTAGGGTTAAATGTGAACTAGAGGTAAAGGGAGGTAAGGGAGATTTGGGGGTTTAGTGGTGGGTATAGGTAGAGGGAGATAGGGGTGATTTTAGGTTTTAGGGTTGGGTAGAGGTAAAGGGAGGTAAGGAAGATTTAGGGTTTAATGGTGGGCAGAGATAAAGAGAGGTAAAAGGGTGATTTAGGGTTAAGGGGTGGGTAGAAGTAAAGAAAAGTAAGGAGTGTTTAAAATAAACAAAAGGGATTTGGGGTATTACCGACCCAAAAAAGAACAAGAAAATGTGATTGCTCAAAAGTAAAATATACACACACACACACACGCATACACACACACACCTTGCACTGCCACAGATTTCAGATGTCATCAATATGTGAGTTCATAAACAGTGCTTCATGTCGGTGCAAGTTGTGGTTATGCCAGTTACGTATACCTTGGGAATTTCGGTATTGTTGTGTTTTTTAAATGGTATGGCTTTTTCAGTGGAGGTCTAAGGTCTTTCTTTTTAAAGTAAGTTACAATCTTACTACCTTCCTTACCCATAACTCCACTTTAACCTTTCACTGATTCCAGTTAATTTCAATTTTTTTAGATGTAAAGTGATATATTATTATGGTACTATTGCCACCAACCCATCACCGTGCACAGCTGGGGGGGCTAGGTTGGGTGCCGGGGCTGGCCGCAGGGCCTTTGGCCGTGTGCAGCAAGGTTGTTGGCCGCACCCAAGCACCCACAAGTGCCCATCCGGCTACAAACCCCCATCCCTCATTTTTTTTAATTGTATTTTGGTCCTGCAGGACTGCAACGGGAGACACATTGAAGCACATTGGGGGGGGCTACACTGGCACCAGTGGGAGTTCCACAGAATCGCAAAGAGGCCCAAAAAACATTATTTATTTATTTTTGGCCTCTGGGAGGTCCCACTGGGACCCCCACATAAGTGACAGGGTGCCCTTATCTGGCCCCCTTATATGTTATTTTTGTTAACTTTTCAGAACACAAGGACAGCATCCAAATGTCTCAAAATGGTGGCTGCAACATTTTCATTCATGTTGCAGCCAGCCAATCAGATCGCTCTCTCTCACGGAGCCGAGTGTCCTGCGGGGGAGAGCCGGCGGATGGGGAAAAGCACTTGTGAACAATGAGATCGCTCCAATTTTTTTAATATGCATCCCGCGAGAGTCATGCAGGAGTTTCACAGGATCATTTGTCAGTATTTCTATAAATTTTGAACTGTAACTTCTCAAAAACTACTGAGCAGATTTTCACAAATCACAAAACGCACCCTATATGGGTAAAAATCTAGCTTTCTGCCAAATTTGGTCTTGTTCTGGTCAGGTGTTTTCTCTGTATCCAAGTCTAACGTTTCCTACAGAAAATGCATGGGAAAAAGTGTTTTGGTGTCACCCCTTTTTTCTCTGCCCCCACTTGACAGTTCACCTCAAAACGTTCCCAGAAGGAGCTAAGGTGGATGCTCTTTAAAAAAAAAAAATGTTTTGTGAAGATTCATCAAATGGCACCAAAGTTATTAGAAAATTTAAAAAAATGCTTTTCTTATTGAAAGTCTGAGTCTGACTCACGTATACCTACACAGTTATGTTCACTCCTCCACATTAATTCCACCTCCTCCGGGAGTCTAGCGGCAGCAGCACCCCGTGAGCCACTTTAAACCATTCCATACACAGAGTCACAGTGGAATTTCCTGTGGTATCAATACCTATTTTATTTCTATACATTAGAGCGGGTACCCAATATTAATATATATTTTATATTCACTAAATAAACCATAGGTTTCAGGCACGTTATAGTTGGAAATTAGCATTTAAAAAACCTTTGAAATTCACTGAAAAAACCATAGGTTTCAGGCACGTTATAGTTAGAAATTAGCATTTAAAAAACCTTACAAATTCACTGAAAAAACCATAGGTTTTAGGGACAGTTATAGTTAGTTGGACATTGCACTCGTACAAAACCCGTGAAATTCCCCCGTTATAGTTAGTTCAGCTAACTATAACTCGCGCCCCCGCAATGCACTGCTGATGACGTCACATATTACATCACTCATGACATGGTCAGTGACATCACTCATGACATCTCAAATGACATCACTCATGACATCATCCAGTGACTGTGTGTTTCTGTAAAGTTTAAATATGTTTAATATATATAGGGAAAGGCGTATTGAAGAATGAGTGGGTGAATATGTGTCTGAATGGATGATTTAGTAGGTGCGTGACTGACTCTATAAGTGAGTGATTAAACGTATCTTACTGAATGCATGGGTTAGTGACTAACCTGTGTGAATGTCTGTATCCGTCTGTCTGTTGGTGTGTAAGCGGCTGCATGGGTTTGCGAATAGCTACATGAGTGTCTACATGGGTTATTGATTGGTTGTCTGAGTATCTGTATGGGTGTCTGAGTGTTTGTGTGGGTGGGGTGTGTGTGACTCTGTGCATAGATGTGTGAGTGGGTGATTCACTGGGTGCATGGTTTCAAGAGTGCATCTGTGATGGATGTATGGGTGGGTGAGTGTGTGTATGGGTGTGTTAGTGAGTGAATGTATATCTCAGTGGTACATGTGTGAGTAACTACATATGTCAAAGGCAGTATATATGTGTGTTGGAGTATATAAATGGCTATAAGTGAGAGTGTGTGATTGTGAGAGTGGCTGTATGGATGAGTGTGTACTTGTATCAGTGATTGTATAAGAGTGTAAGAATGTGCTAGTATTTGTATGAGTAAGTGAGCTGCTGTGTGTATAACTGTATAGGTGAGTAAATGGCAGTGTGATTAATTATTTGCATGACTGACTACGTGTGTGAGTACCTCTATGGATGAGTGGTAGTGTGTGAGTGTGTATATAGGTGTATGAGTGCATATGATAGTCCCGTTCTGAGCGACCGTAAGTATGAGGGACTGTACGGGTGAGTGAGTGGATGTGTGTGTAGACCTAAGAATCAGTGAGTGGGTATGTAGTTATTGGTGTTGAAGTGTCTATGGTTTTGAGAATAACAGTCTGTAATTTAGAGTGGGTGTATCAAAGGTTATATTAGGGTGTGAGAAGATGCATCAAATTATCACATGGATGATGTCATCAGTGATGTCATCAGTGATGTCATTTGAGATGTCATCAGTGATGTCATCAGTGATGTCACTGACCATGTCATGAGTGATGTAATATGTGACGTCATCAGCAGTGCATTGCGGGGGCGCGAGTTATAGTTAGCTGAACTAACTATAACGGGGGAATTTCACGGGTTTTGTACGAGTGCAATGTCCAACTAACTATAACTGTCCCTAAAACCTATGGTTTTTTCAGTGAATTTGTAAGGTTTTTTAAATGCTAATTTCTAACTATAATGTGCCTGAAACCTATGGTTTTTTCAGTGAATTTCAAAGGTTTTTTAAATGCTAATTTCTAACTATAACGTGCCTGAAACCTATGGTTTTTTCAGTGAATTTCAAAGGTTTTTCAAATGCTAGTTTGTAACTATGCCTACAGAAGTAGGACATGTGAAGAAAGAAGAAAAAACGCACAGAAAGAAGCAAAAGAAATGTCGAAAGAAACAGAAGTCCACAAAGACGAAGAAAAATCCAGGAAGAAGCAAGACATGTGCAGAAAGAACCAACAGAGGAGCAGAAAGAGGCCTTGTTGCAAAATCATCCTGTGCCCACATCTTTTTCAGACGGGTACTGGTGGTAACTGACTCTGACTAACCAGGCCTAGAGCCAGTGCTATGGTAAAAGACACTTAGAATACAGTTAAAACACCTACATACACTAGGGAACACTATGTGTTGGGGTACCCCTGTGATTAGCATGACCTCCTCTGTAAGGCCCTAGTACATAATAGGGCAGGGGGATTAAAACTTCCTCTTAAAACGCGCCATGGGGCACGTTTGCACACTGGTGTAGGGAGGGTGGGGCCTGAGGTTACATGTGTGCAAACACGTCCTCTGGCCGTTTTAAGTTGGGGGATAAAGTCCCCTTGAATCCTAAGGGTCCCTGGGGTCCAACTAGCCCACCAGGTACCTCCAGTAAGCGCCACAGAGCTGCGTTGCATAGAGGTGTAAAAAGGGGCGTGGCCTGGACCACCTCTCTGCAACGCAACCCTGTGGCGCGCACTGGAGGTACCTGGTGGGCTAGTTGGCTCCAGGGTCCCTCAGGATTCAAGGGGAATTAATTCCCCAACTTAAAATGCGCCAAAGGGTGTGTTTGCACACATGTCACCTGAGGCCCCGCCCCCTGTCTTCACCACTGTGCAAACTAGCCCTGTGGCGCGATTTAAGTTGGGGTATTAGGTCACCTTGAATCCTGAGGTTCCCTGGGGCCCAACTAGCCCACCAGGTACTTCCAGTAAGCGCCACAGGCCTGCGTTGCAGAGAGGTGGTCAGAGGCCACGCCCCTTTTTACACCTCTCTGCAACGCAGCTCTGTGGCGCTTAATGGAGGTAGCTGGTGGGCTAGTTGCACCCCAGGGACCCTCAGGATTCAAGGGGAGTTAATCCCCCAACTTAAAACGCGCCACAGGGCGTGTTTGCACACATGTCACCTCAGGCCCCCCCCTCCCTTCACCACTGTGCAAACGCGCCCCGTGGCGCATTTTAAGTTGGGGGATTAACTCCCCTTGAATCCTGAGGGTCCCTGGGGTGCAACTAGCCCACTAGCTACCTCCATTAAGCGCCACAGAGCTGCGTTGCAGAAAGGTGTAAAAAGGGGCGTGGCCTCAGAACACCTCTCTGCAACGTAGCCCCCTGGCGCATACTGGAGGTTCCTGGTGGGCTAGTTGGCCCCCAGGGACCCCCAGTATTCAAGGGGAATTCGTTCCCCCTCTGCAAACGTGCCAGGGGGCGCGTTTGCAGAGTGCTGCCAAGGAGGGGGCGTGGCCTCGGCGCGATGCCGGTCTTTTTTTTTTTTTTTTTTAAAGGGGGCTGTGTGGCCCCCCTTCTTTTTAATTATTTTGGGCCCTGGGGACCCCATCCCCCAGGGCCTGACCCCCTTTTATTTTTAAAAAAAAACACGGATCGGGAACGGGACCGCGTGGGCCCCCCTCCCATGGCCAATTTCGGCCCGGGGACCCCATCCCCCGGGTCATTGCCACATATTTTTGTTTAATGTTTCATGGAGGGGGGCTGCGTTGCCCCCCCCCCTCCTCAGGCCTCCTTAGGCCCCGGGGACCCCATCCCCCGGGGCCGGCCTTTTTAAAAAAAAAAATGTTTTTGATAATTTCGGGGAGGGAGGCCGCGTGGCCCCCCTCCCGGGCCACTACTTGCCCCGGGGACCCCATCCCCCGGGGCTGGCCCTATCCTTTGGGGACCGTGGGGGGACCCCAACTCCCCCACGGTCCCGCCGGCTCCCCGCCTCCTGCGGGAGCCGGCATTGCTTTTCCACACGGGGAACTGCTTAGATGCAGCTCCCCGTGTGGAAAAGCAATTTGCTTTGAATTTTGGAAGAGAGAGCAGGTTTCCTGCTCTCTCTTCCAAAATTCAAAGCAAGTTTGCTATGGCAGGGCGGGAGCCGCGAGGCTCCCGTCCTGCCAGAGCAAACAGCAGTGTCCCGGGGGTGGGCACCCCGGGACACTGCAGGAGCCGGCCCTGGGGGGTGGCGGTCCCCATGGCCATCACTGGCTCCAGGAGGGGGCCGCGCGGCCCCCCTCCCAACATCTTGAAAGCCCCGGGAGGTGGTGGTCCCCGGGGCTCTGGGGTCCGTAACGGACCCCCATATTTAAATATTTAGTGCTCCGGGGAGGTGGCGGTCCCCGGGCGTGTGAGGGCTGGAGCCCCCACACAGGTAATTGTCATTTTTTAAAAAGAAGCCCCGGGGGTGGCGGTCCCGAGGCTGCGGAAGGGCCGAGAGCCCTCCCGCACCATTTTTTTTTTAAAGCCCCGGGGGGTGGTGGTCCCCGGGGCTTAGGGGGGCCTTAGAGGCCCCCCCACTAATTATTAATATAACCCCGCATGCCCCCGGGACTTGGCCCACCTGGGGGCCAATTAACAACGAAGCGCGGGAGCCCGCGCTTCGGTTTTTTTTTTTCGCGGCGGGATCCGCGCATCCTAAGCGCATCCCGCCGATTTTGTTTTTAAAAAATTCTTTTTTTTTTTGGTCCTGGGGGTCCTTGTGGGACCCCCTGAGCAGACCTAGGGGGTCAGGGTGTTTCTACCCTGCCCCCTTTTTGCGTTTTGAGACTTCTTTCTGTGCCTCTACCGAGGCACAAAATGGCTGCCAACACTTCCTGATTTGGAGTGTTGACAGCCACTTGACAGCCAATTAGCATGCAACTCGTGATCGGGAGGGTACGCAGACCCTACTCGGCCATAGATATATATGTGATTTTACTTTTGATTTTCTCAGGAACTACTGAATGGATTTACACCATTTAAGCAAAAGGCACGACTCTGAACCAAGGGCTACCTTTTTGCCAAATTTGGTGTAATTCCGTTCAGCAGTTCGGGCTGTAGCTGCGATGAAAGGTTCCTATGGAAAATTGCATGGGGAAAACACGTTTTGGGACCCCCCTTTTTTCTCGGCCCCCACTTGACGAATCACCCCGAAACTTTCAGGATAGGAGTGGACCGGAGCGGGCCATAAGTTTTGAGAATTTCGCGAAGATTTGTCAACCGGTGCCAAAGTTATTTCAAATAGAATGTTGCGGATTTCCTATGGAAAATAGGTCCTAACTATAACTATCTACTGGCGACCGCCAGTAGATAATATATGTGTGAATATATGTGTGTATATATATATATATATATATCAGTCCTTCTGGGCTATGGCGCTCTTACTGGTTGTGCGGCTCAGCGGCAGGACCACACCGCTCAAATACGAAACAAGTTCTTCTCCAGAAGAAAGAAAGAACTGCACTCTCAATGTGGCTAGCAATCCTTTGTTTTAATATTTATAAGAAGCTGCAACATTCTTCCACCTGACGGGTTTCGTGCGCATCCGACCTTGTTCACAGATAACAGCTGATGAGCTCTGTTAGCAATGTTAGTTCCGTTCTTCTGAATTAGTAGCCCCCTAGCGGACACTCATGTGGGTGTTCGAAGTGCACACTGGAACTCGTAGTTGCGTAACAGTACGTAAAACCCCAGTGGGTATTGAATTCCAATAGCAGTTGCAGCCAAATTCAAAATTCATCTTGACGATAGACAGCCTCATATCTCTCCCGATTACAGTCCTTATCCCAAAGGCTGCCAGGACCCATGGCAGAAAAATTCACAGGGGCACCACTGCCCAATCGCCTCACAGCGTACCTCCAAAAGCAGTCCTTCTGGGCTATGGCGCTCTTACTGGTGGCGCTGCACAGCGGCAGGACCAAACCACTCAAATACGAAACATGTTCCTCTCCAGAAGAAAGAAAGAACCGCACTCTCGATGTGGCTAGCAATCCTTAGTTTTGATATTTATAAGAAGCTGCAACATTCTTCCCCCTGACGCGTTTCGGTCGCATCCGGCCTTGTTCACAGGTAACAGCTGATGTGCTCTATTAGCAACGTTAGTTCCTTCTTTTTGAATTATTGCCCCCCTAGTGGACACCCATGTGGGTGTTCAAAGTGCAGACTGTAACTCGTAGTTCCGTAACAGTACATAAAACCCCAGTGGGTATTAAATTCCAAAATCAGTTTCAGCCAAATTAAAAATTCATCTTGCCGATAGACAGCCTCATATCGCTCCTGATTACAGTTCTTATCTCAAAGGCTGCCAGGACCAATACCATGGATTCAAGCTAGCCTGGCTGAAGAGGGGTGTTACCCCGAAACCGGTCCCAGGATGCTTGGTTCCGGTTCAGGGAAGACCTGGCTTGGCAGTTCGGGCTGGACTGTTCCCATGAGGCACAGGGTCAAGACTGATTTGCATATAGCTGGGTCTGAACTGAGGTGGCGAAGTGAGCTAAAGAACGATGATGGATTCAACCCAGATCTGTGACTGGGGGTGAGTGTCTGAAAAGTTTCAGCGCTCCGTCCATCATTTCCTTGTGTTTGCTTTGTTCGCCCTAAGTTGGCAGGGTATGCCCAGACGTGGGTCCCTTGCTCACTTTGCTACTGGATTCAAGCTAGCCTGGCTGAAGAGGGGTGTTACCCCGAAACCGGTCCCAGGATGCTTGTTTCCTGTTCAGGAAAGACCTGGCTTGGCAGTTCGAGCTGGACCGTTCCCATGAGGCACAGGGTCAAGACTGATTTGCATATAGCTGGGTCTGAACTGAGGTGGCGAAGTGAGCTAAAAAACGATGATGGATTCAACCCAGATCTGTGACTGGGGGTGAGTGTCTGAAAAGTTTCAGCGCTCCGTCCATCATTTCCTTGTGTTTGCCAAAAATGCACGGCGGCACCACTGACCAATCGCCTCACAGCTTACCTCCAAAAGCAGTCCTTCTGGGCTATAGCGCACTTACTGGTGGTGCGGCACAGCGGCAGGATCAAACCGCTTAAATACGAAACAAGTTCCTCTCCAGAAGAAAGATAGAACTGCACTCTTGATGAGGCTAGCAATCCTTTGTTTTAATAGTTATAAGAAGCTGCAACATTCTTCCACCTGACGCGTTTCCGTCGTATCCAACCTTGTTCCCAGGTAACAGCTGATGTGCTCTGTTAGCAACTGTTACGCAAGTACGAGTTTCAGTGTGCACTTCGAACAACCACATGGGTGTCCACTAGGGGGCTAATAATTCAAAAGGACGGAACTAACATTGCTAACAGAACACATCAGCTTTTACCTGTGAACAAGAGCAGATGCGACCGAAACGCGTCAGGTGGAAGAATATTGCAGCTTCTTATAAATATTAAAACAAAGGATTGCTAGCCACATCGAGAGTGCAGTTCTTTCTTTCTTCTGGAGAGGAAATATATATATATATATATATATATTCACTGAAAAAACCATAGGTTTTAGGGAAAGTTATAGTTAGTTGGACATTGCACTCGTACAAAACCCGTGAAATTCCCCGTTATAGTTAGTTCAGCTAACTATAACTCGCGCCCCCGCAATGCACTGCTGATGACGTCACATATTACATCACTCATGACATGGTCAGTGACATCACTGATGACATCACTGATGACATCATCCAGTGATTGTGTGTTTCTGTAAAGTTTAAATATGTTTAATATATATAGGGAAAGGCGTATTGAAGAATGAGTGGGTGTATAAGCGTCTGAATGGATGATTTAGTAGGTGCGTGACTGAGTCTATAAGTGAGTGATTAAACGTATCTTACTGGATGCATGGGTGAGTGACTAAACTGTGTGAATGTCTGTATCCGTCTGTCTGTTGTTGTGTAAGCAGCTGCATGGGGTTTCTGACTAGCTAAATGAGTGTCTATATGGGTTATGGATTGGTTCTCTGAGTATCTGTATGGGTGCCTCAGTGTTTGTGTGGGTGGGGTGTGTGTGACTCTGTGCATAGATGTGTGAGTGGGTGATTCACTGGGTGCATGGTTTCAAGAGTGCGTCTGTGATGGACTGTATGGGTGGGTGAGTGTGTGTATGGGTGTGTTAGTGATTGAATGTATATCTCAGTGGTACATGTGTGAGTAACTACATATGTGAAAGGCAGTATATATGTGTGTTGGAGTATATAAATGGCTATAAGTGAGAGTGTGTGATTGTGAGAGTGGCTATATGGATGAGTGTGTGCTTGCATCAGTGATTACATAGGAGCGTAAGAATGTGCTAGTATTTTTATGAGTAAGTGAGCTAGTGTGTATAACTGTATAGGTGAGTAAATGGGAGTGTGATTAATTATTAGCATGACTGACTAGGTGTGTGAGTACCTCTATGGATGAGTTGCGTTGTGTGAGTGTTTATATAGGTGTATGAGTGCATATGATAGTCCTGTACTGAGTGACTGTAAGTATGAGTGACTGTACGGGTGAGTGAGTAGATGTGTGTGTGTAGACCTAAGAATCAGTGAGTGGGTATGTACTTATTGGTATTGGAGTGTGTATGGTTTTGAGAATGGCAGTCTGTAATTTAGAGTGGGTGTATCAAAAGTTATATTAGGGTGTGAGAAGATGCATTAAATTCTCACATGGATGATGTCATCAGTGATGTCATTTGAGATGTCATCAGTGATGTCATCAGTGATGTCACTGACCATGTCATGAGTGATGTAATATGTGACGTCATCAGCAGTGCATTGCGGGGCGCGAGTTATAGTTAGCTGAACTAACTATAACGGGGGAATTTCACGGGTTTTGTACGAGTGCAATGTCCAACTAACTATAACTTTCCTAAAACCTATGGTTTTTTCAGTGAATTTCAAAGGTTTTTTAAATGCTAAACCCTAACTATAACAGGCCTGAAACCTATGGTTTTTTCAGTGAATTTCAAAGGTTTTTAAAATGCTAATTCCTAACTATAACAAGCCTGAAACCTATGGTTTTTTCAGTGAATTTCAAAGGTTTTTAAATGCTAATTCCTAACTATAACATGTCTGAAACCTATAGTTTTTTTCAGTGAATTTCAAAAGTTTTGTAAATGACAATTTTTAAATGTATTAATTGTTATATTTATTTTTTTTGATACTGATTTACTACATTATTTTAAACTATTTATTTTTAGATGTTTTATTTTTTAAATTACATTGTAATTACATTATACATTACATTACAAAATATACTTTCTCAGAATGAATTACTTTAGTTTAAATACTTTGCAAATAGGCAATAGACTTTTAAGTACAGTAGTTACAGTTGTTGCAATGGGCAACACAATTTCAAACACAATGCAACATTGAGCTCAATGTGAATTTCTAGCTAAATGCAATTAGTTACTTTATGGATTACTTTTCTAACCACAGGACTGGATCCTAGATTCAGTCCTGGGACATCTCCTGTAAACAGTTGAGTAAAAGCGTTTTGGTTACAGTAGTGATTTTTAAGGAATATTATTGTATTTTAAAAGTTGACACTTAGAAACTTTTTCACATAGAATCACCAATGTTATCCTATGGGAGGAAATTCACTTAGCAGGTAAGTAGTGTTATCGTTACTTTTTCTTACTCAGTGGTGGATCCTGGATCCAGCACTGGTGCATCTCCTGTAAACAGTTGAAAGAATGCGTTTAAGTCATACAGGCGATTTTTAAGGAATATTTGTAGTTTGTGAAAATCAACACTTTGAAACTTTTCTGCTGAAAACCAGACAATGGATTCCTACGGAAGGAAATATAAGTTACTGGTAAGTACGGTTAAAATTACTTTTCAGGATCAGTACTGGGCTGAAAGATGCATCACTGAGGTCTCTCCTGATAACAGGTGAGTAAATCGGAATTCGTATTTTGGCTGATTTTAGAGGAATATTTGTATGTTTCAAAAATCGACACTCAGAAACTTTTTCAGCAAAAAGCAGGCAATGATATCCTATGGAAGGAAATTCAAGTTACTGGTAAGTACGGTTAAAATTACTTTTCAGGATCAGTACTGGGCTGAAAGATGCAGCACTGAGGTCTCTCCTGATAACAGGTGAGTAAATCGGAATTCGTATTTCGGCTGATTTTAGAGGAATATTATAAAGTTCCAAAATGCCACACTTAGAAGAATTTCCAAGTGAAACCAGTCAATGATATCCTATGGAAGGAAATTCAAGTTACTGGTAAGTCCGGTTAAAATTACTTTTCAGGATCAGTACTGGGCTGAAAGATGCAGCACTGAGGTCTCTCCTGATAACAGGTGAGTAAATCGGAATTCGTAGTTCGGCTGATTTTAGAGGAATATTTGTATGTTTCAAAAATCGACACTTAGAAACTTTTTCAGCAAAGAGCAGACAATGATATCCTATGGAAGGAAATTCAAGTTACTGGTAAGTACGGTTAAAATTACTTTTCAGGATCAGTACTGGGCTGAAAGATGCAGGACTGAGGTCTCTCCTGATAACAGGTGAGTAAATCGGAATTCGTAGTTCGGCTGATTTTAGAGGAATATTTGCACAATGGTGAAGGGAGGGGGCGGGGCCTGAGGTGACATCTGTGCAAACGCGCCCCGTGGCGCATTTTAAGTTGGGGGATTAAGTCCGCTAGCCCACCCTGTACCTCCAGTATGCGCCAGGGAGCTGCGTTGCAGAGAGGTGTTCAGAGGCCACGCCCCTTTTTGCACCTCTCTGCAACGCAGCTCTGTGGCGCTTTCTGGACGTACCTGGTGGGCTAGTTTGCCCCAGGGACCCTCAGGATTGAAGGGGATTTCATTCCCCATCTTAAAATGCGCCACGGGGCCTGTTTGCACACATGTCACCTGAAGCCCCGCCCCTCCCTTCACCACTGTGCAAACGTGCCCGTGGCGCGTTTTAAGTTGGGGATTAAGTCCCCTTGAATACTGAGGGTCCCTGGAGTCCAACTAGCCCACCATGTACCTCCAAAAGTGCCACAGAGCTGCGTTGCAGAGAGGTGTAAAAGGGGCGTGGCCTCTGTACACCTCTCTGCAACGCAGCCCCTAGCGCATACCGGAGGTTCCTGGTGGGCTAGTTGGCCCCGAGGACCCCCAGTATTCAAGGGGAATTACTTCCCTTCTTAAAACGCGCCAGGGAGCTGCGTTTACAGACTGCTGCAGGGAGGGGGCGGGGCCTCGGCACGATGCCGGTCTTTTTTTTTTTTTTTCTGCCCAGGGGGTCCTTGTGGGACCCCTTGAGCAGACCTAGGGGGTCAGGGTGTTTCTACCCTGCCCCCTTTGTGCGTTTTGCGCACTTGTTTTTGTGCCTCGGTTCTACCGAGGGACAAAATGGCTGCCAACACTTCCTGGTTTGGAGTGTTGACAGCCAGTTGACAGCCAATTAGCATGCAGCTCGTGATCGGGACGGTGCGCGCAGGGTGCGCTGAGGGTACGCGGACCCTACTCGGCCATAGATATATATGTGACTTTACTTTTGATTTTCTCAGGAACTACTGAACGGATTTACACCATTTAAGCAAAAGGCACCAGTCTGAACCAAGGGCTACCTCTTTGCCAAATTTGGTGTAATTCCGTTCAGCAGTTCGGGCTGTAGCTGCGACTAAAGGTTCCTATGGAAAAATGAATGGGGAAAACGCGTTTTGGGACCCCCCTTTTTTCTCGGCCCCCGCTTGACGAGTCAACCCGAGACTTTCAGGGTAGGAGCGGAGCGGAGCGCCCCAACAAGTTGGAAACTTTCGCGAAGATTCGTCAACCGGCGCCAACGTTATTTCAAATAGAATGTCGCGGATTTCCTATGGATAATAGGTCCTAACTATAACTAACTACTGGCGACCGCCAGTAGATAATATATATATATATATATATATATATATATATATATATATATCTTGAAAGAGGAAGCACTCCAGAACAGCTTGCTCCTTGCAGAGCTCTTTATTCGCAACGCGTGAACTGGCATTAACTTTCAGATACTTGCTCCGCCTGACGCGTTTCGGGCCTCCCGGCCCTTGTTCACAGGCTCGTGATGAAAGAACAAAGCACCAGTCTTCCAGGACACCTTTTCCCTGCACACTGATGTTTTAGTAGCCCTCTATTAAGGCCTCTCAGGTGAGTCACATTTACTCTTGGCATGCTGGAACTTGTAGTGTCATGGTGCTAATTGACGCCCTCCAGTGGGTGTGCTTCATCTTCCCCCAATTTTTAAAATATTTTCACAGCCCTCCAGTGGGCCTCTGAGTGAAATTATGCCAGTTCTTTAAAACAACTGTTGTTGCCGCCTTGAGGCTGTGAAAAGTTCAGTGCCCCTGCAGCTCTATAATGAATTCCTATGGCGGTTCAGTCCTCACGGCAGGACCGCCGTAATAACATCTTCCAAGTTTGCCCAAGAAAGAGGACGCACTCCACAACAGCTTGCTCCTTGCAGAGCTCTTTATTCACAACGTGTGTGAACTGGCATTAACATTCAGATACTTGCTCCGCCTGACGCGCTTCGGGCCTCCCGGCCCTTGTTCACAGCCTCAAGGCGGCAACAACAGTTGTTTTAAAGAACTGGCATAATTACACTCAGAGGCCCACTGGAGGGTTGTGAAAATATTAAAAAAATTGGGGGAAGATGAAGCACACCCATTGGAGCGCGTCAGCATCATGACACTACAAGTTCCAGCATGCCAAGAGTAAATGTGACTCACCTGAGAGGCCTTAATAGAGGGCTACTAAAACATCAGCGTGCAGGGAAAAGGTGTCCTGGAAGGCTGGTGCTTTGTTCTTTCGTCAGGAGCCTGTGAACAAGGCCCGGGAGGCCCGAAACGCGTCAGGCGAGCAAGTATCTGAAAGTTAATGCCAGTTCACGCGTTGTGAATAAAGAGCTCTGCAAGGAGCAAGCTGTTGTGGAGTGCGTCCTCCTTCTTGGGCAAACTTGGAAGATTTATATATATATATATCAAGTTCCTCTCCAGAAGAAAGAAAGATATATATACATATACTTTGGAAAGCCCTGCATGGTATTCGACCTTCTCTGTTCCAGCAAAATAGCTGACGGTTTTTAGAAAGAGAACTGATGGAGATAGTTTGGTACAGGGCATTCTGGGTGCTTCTAAAGCATGTTTTTTTCTTTCTTTTTTGATTGCAAGGTTAATAATTAATTCTAATTATAATATTTTTGAAACGTGTTTGGGGAAAACACTGGGCCCACGGGAATTTATGAATATTATGAAAATGGCGAACAAACCAAAGATGGAGAGCCATCATACAGGTAAGTATTGTTTATGTGACCACTTTCTATTGGTAAATCACAATAAGTCTTGATTAGACAGACGTGCGAACAAACGGATTTTTGACACAGTGACTGAACAGCAAAATATGACTGTACTGGGCTTGAGAAACTAAACGCCCGTGGTTTATCAAACTTCACAGAGTCGCTATGCAATGACTAAGGTTGAAGCCTTCAACATTTAGTGCTACAGGAATACATACTGTTACATATGGGAGGTGGTGAACATTGTATAGCATAAAGTCAGGTCAGAGGTCTGTACAGTTAATCACGTCTCATTCTGAGAGTTTGTATTCAATGTAGCACGACAGCCATAAGACCAAGCACCAATAATGGAAAATCTTGCAAAACTGTGCTGGAAATTCAGTCCTTTTTGGTGTTGGCTTAAAGAAAGAAGTTCCAAAACACAGAGCAGAACAAACATAGCACCAAAGTTCATTACATAAGGTTGTGCCCAGAGTCAATGGTTTGCTGGAGTTTGTCACTGGCTGGTGTTGTAGAGCTTTCCGTCCTATGGGGAAGAGGTGTGATGCAGCGGCCAGGGCGGCTGACACCGGAATACGGGGCTCACGGTTCGATCGCCGGCGGCAGGTCAGCTCAGCACCACGTGACTCTGGGCAATCTGTCTCTTAATCTTCCCGACGGCCCCCAGGGCCTTGAGACCCTTAGGGGTGATTAGTTCGCGCTTTACAAATACCGGGTTATTTATTTTTATGTTGTATTCCGGACAGTTGACTGAGTAATACAGAGGGTTTAAAAACTATATCGTTGTCAGTGGGGCAATACGATTTAGAGTTGGAACCCAATAAGAGGCTACACAACAAAGTCAGGTGTGCACTCTACTGGCAACCATTGCATTTACCTGTGATGACCTGGCACATGTTTTTCATGCTGATAAATTGATTCATCACTATCAATGAACCTTTGTCATTTTGTTTTTTAAAGATAGTATTCTGCTTTATTACCATCCTGGGGGCTCGGCTACTGTGAAGGTGCCTCTGACAAGGACTGGAAACAGCTGGTGGTCAGATAAAAATGTGAAGTTCGAAAACCCAGATCCGAAGGACAACCTAGAAAAGGCCTTTAAAGGTAAAGTTGTGTCAACCAATCTACAATATAAAAGGAAATCATTTGTTTCGAATAGCCTAAGTATGTGTCCTTGTAAACACACACTTTGCTTCCTTCTGCTCCTATATTAAAGCATTTGTTTGCACTTTCATTGTAAATTCTATATTGTTTTGTATAAGTATCAAAACTCAAATGAGGAAAACCGATTGAGCCATTGTTATTTTGTAAGATGATAGCAGGAAGCAATCAGGAAGTGACTCACAAAAGGGTAGGGCAGTTGGCAGTGAAGTGGAAAAAAAACCGAGGTGATTTTGTACAGAATAAAGCCTTTCCAACATTGCTTAATATAGCATTATAGCCTATTGCCAAGGGCGAAAGTGGTTGTTACAGGCCCTCTACCTAATTATATATAGGTCCAAGCTGCAAGCGAGGTTCTATAATGAGGGAGTTTTTCTGTAACAACTGTTTCAGCCTGAGGCTGAAGAGCCATAAAGGTATTAGTACATTCTACTATCTGTGAATAGAATGTTCTAAAATAAAAGAAACAGAACAACAAGATTTGGACTGTTGAAGAAAGTGGTCTTCACTAGCTATTTTTTGGCCCTGAGCCACTTCATTATCTTCAGTTGTGTTTCCAACATTCCTATATTCTAATATATCCTCATAGTCTGCCATAGAGGGCTATACCAACCTATAAGTCCCTGCTCCAGTATTAGAGGCCTAAAACAAAGGCTACAATAAGGGAGCGGACCTTTAATGGTCGGTATAGGTTGTTGCAGTGGGCTATAGGGCAATTAGAACATTCCAGCCAATGAGGACGGAATATACTAATTTAAAAACTCAGCCTCCCGGGAGACACAAGGGGTTGTGCCGCAACTATGTACCTTGCTTGCCATCTCAACTTCTTCTATGTGTGGACCAACTGTTACTTCTGCATGCACTGATTTCAAAGATCAAACATACATACCAGGAGCTGTGAAAGGAGGCTGAAGACGGTCCTATTCTCCCTCGGCTCAGCCAAACAGTTTTTTTTCCTAGCTCGGCAGAGTTGAGGGAGACAGACGAGCTGTGGAGAATTCCCCCTCCCTTCTTCTGAGGCTACAATGACACTGTGAGAACAGGTGGGGGGCAGTGACTGCTGCTATGGGCCCGTGGTGGTGGGGTGGCGGGGTGGGGTGGCGGGGGAGTGTTTAAAAAAAAGAAAGAAAATTACACTTACCTGGGCGCCGCCTCTCCTCTGTTCTTCTACTGTTGACCACGCAGAAACAGAAAGCACCCAGACTCCCCTAGCCAATCACGACGTTGCTGATAGCAGCGTCGTGATTGGTCTGAGCCCAGTGGGAGCCTGGCCATGCTCTCCATCCAGGCTTTAATACAGCCTGGGTGGAGAACATGCAAAGTGCGCATGGCGGTTTCGCCGGTTCAAGACAGTCGGCCAAATAGTCATGCGCACTTAAGTGCACATACCACTCCTCCCCCTGCTGCTTGACAGCCCCGCCCCGCCACTTAAACAAAACTGGGCCAATACCGTAAAAATAAAATGATAATGTTATATTATTATCATTTTATTTTTCGAGTGGGGCGACGCTCCTCCCACTTAGCGAAGGAGCCGCCGCTGGTAGTGGGGCTGTCATTGCCCTGCGCAATCTAAATAATCTGGAGAGGCTGGGGAGTGGGAGAGTCAGAGGCTGTAGATTAGGACAGTGGAAAATTGACAGCAGCCTGTCGTGTAGTTCCTATAAACCTATATAGGATCTGTGCATTTAGACAACATACACTGTAGGATTGGTGTCAGACTGATTCTAGACACCCCTACCGGGTATGTTAGCCTGTATACCAGCTAGCTCACAGTGCCACTAGAAACCCCTCTTACCAAGGAGAGAATAGTTCTTGGCAACTATCGAACATGACAACCCGTTCCCATCAGGGATCGTGGAAACAGTGCAATACTTTTCGCTCAGTCACTCATGCTCACTTTGTCTCAAAGAGATACACAGAATAAACGGTGGGGACGTTTTTCAATAGGCATTTATTGAACCAGCGCCATTCTAGTGTAAAATTGGTGTGCTGAAACAACCATTAGACAGTAACAGATATAAAGCATTATAAGCACTAACAGACTAAAAGGATGGTAGATTTCTACCATCGTGTTAAAACAGTGAGTACAGGCAAGTATATAAAATACATGACAGTAGAATGCGTACTCCTACGATGCGACCCTAACTAGATGTACCTAAGTGTACCTAGCATGCATATGAGTGTATAAGCCAAGAATCCCTCTAGGATAAAGTCAACCCCATTACCTGAAGTGAGAGACTGTGGGACCCCGTCTTGGTCTCGAGATGGATACCCCGCAAGGGATGTCAGACCACTGCGAGCTGGAGTGTCTGCGTGCAGGAACCTCAGCGTCTTGCGTCAGTGTGTCAGCAAGGAAGTCCTTTTTCTCCTCTGACTACCTCAGCAAGATATGGTGTATATATACCCAAAGTGGTACCCCCTGGGGATATACCTTGCTGTGTCATGTCAGACTAGGACGACGGAAGGAATGACCCTTATACATAGTTATTATGCAGGAGATGGGAGGCCTGCTGTGATTCCAAGAATCCTCATGCATAATGGATGAGGTTTAAGCTTTTCGGAGGAAACCCCATGTCATCTTCAGGCATTACCGTAACTAGGTGAAAGGTCAGTACTAAGAACCGTTATGTAGTGTAATGGTAGGGGAGAATATAGGTAAAAGGTTAGGTAACTACCTGAGCCTATATTGGGGTACCTATATGGAACATAACACCCACTCCTCATCCGACTGGACGACGTACTAAAAAAAATTCTAACGTACTGCTAAATGTGGTACGCAATCTATTAATAAGTCCACTAAAAATAGTACTTAAAAACGGAAAACAATTCTAAAAAATGCTAAAAAGAAAATCATTGCATGTGATAGAAGTACTAAATATGTTCGTATATATAGTCCGAACAATGAGCGACTGAAAGCCATGCAGTTTTAGAAAAAGTGTTTTGTTTAAAATTCCAAATTTTGGTTGTTTTTGAAAAAGGCCAAATTTTCCCAGCACACAATGAGCCAAATGTTTGTGTCCTGGCTGGGAACGCAACATCACTGTTGCCTGCAATCGCAGACGACGATCCCTGCAACACCTTGCAGATCAGGTCAATCAAGCACAGATGTTCTTCTGTATTATCCACAGCCGATGCTGGGGAAGCCTGTGTGCCAACCAAGGCCTGAGTATTTGTTGAGGAGCCGGTATCCGTTCCGACAGGAGCTGAAGCATCCTGTGGTGGCTCTAAGAATGCAGACATCAACATTGGAATACGCTGAGGACACAGCAGAACATGGGCTGTTATCGGGTCCAGTAAAGCATCAACGTCCGGTGGCGCAGTTGTTGGAAGTGTTAGACAAAGATCCAACATGCGTTCTTGTCCGCAGAACAGGCATCAAAAGACAGGCAGAATACAGTCGATCCAGACTGGCCTAAATGACAAGAACCAAGATTCACTTAGTTCGCGTAGGCGCGGTGTGCACAGATGGAGTACCATGCGATCACGGTATCGGCGCTCCAAGATCGTGTTTTCCATCTCCTTGGTGACTGGGACGACCATTGCGTAGCAGAAAAATGACAATCAGGATACCTGCTATTAGGAGCAGGATCAGCGGAAGCCCTCCAAAAATGCTTCCGAATACGGAGTGTATGAAGTTGGGAATAACTCTGAGGATTGTCTGAAAGGTGCTTAACAGTCCAGAATCTATGGTCTTAAATAGGTGTACTATACCCGTCGTATCAGACATGTTAAAGATACGTTGTACCATTTCTGTGAAATGGAAAGGGCAGTTTGTCCGCACTAGAGCCTGTATCTCAGCCGAAGACCTTCAACCTAAAGATCATAAGTTTCTCGGGCTGAGGATAAGGGCACGGTTTTCTGTAAAAGCATGGCTTTCATTCGGCTCAGAGTATCAAACCGTATAATGGAAACATTCAACAAAGGCCATAACGGCGCCTCCCTGATTGTATGGGTCGGTGGAAACAATACTTGCATACAGCATTTCATTGCTTGAAAATGCAGCGGATATTTCTAAATCAGACAACATATTATTTACAGTTTCAAAATCCCAATCATCAGAAAATGTACTGGAGGTAATGATATCATTTAGAGAAATTTTAAACAAATGTGGTATTTTCAAAAGTTCAGTGGTGCCAAATACATTATAATCAACCTTGTCCCAAACAATACCATAAGGAATTGGAACAGCTGTAATGTTCACGGAAAACAAGTCTCTTTGTTGGCGATGAGATGACGTATGAGGCTTCAGGACCAAGTTCACATTTGATACTGCAGAGCGTTCTGGGAGATAGTTTCCATTTATGAGTAAGTAAAAGACAGTCACTAGGCCAATCCAGTAAAAAAAAATGTATTAAATCCATAATCATTTCGACAATTGATAAATACACATCACAATGATAACAATGATTAATAATTAATAAGACACAGTTCAAACAAAGGCATATATATACACAACGTCCCACACACCTACTTACAACAAAGCATTCATATCATCATGCATTCCCAAACTTCATCAACTAACTCAACATCACACACATCATTATAACAAAACATACAACAAGTTAAAAATAGAGCATAAAGGCCACACGATGATCAGATGACAAAGAGAGATACAAGTCATCAAGGGGTAGGGATGAAAAAAATCCAGCTGCCCCGCAAGAAAAACGCCAACGCGCGTTTCGGTGAGTTGCCCCAGCCGGGGCTACACCTTCATCAGGGCGTAAAATAGACAAAAGAGGGGTGGGACAGAACACCTACAGATATAAACAGAAAAACATGTATAGTTTATTCCGGAGAACATATCTTATATATACATGTGTTACTCAAACAATATTTTTAGAACAATCCAAAACCAAATCCTTGATAAGCTCCAGGGAAACTACAATAAAATTAACTAATGAATAAAGCAACTGGAATAGAAGGCACACATAACGAACATAGACATGCGCAAACAGATACTTATGATATTGCCATACATAAGGAAAATCCTCATATATATACACGCTCTCATCATCATGATACCCACCTACAACACAAAACACAAACATAAATGAGGGACAAAATGTGGATATCAGCGATAGAAAGAAACAACCACCAGAGACACAGCACCCCAAGAGTAAAAAATCACGACCAACCACCAAGTGATAGAGGAGGGATTTAGTAAGTTACAGTAATGCCTACCAGTAGTTAAGCCCTCCAGATGTATCACATATAGTTTCCCAAAACCGAGGGCATGGACAAAAGAACCTGCAACAAAGACTTCTCTGGACCGTTCTACAGAGGAAATATAGCATATAAATAAGAAACCCTGACAAGAATGCCAACAGGGAACAACCTGTAGAATGTAATCTAGGGCAATAGTCGGAAATAAAAACTCAAAAGGCCTACCGAGTTTTAAATGGAACAAGGATCGCAATGGGCTTCTTCTTCCATAGAGATTATACGAATCCTTATAAGTAGGCCACAACCAGGGTGATCTCATACATCAAAATAGACCCCACCCATTGTCGCGATATCACAACATTCAGATGGATTCTTTAGTCAGTTTAGAGCGCAATATCATCTGACGCGGATCTGGAAAGCATAGAGGAGGGGATACATTAATCAACTAATACAACCAAGTCCCAGAAGCAAAAATGTCTTGAATGAGCAACCCCGAAAACATCACAAAAAGGATCCGCGGGCATTAAGCTAAAGGTAATTATCCCCAATCATGCCTCTACACGATAAACAGATCACACCTATTAGCGAAATTAGAGTAAAAATAAGTATGCCCGTACGTAGTGGAGCAGATAATTAAAGCTCTCACTAAATATGTTTCTATCGTCACGAATGACTCGACAGAAAAACAAGCTGACAAACAGGCAAACCTCCCCATATACCACCAAGCGATAACCCACTCACCGGTAACTCCGTTTTTATTGCGGGAGACAAGGGGGGGAAAGAAATATAGAGAAGCGGGGGGACCCAACGGCACACCTCCTCGTTCTCACAGCATGTCAATAAGCGTGCAAGGTCCTCGGAGAGAGAAACCGGCCAGCTATATAGCGCGCTAGGATGTTAGAATAAGGGAACACAGGTGAATGGAAACAAGATAAAGAAATGAAAAACGGACTAACGCACGTCTACAAAAAATGACCAATAAAACGGCGGCCATCTTAAAAAAATGTTACTGTTTTTTTGTATAAATTGATATTATTATTCATTTGTCCTTCATTTGCTCCAGGGATTGAGTATGTACGTTAGGATCCTGTTATAGGGCCAGGTGTTGATCAGACGGGGCAGGTTATTTCTTGTTTATTTGGTGTTCCTTATTTCCCCTGCGTACCTGTCCCCATCGAGTCAGGGGTCCCCCTTCTTATTAGACTAGGCCAATCCAGAACAGAAAAAACAATATTCCAGTTATGATCCAGAGTTGGAGCCAAGGTGAAAATAAGTAAGTCTTTTTCAGAAAACTGTAGAATTCACAAATTTGTTGCTTATGGGAAACTGGAGCTGGCGTTGTCTCAGGTTCACTGGAATCAAGAGAGAAGGTATCAAAATTGATGAAGTAGCCAGAGGCAGTTCGATCTATCTTTGGTAGCTCAGCAGGTTTTGTTGAACCGGCAGACGTCTCTTGTTGAGGCATATTGATGTATACATCGGTGCTAGGTCAAATTGATATATATTTTTTTTTTCACAACATAATTTTATTGTTGACAGCCAGTACAATACGGGGGCCTTGCAGAGCACCCGGGGTACGTATACAAGATGACATATATGAGAGTCAACGTTTTCAACATTATTGGAGGATTGACTGCATATAGGATACATTCCTAAGGAAAATCGAAACAAACAAGAAAAGGGAGAAAGCAACTGCGCCACATTGCTCACGCTTAACAAATAGAGCAGTTTTGAATATAGGGAAAGTTCTTGCCACCCACAGTCACAGCGTATAAATGCACTAAGAAAATGCCAGTCTGTTAGTGCCATAGTAACGGTTCTTCAGCTTCAGGCGGGGGGGGGAGGGGGCTCCAGGGGCAATCCTCTGTAATCGGCCCATCGTTTCCAAATTTTTTAATGTTTACGAGGGCATTCCCTCGCTTCAAAGACAGGGAGTTCCAGGCCCATACAGAAGTCTAGACCCCTCTTCCATACCCCAAGCGGCGGTGGAGATTCACTTTTCCAGGCCCGGGCAATATCTCTCTTCGCCAACGTGAGGCCCAGGAATAGGAGGTGACGCTTATACCTATTACCACCTATGTCTTCCGTAATTTACAGCATTGCCAACTTTGGTGAAGATACAATATCCCATCCCAGAACCCCAGACAGACACGCAAACACCCCCCTCCAGAATCTAGATAGTGTTGGGCAGGACCACACAGTATGTAGGAAAGTACCCTCCATAGATCCACATCATAGGCAGTGTGGGGACGCAATGAGCCCGGCGCGCCACAGTCTGTGCCTGGTATAATAGGCACTGTGTAGGTATTTAAACAGGATGAGGTGCAGACGGGCCGCGATCACCGCACTGCGCGGGGATTCCAGAGCCTCAACCCAGTCGTCCTCCTCTAAGGGGCCTAGGTCCCGCTGCCATGCCTCCCTAGTTTTGTGTAAAGTAGTAGGGGTATTGTTAATGAGTGTACGGTATATTTTAGTTATCTTGTGGTCTCCCAAGTCGCCCATAAAAACTTTAGCCTCAATGGGGTTAAATTCAGGGATCTCTGTTAGGTGAGAAATGTATGGGGTAAAGGCATGTCGGAACTGAAGATAGCGATAGAACTGCGTGCGGGGCATACCGTATTCCGACTGCATATCAAGAAAGGACTTGAGAGTACATCCGCGCACGACTGCCCCCACCGTGTCAATCCCAATGGCCTCCCAGCCCCGAAGGCCAGACAGCTGCACCAGCTGTGGTAGCTGTCCGTTGTTCCATAATGGGGTTTCTCTAGTGAGTTTTCCCCACCAGCCCATCAAACGGAGCGCTGACTTCCAAATCTTGAAGATTGTGGCTGTAGCGGGTGGCAGCTCACAAAGCAGCGCCGCTGAATAGAGAACCATGTGGAGGGCATTGTCTCCCAACAGCCAGCGTTCCACAGCATATGCCGGGTCCCCACGATCACCGTACCACCAGTCATTGAGGACGAGCAGGTGTGAGGCCATGTAGTACGCCTAAACGTCCGGGGTGGCCACTCCACCGGAGTAGGTAGACTGGAAACAGGTCCTCAAGGCCACTCGCGCCGCGCCACGCCCCCAGAGAAAACGGGCTAGGGTAGCATTCAATTGGCGAAACCATGTTGGTTTTATCGGATAGGGATGGTTCTGTAATTGATAGAGGAGACGAGGTAGGGAGTTCATTTTGAAAATAGCGGACCTGCCAAAAAGAGATAGGGGTAGGTGGGACCACACTCGCGTCTGGTCGCTCATCTGTGTCCATAGGAGGGCGAGGTCCTTGGTCCACGCCAAAACCGGAGACGTCGAGAGATACACTCCCAGGTATTTGAAGCCGTCTGGGACCACTACTACCTCACGCAACCAGTCGCCCAGCCGATCCCCACCCCGCAGCGGCCACATGAAGGATTTCCCCCGATTCATATATAGGCCGGAGGTTTCGCCAAAAATCTGCATGATACGAAGAAGGCACGGACCGGTCCGGTCAAGATCTGTAAGGAAGAATAAGACATCGTCCGCATAGAGCGCTATGCGGTCGGAGATGCTCGGTGTCCACTCGAACCTGCGCGTCTATGCGTATCCAAGCCCCGAGCGGCTCCATTGCAAGAGCAAAAAGGTAGGGGGAGAGCGGGCAGCCCTGGCGCGTCCCCCACCCGATAGGGAAGCTTCTGGAAACTGAGTCGGCCACATGAACCGAGGCGGTGATGTTTGTATACAGCAGACAAACAAGGCTTAGTAGCCGGGGACCAATATTTAGATGGTCCAGCAAGGCAAAGAGATACGTCCAGCTGAGGGAATCAAAAGCCTTGTTCATGTCTGCCAGGAGAAGCGCAGCAGGGGTACCAAGCTTGTCGACCACGGTGATAGCATTGTGGGCTCGTCTAATATTGTGCCGCGTAGCACGGTTCGGCAGAAACCCTGCCTGGTCCGGGTGGACCAGCTCCATAATATACTGGACTAGGCGGTTTGCAATCACCTTGGCTAGAAGCTTAGCTTCTACATTGAGTAATGAAATCGGGCGATATGATGAGTATTGTTCCGGCGGACGCACCGGCTTCAGGAATACAACAATCTCAGCATGCCGCCAATCCGGTGGAAGACTGCCATTTTCCAATGACGTCTTCAGCTCCGCTAAGTAGGGTTTTAGTAGCTGCGGGTGGTATTTCTGAAAAAACTCACAGGGGTAGCTGTTCGGGCCCGGTGCCTTACCCGCCCGCATATCTAGCAGCGCGGTCAGCAGTTCGTCCACCGAGAGGGGGGCGTCCAGTGTGTCCCGCATTGTATCTGAAAGTGCTCGAGGAGGAAAGTCGGCGATAAATTTCTGTACAAGGGCAGCAGGCAGTACTTCACGGGGGGCATACAGGTCTGCAAAATACAAGCCAAAGCAGTCAGCGATGACGGACGGGTCCGTAGGGGCAGTCTTATCTGGGCCTTGTATACTCGGGAGCGTCTGGGGGTGCCGTGTCTGTTGACATAGACGATGCAGCAGGGCACTCGACTTATCTCCCCATTGGTATATCCGGCTACGGGTGGCGAGCCAATAAAGCCGGGCTTCGTTTAGGAGTTCTCTGGCATATGTCTGTTGAGCATTTAACAATTGTCTACGCGCAACCTGTCCCACTGTGTCTCTACTCGCGCGCTTCAGATCAAGCAGCCGGGCCTCAATCTGCAACAGCTTATCGTGGCGCCGTCGGCGTTGCGCGGTACAGAAGGCAATATGAATTTAATCCTATCTCTCAGAAGGAAGTATTGTCTGCAATACAGAGTTGTAAGTCAGGCTCGCCGGACAACCCATGCCCTCCTAAACTATGGAAAGAGTTGGCAGACTCCACCAGCGAAGTAATGTCCATAATATGGAACAATTCACTCTCTTTGGGCATCTTCCCTGATTTATGGAAGCACGCCACTTTACTTCCACTTAAGAAAAAATCCAGTGTGGATTCTGGGGACTTGAACAACTACAGACCTATCTCTCTGCTGGCAGCCCCTGCAAAAATGCTGGAAAAGGTAGTACAGCGGCAATTGGCCAATTTTATCGAGAGCCACAATATCCTGCACGACACCCAATCCGGTTTTCGAGCTGGGTTTAGCACAGAGACAGCTCTACTAGAGGTAGCAGACTCAGTTAGAATGGCATTGGACTCAGGGGCATCAGCTATGCTGGTGCTCCTGGATCCTTCAGCTGCATTCGACACCGTTGACCATTCTATACTGATTCAACGGCTTTTTGACAGCGGGGTGAATGGCACAGCCCTGGCTTGGTTGAAGTCCTTCCTCCACTTACGAACGCAAAGGGTGGCTCTACAACCATATCAGTCCACCCAAAAGCATTTATGGTGTGGGGTCCCACAGGGATCGGCCCTAAGCCCACTGCTGTTCAATATATATCTGGCCCCTTTATTTACTCTGATAGCCAACTGGGAGTTAAGGCAATTTCTTATGCCGATGACACCCAGTTGGTTTTCCCTTTAAAGATCAATCTGAAGATTCTTTTAAGAACTTTAAAGGCTGCTTAAAAGATATTGCAAGCTGGATGAATAATAATAAACTTAAATGGGCTTGCCACCTGCGCCTGTAGAATGCGTTAAAAATTTGGGTGTAAAATGGCATGCTGACCTATCTTTCTCTGCCCAAATTCAGCAGGTTACTTCTGCTTGCTTTAGCAGTTTGAGAAATTTGCGTAAGTTTATACACCTCCTGCCTGAGAGCTGCCGTCGGATCGTAGTCCACGCCACAGTAACTGCCCGCCTGGACTACGCGAATGGCCTCTATATTGGCTTACCGACTTACCTTGTCAGGAAACTCCAAATGGTCCAAAATGCGGCTGCAAGATTAATCAAACGTGTTCCTTTTCGGCAACACATCTCTCCGCATATTCGAGAATTACATTGGCTTCCGGTAGCCAACAGAATTAAATTCAAGACCTTGACCCTTGCCTTTCGGGCCTTCCATGGTACGTGTCCTTCGTATCTAAAACAGAGATTGGGTGTTTACACGCAGACACGTGCTCTGAGATCTAACACCCAGAAATTACTTTGCACTCCGCGTGTGAAGAAATCCCGACTGGGTGGCAGATCTTTCATGCTGGGGGCGTCCAAATTATGGAATTCTCTTCCAAATTCCTTGCGTCAGATCTCGTCTGAGTCACTATTCAAGAAGGCAGTTAAAACATGGCTTTTTAACCTGGCTTAATCTTTTGCTGTCCTGATCGCTGCTTGCCGCGCGCGTGTTACTTGTCACATTAGCGCCGGGACACCTCCTTGGAGGTAGCTGTTCGCGCTCAACAAATGTCGGTATTATTATTATTATTATATCTGCTCCCCTGAGAGTGAGTTTCATAGCTTCCCACAGGATGGCTGGAGACTCTACCGAGCCAGTGTTAAGTAGGAAATAATCCGCTAAAGCTTTATAGATATGTGTCTTATAGTCGCTATCTCGCAGCAGCCACTGCGACATACGCCACCGAAACGGGGAGCGCCTGGGATCCAGAGACAGGAGAACAGACACCGGTGAATGGTCAGATAGACCTCTGGGGAGAATCTCCGCCGCGGTCAACCTATGAGTGTGTGCCCCCGAGAGGAAAACGTAATCCAGGTGCGAGAAGGAGTTGTGGGCTCCAGAGAAATAAGTGTACGCACACGTGTTGGGATGTATGGATCTCCACGAGTCCACCCACCCCAAGCCTTGAACCAGGGGCAATAGTTTAGAGTCCGGGGTCTCTGCAATCCGGGCCGTAGCGCGCCACCTACCCTGCGATGGAGACATAACATCATTCCAATCTCCCCCAACTAAAGTCAACCCCGATGTGAGGTCCGTCCAGTGCATCGTCAGTTTTTCGACTAGGGACCATGACAGGGGGGGAGGGCGTATACACTACTCAGAACAATGGGTTCCCCATATAATGTCCCATATATCACAATATACCTACCCTGTGGGTCCGACCATGTTCGACTATGAACAAAGGGGACGCTGTGGTGTATGAGGATTGCAACCCCTCGAGAGCCTCTAGTAAAACCCGCATGGTAAGTGTGTGCAAACCCAAATCTCCCCAAGCAAGGCGTCTTAGTGCCCGCCAAGTGGGTCTCCTGCAGGAGGAGGATGCCCGCCCCGTGTCGCTTCGCCTGGCGCAGAATGGCTCCCCGTTTGATCTTATCAAGTACGCCGTTTACATTCCAATTAAGGACTCGGAGCACTCTACTCTCAGCCCCCGCTAAATCTTGTGGCATAGACAATCGTGGCATGTATGTAGGAAGCAGCGAAGTGAGTGGCAGTGGCAATCCCAGGAGCACATATACCGGATGAGCTAGTGGCAGCAAAATAAAACATCAAACAATTCAAGAAATCCAACCCCTCCCCCACCCACCCCACCCAATACCTCAACACCGTAGAAGCATCTGTCATGGTGGGCGTTGTGTCACCACCCCAACGGGGGCAGGGCACAGCTCCACACCAAAGGTTCCCCATAGAACAATCCCCAAACAAGAACCACGTTCTCAGATACTGAGAAAGAGTGGTGGGGGGAAGGCCTCACGTAGGCCCATACGTTGTGTCATCAGCGTTGTAAACATGTGAGTCTCAGTTTCCAGGCCCCGACACCAGTTCCATACAATCTAGGAAAGTACATAGAAGAGGGAAGGTGAGTGGGGTTCGCCAGCCAGTCTGATCCGCACGAAGACGTCTCCTGTGACCCTTAATCTCCGTAATGCGGCGGCGACGAATCTTGTGGACCTCCATCCACCCGGGAGCCGGAGGCGCCTTGAGATTTTGAGCGGCGTCTCGAGCGTGATCTGCGATTTAGTTTCCCTTTAGGTTTGGGAGGCCGCCGCACGACCTCCCCAGAGGACAATTCCGAGTCCAAGCGCGGCGGGGTATGTGGCTTGAGCCTCTGTCATTCATCTGTCCAGGCAAACACCTCCTCGGGAGTATTAAAGAAGAGCGTACGCGATTCAAAAATGACTCTCAGTCGGGCCGGGAAGAGCAGTGCATATTGGAGTTTGAGATCTCGCAGTCGGGTTTTAGCAGCCGTGAACGATTGCCGACGTTGCTGCACTAGTTTTGTGTAGTCTGGAAAGATTAAAATGCGGTGGGAGTCGTATTGAAGCTGGCCCGCCAATCTGGCCTGCGTAAGGATCGCGTTGCGGTCATGAAAATTCAAGAACCTGGCTATGATGGGCCGAGGCCTGGCACCTGGTGGAGGTTTCTGCATCAAAGCGCGGTGCGCGCGTTCAATAATGAAGCACTTGGACAAAGACTGTTGAGGGATCCAACCCACTATCCAATCAGTGAGGAGTCGTTCCACGTTGTTATCTTCGCAGCCCTCAGGGAAGCCCACAAAACGGAGATTGTTCCTCCCGGCCCTGCCTTCAGCATCCTCCGCCCTGGTCACGAGACCTCTGGTTATGGATTCCAGAGAGGATACCTTCTTGTGGAGGGATGCAACTGTGTCTTCTGTGGTCGATATCCGGGTTTCGGCCTCCGTTATCCTGTCCACCGCCCTGCGGAGATCTTGGCGGATCAGCATCACATCCGACCCAACCGCCCCGATCTTGGCCTCCAGTGCATCTCGTGATTGCATGATGGCTGCCATCAGTGCAGCGTTGTCCGGACTGGCAGGACCCTGGCTCGCCGAATCCTCCGTCTGCGGCCCAGGGGCTGCATAGCGGTCTAGTGTGCTTTGTTTTGTGTTCTGCAATTTGTCGCGAGTCATGTTTGGTGGCAGCAGATAGGCCCTCACAGTGCCAGTAGGGTTCTGTAAAATCCAGGAGACAGCGCAGTCACATCCAAGGCGATAGCCGTGGTATCAGCAGCACTTGAGAGGGGAAAAGAGGGGAGGTCCCCCGGCAGCCAGCAGTCAATCCAGACAATGTTCGCCTAAAGGGCAAGCAGGAAGGCAGGCGTGGAGACCACCCACACACAAGTCGCACCAGGACCTAGCCCGGCCGCTTCCGCGCACAGGCGCCTCCCCACCCCCCTAATGGGTGCCTCTGCCTAAGTGCACCTCCGCCGCGCTGCGTGTTTCATGCACGGGATGTTTCGCCTGGAGTATGGCGAAGGTGCAGTGATCCCCAGTTCACCCCCTGGCAGCCGAGTACCTCCGAGTCCAAACCAATGCGCAGGGGGGGCAGTGCCCTCGCAGGATTGTTGCCGGCAAGAGACTGGGTGCGCGCTGAACACAGCGCGGGACGATGGTGTCCACCCCGTCACGTCCTTCGCTCCACAGAATGGTGGGGTCGGTCTAGACCCAACAGAGCCTCAGCGGCCTCCACTTATAATAGACACGGAGGGGCTCCACGTAGGGATCGAGCCTTGGAAGCAGTCCTGAGCCGAACCGGCGCGCTCACCGCCACATCACTCCAGCGCTCCACCAACAGCCAGGGACACAAAGGCAAGCCCGCCAAGGACTCAGGAGGAGCCCCGCAGCAGGTACAGTCAACAGGTGCATGTAGGGGCGCGGCACATCAGAGAGGCATCTAGGAACCCCTGGGGCGCAATCATGCCAGATGGAACCACACACTGACCTCAGTAGCGATCCAGCAACCACGTAGGGCCACGCAGCACGGCGAACGTCCCTGACAACTAGGCAGCTGGGCCCAGCTCCACCGGCCTCTAACTCCATCGGCCGCAGCGTCCTCCAACCGAGATCCCGCTCGGCTGCGCGGCCGCGGCCCAGCGCGATATCGTCGCCTCCACCCCAGGGGTCCGTCCACAGCCAGAGAAGATGCAGGTAATGGCCGCCGCCGGTGCCGGAGCCGCCAGACAGGCAGGCGACGCGTAGGGCCAGCAGCAGGGAGCAACCGAACTCTGGCCAGCGGCACCGCTCCGCAGCAGCGGTGTGTTAGTTTTGCGGTCTCCGAAGCGGGCACAGGGCAGTCTCCGCTCCGGTCACCCCCAAGGATTCCTCGTGCGTCCGTCAGCGGGTCCCAGAGGCAGTCCGTCCGCAGTGCCAGAGGAGCCGGGAGGTAGCGTAGTCCGGGCCCGAACCGCAAGCCGAGGGCCAGCCAGCGATGTCACCAGGCGGCCGTTCTGGCCGTAAATCCGCCGTTAAGCGCCTCCACCAAGCGGCGGGTGCACAGAGGTATGGTGTAGGGGGGCCTGGGGGGGAATTAAAAGCTGATGGCACAGTATAGAAGAAGGAGTTTAGAGCGGGTCTCCGGAGCTCATCTAAAGCGCGTCCGCCATGTTGGACCGCTTGGCCACGCCCCCGTCAAATTGATATTTGTCTTTCATTTGTAGTTTGAAGTTCTGTTTCCAGAGGAACGAGTTCCATTTCACTGTTGGAAATTCCATCATTTTGTATGGGTGACTCTTCGAACGTTATGAGTCTTTCTGTCTGAACTTCCTGTATGGTAGCTAGAGGAGAGCGTCGGCTACCTAGGAGCCCACGAGGCCTACTATTCAGTATCAGCCACATAGTGTGGTTTGATCAGATCAATGGAGACTAATCCCTTTTATTTTTTGCAGGCAAGAGGCGGAAGAAGTACTGTTCTTGTTCCTTCGACAGCCAGGACAGGTACCGGCTTTCTGTATGATGGCCGAAATTGTTTCTTGTCCTCGATCTTTTCTCTGACCAGATCCCCGACTTTTGGGATCCAGACAGGTCCTGCCGTGACTGGTTTGACTTCCCCAGTGGCGGTGCGTTTTACTTGCACGTTGCTTAGTAGTGCCCGGGATTCGTTCAGATCCTGTAAAACAGCCAAACGTTTATCGATGTCAAATGGTTTTTCATCCGCCACTGCGCTTTCATGAGCGAGATCAGGTACCCACATTCTCGTCCCAAATAGGACCTCGTAAGGAGGGACACCCCCTAGAGAGCTTCTTGGCATATTGTTGAGGGCTCGCTGTACCCAACTACCACCCGAACCTAATACTCTTGCTGTTAAAGTTTGCTTTAAGTCTCGGTTTTTCCTCTTCACAACCGAATTTTCCTCGGGATGGTACGGAGAGGAGTACCGCAATGCTACACCCAAACCTTCCATGGCTTCCTTGTAAGCCCTAGAGCTAAACGCGGGGCCGTGGTCAGAATGTAATGTGCAAACTGCGTATGTCCCTATAAAGGTTAACAAATCTTTTATAACAGTTCGAGCGTCAGCTGAGCGCTGAGGCCATACCCATAGGAATCTAGAACATGAATTCACTGCCACCAAGATATACTTGTAAGCCCCATCTGATTGTAGGGGGCCGCAGTGGTCCAAATAGACACAAGCGAGTGGCTTATCTGATATTAGTAATGGTGTCTGCGCTGGACGCGCCATGGTGGAACCCTCCATCTGCTGGCAGATGTCGCAATTTAAGACAAAATTCTTCGTCTGTTTTGTTAAACCAGGCCACCAATAGTGTTGTTTCAGTAAAGAAACTGTTGCTGTAATCCCTGCGTGTGCAGAACCTAGACCCTCGTGTGCAGCTAGTATTAAACCCAATCTGCGATCCATGTTTGGTATTTCTGTATCCCCCACTCCTGGAATCTGAGCATACTGAATGTTGTTTGCATCTAACTTGTAGGAGTACTTGAGTGGAAAACCTTTCGGTAAGGCTGGGCTGTTTTTGCATGAAGCAATGACAGCTACCATTATCTGTCCGTCTATTCTCGTTTTTGAACGAGTTATTGCAGCTACGGCAGTAGTTCGTACTGCCCCCTTTGCGGCTTCAACGGCCAATGAATTCCCTTCAATGTGAACGCCATCACGTTGATGACTCAGCGTGTGCATCACCTGAGCTCTTGGTTGTTCGTTTTTCAACTCAGCTACCTGTTCCCATAGCATTTTATGCTTAATTGTGCAACCTTTTGAGTCTTTAGACCCATTTTGAGCCCCATAGGGAAGATATTCATTGTATGACTGGACACAGTAAAAAGAATCGCACACTATCAGTGTGGGGAATTCCCGATCCGTATTTATCAATGCCAGTAATAGGGCTTTTAGCTCTGCCAGCTGAGCCGTGCAATCTCCTAGAGACTGGGTCTTCGTATCACTGGGATGGAACTTGCCATCCTGCATACGACCTTTCACAATCGCACAAGCCGCGCTGTATTGTTGTTTACTACCTACGGCCGGCTGAGCAGATCCGTCAGTGTAAATGATGTATTCATACTGATCTAGAGGCTTTATTTCATTTGGGAGAGGATATTCTTGTTCATATTGCAGGAATGCTTGTGTTTTTAGCCTTGGGTCATATCTGTATTCTAAATCTGTTGCAATGAGAGAATTAGCCCATTGCATCCATCTTGGATGTAAGGCTTTAGCATTAGGAACGCTAGCCTTTGTAGCAGCCTTTAAGGCTGGTACTGGAGTTACAACAATTATTCGTTTCCCCTGAGCCAGTGCTCTTTCTCTTACTACAGAGGTCTGTACTGCTGTCAGTATTTTTTCTGTAGAAGCAAAACGCATTTCATCGTTTGTGTAGAAATGTGATTTGTATGCAATGGGTACTGTTTCGCCTTCATTGAAGGTTAGGTAAGTATACCCAGTTTACACGTGTCTGCAAATGTTTTGAAGCTATCATGTCAGCTTGTAGGGAACGAAGGATATCTGTGTGTTCCTGTGTCCAATGCCAAACTGAAAAATCAGGTCTGATTAAGTCGTAGAAAGGTTTTACTCTTTCTGCATGATCAAAAATGTATGTTCTGCCAAAATTTAAAAATCCCAATATGGATTGTAAGTTCTTCAAAGATTTAGGAGTTGGGAGCAGCGCACATTTTTCTAAAAAGTTAGCTGCCAGGCTTTTGCCTTTACTTGATAACTCGTATCCTAAAAATAGGACATTGAGGTGGGCTATTTTCATTTTTTTAAATTGAATTTGTAGCCCTCAGAGGCAAACCCCAAAATTATGGTGCTCACCCTGGTCAAATGATCCTGTAAATCATCGTCCGTCAGATAAATATCATCCACATAGGACAATGCCTCTTCATCCAAATTCTGAAGGAATTCTGTTACCCTAGCACTGAACAACCCCGGGCTGTTCTTATACCCTTAGGGGAGTAGACAAAATTGACGCTGGGAACCTAAAATGCTGTCAAATACCTGCTTTCAGGTGCTATATTTTGGCAGAAGAATCCATTTGAGATATCTGGTGTTGTTTTGTATTTTTTCCACACAATATTATTCATTAATGCGGCACTGTGTGCATTCTATACTGCAAATGTTTTAGTGCATGGGTTCAGATGTCTGTAGTCTAAAACTAGATGGTATGAATTATTGGGTTTTATCATTGGGAACAAAAGATTATTCATCGGAGAGGTGCAAGTTTCAATAACACCTTGGTATTCAAGTTGATCTAGGATCTCATTGACTTGTTTTTTCGCTTCTTGTTTTATTGGGTACTGTCTCTGTGGAGTTGGAGTAGTTTTTACTGGGATTACATGGTGTGGTGACTCAGCATCCAACCCAACATGGTGGCTATATAGGGCTGGAGCAAGGGCTACCGCCCACTCCCGCGCATATGTGTGTTGTAAGTAAATTGGAACGTGGTCGGAAAAAGCCAGTAAAATTACTGTTTCTCCCTTTGGGCAATCCATAACAATTTCAGGCGGCCAATCTTTTTCAGCTAAAAGGATGTCATAGCCGTAAGTCAGGTTCTCCCAAAAGAGACCTTTAATTTTTCTGGGTTTGTCCCCCTCCATTTGGAGTGTTATTTCATGTAACCTATGTGGGACACTTACCCTTGTATCAGGTGTTTCCACCGTGATATGCTCATTCAACTCCGCTGTCACCGGAAATTCCATCAGGTTCTAGCGAGCGATTTTTACTTCTGCTGCGCTGTCTAGCAATGTCAGAGTCCATTTCCCGTTCAGAAGTTGAGTCCTCAGAATTCTGGGCATGTCTAATTTTAAGACCTGCTACTTTCTTCTTTTTAAATAGAGGTTTTGATTTTGGCTTCTCTTCTTTCTTGGAAGTATAATCTGATGAGTGCGGCGTGTCTGGACTTTGTACGCTCTTCTTGTCTGTGTTTTGACCGTCCTTCTCTCTCGGAATTTCTTGGTGAACTCTGAAAGGAACGAGAGGAACATGTATCAGTATCCTGATACCTGTCAGGTTTTTAAATGTTATCTCTATTCCTAAGGTTGTATCTCCTTTCGGAGGACTCCTGTTGAGGAGACCCACTCCTAGATAGAGATCTATTTTCTCTATACTTTTGTTTTTTATTGTTATTAACCCATTTCTTCTCGGAAGAATCAGGTGCTTGCTTTGTGTTATCCTTTTCAGGACCACCCATTAGTTGAGGTTTTGTTGCTCTAGCTCCAAAACTATCTCTACCTAATTCAGCATAGGTGTCTTCAATAATTTTAGGTAATTCACGTTCCTGTTGTAAAGGAGTGAAATCCCTCAGGCGTTGGCGTATTGCCTCTGCTGCTGCCTCCCCTTTTATATTTGCCAATATTATAGCTGATACCTGGGCAAAATTACCTAATAATTTTATCCCTAAGTTCAGAGCAAGTTCTGCTCCATACTCAGTTTGTATTTGTCTTAATACGTCTGGTATTACTGCTAATGATGGGATACCATGTGTTCTGGTATATATGGCAGCGAAAACTGTACCCCAAGAGGTACAATCCTCTATCTGGGGAGCTATCCCCATTGGCAAGCAGATTGTTAGCATTCTGTGTTTTTCTTGAGGGCTAGTGTGTGGAAATACTGCCTCTAGCTGTGTTATTTTCTGAACTATCCAGAATGGCATTTGTTCACGTTTAGTGGGCATTTTACCCATAACTGCGTGTAGCGTTTGTGGAGTAATTTTAGTTGTAGAATTCTGAATTTGTCCTGTTTGTGTAGCCCTTGTTGGCGGAAGTGTGAGTGTTCTCATCACGAACTGTGTCAGATTTCTGTAAAGTTTTATTATTTCTTTGTGAAGTGGGCGTAGGTCTGCTACTGGCATTGAATCAATGTCTGCATGTGGTGTGTAGGCCGCTAGGACTGGCGAAGTTGCTCCATCTCTTCTGAGCGGACCTAGTCTTTCTTTGTCTTTTGTGTGCGGGAGGGCGCCTTTAAACCAATTTATGTGCTCCTGGTAGGTGAGCGGAACTTCAATGTCCTCATATGGACAGTATTCATTTGGTGGTTCATCCTCAGTATAAGAATGAAATGTATTTGATTGTGCATCTGCTTGTGGGAATTTAACCCATGAATAGAATACCTCTGTTCTATATGACTTGTGAGCCTCAATCACGAAGGTTACTGTCCCGCCCCTAGCTGTGACTCCATAGTCTGCTAATTTCATAGTAAGGGCAGTTCTAACATTTTCTGAAATGTTGATTTCCCCTTCCTGTTCTTCCTCCCTAGCTGCAGCATGTTGTGCTGGCACATTGGTGTCTTCGTCAGCCATTGTTTTGAAGAAGGAAAAAGTTTCAAGGAAATTGAGATAAGGGTTTATGCACAATAGGAACAATTTGTCCTTCAAGCTTGATAAACCTACAGCCAATACATAGGATATGCCTACTCAGCTGTGGCGGATAGTTCCCTTCCCACTCCAGACGTCTCTGGGGAAATGGTAGTAGGGGTCTCTGGGAATAGCACGACTGAACTACTCCAATTTGACTGTTAAATAAGTACCAAACCAACGTTGGCGGCGCCATGTCGTGTAGTTCCTATAAACCTATATAGGATCTGCGCATTTAGATAACATACACTGTAGGATTGGTGTCAGACTGATTCTAGATACCCCTACCAGGTATGTTAGCCTGTATACCAGCTAGCTCACAGTGCCACTAGAAACCCCTCTTACCAAGGAGAGAATAGTTCTTGTCAACTATCGAACATGACAACCCGTTCCCATCAGGGATCGTGGAAACAGTGCAATACTTTTCGCTCAGTCACTCATGCTCACTTTGTCTCAAAGAGATACACAGAATAAACGGTGGGGACGTTTTTCAATAGGCATTTATTGAACCAGCGCCATTCTAGTGTAAAATTGGTGTGCTGAAACAACCATTAGACAGTAACAGATATAAAGGATTATAAGCACTAACAGACTAAAAGGATGGTTGATTTCTACCATTGTGTTAAAACAGTGAGTACAGGCAAGTATATAAAATACATGACAGTAGAATGCGTACTCCTACGATGCGACCCTAACTAGATGTACCTAAGTGTACCTAGCATGTATATAAGTGTATAAGCCAAGAATCCCTCTAGGATAAAGTCAACCCCATTACCTGAAGTGAGAGACTGTGGGACCCCGTCTTGGTCTCGAGATGGACACCCCGCAAGGGATGTCAGACCACTGCGAGCTGGAGTGTCTGTGTGTAGGAACCTTAGCGTCTCGCGTCAGTGTGTCAGCATGGAAGTCCTTTTTCTCCTCTGACTACCTCAGCAAGATATGGTGTATATATACCCAAAGTGGTACCCCCTGGGGATATACCTTGCTGCGTCATGTCGGACTAGGATGATGGAAGGAATGACCCTTATACATAGTTATTATGCAGCAGATGGTAGGCCTGCTGTGATTCCAAGAATCCTCATGCATAATGGATGAGGCTTAAGCTTTTCAGAGAAAACCCCATGTCATCTTCAGGCATTACCGTAACTAGGTTAAAGGTCAGTACTAAGAACCGTTATGTAGTGTAATGGTAGGGGAGAATATAGGTGAAAGGTTAGGTAACTACCTGAGCCTATATCGGGGTACCTATATGGAACATAACAAGCCGGTCTATACCAGTGTTTATAGTCTTCCGCTGCTCTGTTGTCTTCAATGGAGCTCTCAAAATTCAATTTTTCTAATATAGGATTGCATATATGCTAGACTTACTTGGTCACATTTTGAAACTCCTCAGTTACATTTTAAATGAATTACCTTTCATGACTTCCAAATATAGGTGTCAAAAAGTGATGGATGTTATTTATTTTGCCAGTAGGAAGATTGAATTGCATTTAACCAGACCCTTTTTATGATACTTTCTTGAATTGTTTTACCCAATTTCTTCAATGGTGTTTCAGTAGTGTCAAGGGCCTTAATGCAAGCAAGGAAAGTGGCCCTCAATCCAGTAGCTTGGTAGTCAAATAAAGCAACAATTGGGGTGTAGTAGGGCCATTGAAGCCCTGGACCCCGGTGTGACTGCACCTGCTGTGCTTTCTTTAACAATACACCAGTCAACAAAGATTATTGGGAAATGTTTTAAAGATCCGTGTCCTTTTGCTTAAACAAATGGCTCAGACTATTTCCTGATCAGAAAATGCTACTCCCTGCTGCAGGAAAAGACAAAATTGTCACCTTAGATTGCTCACCCTTTGCTATTGGGTGCCACTGTCCCTGCCTAGGTGGAAACTATTCCCTGCTTTGAGAGTGTATGAGTGGCCACAAGCATTGGTGCATTTCCCTCTAAGTCTGAAGGAGGAGCGGATGCACTCATTCCCTTGCAACTTGTAAGGGGCTACAATGTGACCCTCGATGCCAATTACAAATTGAATATGCAACACGCACACTGTGAATGAGGATTTTACATTTACAAAACCTTTGTGAATGCAAAGCGAATTCTTACATTTGTTTGAGATACTCTCTGGCCATATGCAAGCAATGGGAACAAAACCAGTGTTGTTTCTCACCTTGCTTTCTGAGAGGGTGTCACATTTTGAGGAGCATTGTTTGTCCTAACATAACAATAGCAAAAGTAAAAACTTCAATTACAATCACATTCTATACTGCATAAAGCTATTGCTGTGATGTTATCTCGGAATCTCACTAAAAGTTAGTGAGTCAGATTTCGCACAATGCCATTCTAGGTTATAGGTTATTTTACTATTTTATTTATTTATTTCATTTAAGGTATTTGTATAGCGCAGCTCATTGGGCACAGAGGAAATTCCTTGTGCCTATGTTAAGGAGTTTATAATAGTTATTTTTTATGTTACACAATTTTGAAAGGTTTCATAAAATGTGCATAATACGTTATGAAACATCTGTTTCTGACATGTTTTGCAATAGTAATGGTTTTGTGAAGATGGCATCATTTTTTCTGCTACAAGTCATTTTATAACATCATTATGATTCTAACTTGCATTTTGTCCACCACTCTTCTACCTTTACCATCCTTAGGTCTGCCTTCTTCCTTCCCTGGATTGATCATTGGGTTCGGTTTTTCTCTGTAACTCCTGACAACCCTTATTCCAAAACTTTTTTCAACATGAGCTATGAGCTGTAGATCTTGGGCCAGGTTAGGCTTGGTCCTCTCACTATGTACTTAAGAAGTCAGTTTTTGCCTCATCTTATAATCCTGAGAAGAATATACAACTCACCAGTGATTGACTCCGATCAGCCATTGATGGATTGCTGTTGCTGAAATCCCCTTTATTTAAAAGATCTTACTCCTGCACTTCCCGAGTTGGGCTTTATGAAAACCTCCTATATTTGAGCCATTGCACAAAGGCTACATGTATATGTTCAGGTATAAACACCACACTCTGCTTTACACCTGGAAGAAAACATTATATGAGGCTTTAGCACCTATTCTAATAATTGGAACTGCATGACCCCGATGCCTCCAAAGACATTTTTGCCACCTCTAAAGAGCATAGTGACCTAATTTGTAGTAAAATGAAAATGATCACACCTGTTTGCCTTTGTGTGGATCTCTTGGCTATTTTTCACCATAAAATGTAATCTATTAGTTTTACCCGCCCTGTTTCTCTATCATGTAGGCACCCTATTCACTGACTAACAATTCTAAAGCTATCTACCTCCTTGACAATTTCCATCCTCTCAGTGTGTATGGCATTGCAACCTCTCTTCATTTTATTCAGTTCAGGTATGATTTGGATCACTGCTCCCATAAGGAACTCTGCGAGGCTGTTGACTCTGTTGCTCCAGTACTTTCACGTAGTCCCAACATCTCTGTTGTAACTGTCAGTGTTCCTCTTTTCCGTAAGCCAGTTTTGTTAATACCTTAAAGTAGCTCTAAAAGCCTTCATCCAGTCCCAAAATGTTATCCACCTTCTGGTCCATATCCCTGCTTCTTCTCTCCACCATAATAATTCAACGGACTGTCAACTCTCGACGCTGTCGCTTTTGATTCTTCTGCTCTCTTGATCTGACCCAAGCACAGGGGTGGCCCGTGCAGGTAAGAGCGGTGGGGCGGGGTGGGGGGGGACTCGACAGGCGACGGCAAGGGAAAATTAATTATTTATTTAATTTTCCCTCGTCGTCGTCTGTCGAGTCCCCACCCACCCCGTCCCACCCCACCGCTCTTACCTGCATTGACCGCTCCTGCTGGGCCAAGCATGCTTCTTTCGTGCCCGCGGTACATAATTGCTCCTAGTTGCTCTCCTCGATGACATGGGGTAGCTTTGAGCAACAGCATTTTGACACCTTGATCTGTTTGAAACTCTTAGCCACCTTTAACACTGCAGATCATTCCAGTTTTTTCCATATGCTTTAGTGTATGGAGGTAAGATTCCACTCCTTACTGTCTGACTGGCCTCGAGCAGTTTCCTCCTTCCGTTTCAAGCCCTTTTCTTTCCCAGCAATTGTGTAATCCCGGAGGGCTCCTTGCTGAGTCCTATGATGTTTAATCTCTATGTGGCTTCTCCGAAGGGCTTTATTTGGTTATATGTATTTTTATTTTATGCGAATGTAGATGACACTCTCAGGCCAAAACGTGACACAGTGGAAAGCATTATCTGCTGCCATCCGGGGTGGCAGCTGTGCCACCCCGAATGACAGACAATGCACTTAAATAACATTTTGACAAAACCGCAGTACTAGTCTTAGGGGCTTTTCCTCCTGGGCATGGTGGCGTTTTGCTTCTTTCCCACGCTTGCCTACTGTACCCTTAGTTTGGGAGCATTGCTTGCACAATTCGGGTCAATTAATCCACAGTTGAACAAATTTGCCTCGCTCTACTTTTTTGTACATAATGATCATGCAAAAGATCCTTCCTTCACTTCCTTAAGAAGGAAGATGTACTGTGGTTCAAGCCATAATTTCCTCTCACCTGGACAATCTAAATGCTTATATTTCGGATTTCATAGTACCTGATGTCTCGCTTACAGATGATCCATAAAACGGCTGCTTCCTGACTTGTTTTCATCAGTCGTGGCCCTCCAGTCTCCCATCACGAGTCCACTTCTTTGGCTTCCCGTAGAAAAATGGCTCACTTTCAAGGTCCTGTCTTCTCCATCCCACTGTTCTTGGTAACGTCAAGTGCATCTATCCCTTCAGTCCCACTTTCAGGGTTACTCTTCAGCTCGCGTTATTACATGTTCCTCAGCTCTCTGGTTTACCCTCACTTTCCTTTTCATTTCAGGCTGCCTCCTTTTGTAATATTTTCCTTTCCCCTATATGTCATTCCTGAGTGTCACACCTTCCTGAAAAGGATGCAAATGCAACCTTTTCCCACGCTTCCTTCAGTCGCCTTTGGTTACATTGAAAGTCCAATTCAGCACCGGGACACTTTTCCATACCAGAGCTTCAATATTCAATAATCAATCAATCCTAATAACAGATTTGTTCTTACCAAATGAGTTTCACGTTATAAATGCGTCGTGTGCCTTTTCAGCTACTTTAAATTTTAAAAACACTAACAGCTTGACCCCAGCCACATTTTATCGAAAAACCGGTTAATTGTGTCAACAATGCTGGCTGCCTTTCATAAGGTGAAATATTATTTCTGTGGGAGCCTAGTTGCCTCAGGTTTTTCATCACACTTCATTGTATCTCTCACCTCTCTTCAGCCCCTCTCATCTATGTCCTTTGTAGCCCTGTCCTGACAAGAGATGCTCTTCAGACCTTCCATCTCACACAGTGCCATCTTGTCTCACACGATATCCACTCACTTCACATGGTCAACCGGTGAGGAGCCCATATATTACTGTGTGCACACAATTAACTAGAAACTTCATCAGAGAGCATTTTTCCTGCGAATTGTTTGGAGGCTCTTCTCAGCTGAAGCCCATTCCAGGGTGAGAAATCTCCCCATGACATCAGAAGCAGCCTTGGAAGCTTTGTATTTTTTAGGGGGTTTGAAGAGGGAAGCAGTGAGGTAAAGTGCCTCAGGCTGTGCTGGGCACAATTCACTGCACCCACCCCATATGGTGAAAATGTTTCACAAACTGTCAGGTCTTGTCTTTATAGGGAAAGTAAAAAAGGCTGGCGTGAAGATTAGCAATACTTCTTTTCACTTTCAAGCTAATATGTGTAGAATCCAACGCCTCTAATACAAAATCTCTCTCTCTCTCTCTCTCTCTGTCTCTCTGTCTCCCTCCCTCTCTCACTCTCTGTCTCCCTCCCTCTCTCACTCTCTCTCTCCGTCTCTTTTCCCAGGGTCTTCGCAGGTAGTAAAAAGCAGGGGAGGGCAATTGCAGTGGTTATGGTGTTCAAAGCAAAGGGTCCCCCTCTCAATGTGTACAGTGTTGTGTACTAGTCTTCACTCCACATCTATGGTAAGTAGATATGGAATGAGAAATACTAAATCTACACCTACCTATATATACTTACTTTGACAATCTACTGGTAGTCGATATTCTACGCTCGATCTTGTGACATACAACTGGCAGCAGCATACTGGCACTCAAGGTAACAAAGAAATCTGAACGGTAAATTTGCTTGGATGAAAGTGAATTTGTCATGGCATCAAATTCAATATAATGGGCTCCTCTGAAGAAATAATAAAGTTAAACGTTTTTTGTAAAGGTGTATTAAGAAATTGGGTAACCTTTCTTATTATCTCTAGTATCAATATTTGTGATTTCATCATTGGCACTTTGCAAGAGGCAAGCAAACCTAGGCATAAAAAGGCAGCCCTCCACAGTAGTGGGGGTCGATCTCCCCCCGATTGAAGTCAATAGGCTGTGGAGTTAAATGCTCCCTGGATTAAAGGCACAATATTAGGACCACAGTACAGGATGGTTAATCGGAAAAGGCTAAAATAAATAGGAATGAAATGCAGGAAAGATACACATTAACAAAACACCGCACATTTTGCTTCAGTTCCCCCCCTGGAATGTTGATAGGGGTTACTTGCAATGTCTGCCACCAGAGACGTTTATATGTGAATTGTCCATGATAAAGAGTAAAGGAGTATGTAAATACAATTTGCTATGATCTAAACCTACTGCCTTTCTTCCGAGAATACAGCTGAGAATCACAGTGAGGTTCATAATGAAATCTGGACAGTTACATTAAGCCAGTGGTCGAAGCCACTGTATCCTCGAGCCTCAAGTTTGCAAAGACGTCACCGCCAGTCCTACCTCCCGATTTATGGCTGATCGGGAAGTGATGTCACCTGAGGTTGAGGTTGACATCTGTGAGAGTTGTGGGCGGAAGCTGCATTTTATAGTGTAATCACAATTTCTACAGAGTATGATGTGAGAAATTACTGGATTGCTCTCAGGGGCCAACAGAGACCCAGGGAGCTGGCCCAAAGGAATTCTAGCAGTAACAAATATTGGAAGGAAATCATTTATCATTTTTCAAAACTTCAATTACAGTAGCTGATTGTTGGTAAACACCACATAATTGAAAAGTATCCTGAATAGCGTGCTCATTCGATACAAAAAAATGGAGACTTAGGGGCCGATTCCGATCTCGGTCGGAGGCGCACCCAATACTATTCGGTCGGGAAAAAAGCCATGCGAAAGCCAGTTTCCCGACCGATCCGTACAGCACACCGAACGAGCAAGTACGATGCGCACAACAGCAGAAATCCCGGCCGAGC